>OX451740.1:619669003-620066613 GCA_948472305.1 Vicia faba | reverse complement strand
AGTGAGAGAGAGAGAGGGGATTTTTTTAGGAAGTTCAGTAATCCTCCTCACTATGCCTACGTCTGCCCCCAATTCCAAATGTAATTGAGATAATAAATCTTACTTTGCAAAATATTATTTACAAGATAAATGTAGCAATAGAACCCTACAAACCCCGAGTTTGATATTAATCCTAACACTTTCTTTTCCCTTGATCTCATCTTGATCAAGTTGCCAAAAAAACCATTTTGATCCACCATCTCGCGCTACGCCTTTGATCGAACCACCATTCTTCAAAGCTTTCACTCGATCAAATCCAAATTGTGAATTGTTATCACCCGATACTTCCAATCTGATCCACCATCTCACGCTTCTCCTTTGCAAGAATCATTGTTCATCAAATCTTTCACTCGATCGAATCCAAATTGAGAACATATCGTATCCCAAGATTTACTAATTTTATCCTGTTGTACCATAAAATTTGCCCTCTCATTTTACTCAATACATTTCCATTAAGATCCTCAATTTGCTCAAGGTTGGCCAAGAGTTGACCAAACAAACTCTCTCCTAAGGCAGTGCACCCCAAATTAGGATTTCTATTTTCATAGAGATGGGGGAACCACAAAGGCCTCATATGCTCTCCATGGTCTATATATATATATATATATATATATATATATATATATATATATATATATATATATATATATATATATATATATATATATATATATATATATATATATATATATATATATATATATATATATATATGAGAGTGAGAGTGAGAGAGAGAGAGAGAGAGAGAGTGAGTGAGAGAGGGGATTTTTTTAGGAAGTTCAGTAATCCTCCTCACTATGCCTACGTCTGCCCCCAAATCCAAATGTAATTGAGATAATAAATCTTACTTTGCAAAATATTATTTACAAGATAAATGTAACAATTGAACCATACAAACCCCAAGTTTGATATTAATCCTAACACTTTCTTTTCCCTTAATCTCATCTTGATCAAGTTGGCAAAAAAACAATTTGATCCACCATCTCGCGCTACTCCTTTGATCGAACCACCATTCTTCAAAGCTTTCACTCGGTCAAATCCAAATTGTGAATTGTTATCACCCGATACTTCCAATCTGATCTACCATATCACGCTTCTCCTTTGCAAGAATCATTGTTCATCAAAACTTTCACTCGATCGAATCCAAATTAAGAACATTTCGTATCCCAAGATTTACTAATTTTATCCTGTTGTACCCCAAAATTTTCTCTCTCATTTTACTCAATACATGTCCATTAAGATCCTCAATTTGCTCAAGGTTGCCCAAGAGTTGACCAGACAAACTCTCTCTTAAGCGAGTGTACCCCAAATTAGGGTTTCTATTTTCATCAATATAGGGGAACCACAAATGCCTCATATGCTCTCCATGGTATTAATATGTTCTCAAGACCTTACATGTCAAGTTTCATGCCTTGCACAAGAAGTTTGCTCAGTCAACTGCTCAAATTCTTGAGAATCGACTACATTAGGTCAAAAGTCAACTGTGGCCCACATACAGTCAAACTTCAAGATTTTTTGGCAACATCCACATTTTGAAGTGACTTTCATCATTTGATAAAGGGTTGATCATGATTCCCCAAGGAATGCTCCAAACTTATCAAAACCAAAAAGTTACTAAATTAGGATTTCTTAGTAAAAGTCAACCCAACTTTGACCAAGCATAACTTCTTCATACTTTATCAGAAATTTTCCATCCAAGGCTCATTTTGAATAGGATGCAATTACCTACAATTCATTTTCATCCCACAAGTTCAAAATATGCACTCATCAAAATATATGAATTTCTACATTATAGGTCTTTTTGAAAAGTCAACAAAAACACCTTTTGGGTCAAAGCTTCTTACATGAACATGGAAGACCCAATTGAAATGATACCAAAAGGGTTTCTTAGGGGACATCCTAAGATTTCTAAAAAGTCCAAGAACACCTCTATAGGGTCAAAATTGAGAGAGTTGTGCATTGTCAAAGTTGGCAATTTTTGGAAAATTGTCAAAAGTCAACATTGATCAAATTGGAATTTTTTCCAAAGGGGCCCGTGTTTTCTTGCTTGAAACATGTTTCTAATAGGACCCACGACCCCTGAGCTTTTCAACCTATTATTTTAATATTTTTATCATTTATTTTGATTTTTTATTCATTTATATCAAAATAAATCAAATTAAATGGTAAAATAACAAAAGCAAATCAAATCTTGGGATTTTTGTGAACATTTTGAGTCCATGTACAACTAACATACCATCCAATTCGTGCAAAGTGGTTTTGGATTGAAAAAGATTGGATTGAAGCTTGTTTTAGAAATATATCATACAAGAGCAAATCAAATCCAATTTCCATTATTTCTCAAGATTCATGCCAATTTTATTGACCTAATTCAGTATACTATAAGTGCATAACAATTGCAGATCAAAGGCCAAAGGATTGCAGTCGCGAAAAGGCCAAAAGCAAGCTCAAAAATCTTGATAAAAAGTGAGGTTCAGTTTTCAATCTAGAGGACCTTTCAGAGCAATTCAAGGCCAGCCATCACATCCTGGGCATGCACTGAAGCCATCCCAACCATTTGCAAGGTCTGAAACGCCCAGAACTCGTCTCTACACCTCACACGGTTTGCAAGGTTTTTCAAATTCGATTATTACAATTTACGCATCATTAGCACCTTTAACTGTTATATTTGTAATCATTATCATGTTTTCAAGCTGACCGCATGGTTTAATTGCATTTTTTAGGCCTTTACACGCATCTGCCATTGTTAGGGTTTCTACATGAGTTTTAGGGTCTTTGTATACATGTAAAATTAGACCTCCAACAAGATACCATAATGACCGTGACATCATAACCAATGGAACCCTGGTATCCAATTCCATTTATATTACGTTTGTTGAGATTTTTAATTGCGCAGGGATATAGCAACAGAAAGTGTCTGTAGGTAAAGGTCATCACCTAATACGACGGTTCCAGGAAGAAGATAATATGTGGCAGCCCACCATTGGTTCCTTTGAATCTCGCGCGCCTTTCTGACTCCATTACTTTGTTTTATTTATTATGTTTTGTTTTCATTATATAAACAAGTTAACAAGTTAGCGCATACGGTTGAGGGGCGTGCCTTTAATGTACACGTCCTGGATTCGATCCCAGGCGTGTGCATTTTATTATTTTCTTCATACTTCTCTGCAGATCCAATGCAGTGCTCTCTCACACGCCTACCATGTGTCATCAGCATCCAACCACTTGATCAGCATAGCATTGAATCCAACGCATCCCAGCCTGAAGGACTATGATGCACCTCAAAGTCAATGCTGCACAGGATCCAGCGTGGTTGACTGGGCTCAGCATTATTGGGCTTCAAAATTCAGATTCTCACCCCACTTTTTAGCAAGACAACAAGCCCATTTCTAATTCTTTTTTTATTTATTTCTTTCATTTTACTTAATTTGTTTAATTATTTTTCACCAAAAAAATTAATTGTTTTTTTAATTAATCATAAAATCAATAAATCACAAAAATACACAAAATCTTTTTTTACAAAATATTTTATTTTTCTTTAAATTAATTAATTTAATTAGAAAATTAGGTTAATTTAATTTCTTTCATAATTTAAAAACAATTAGAAATTAGGTTTAATTGATTTGTAATTTAAATGTTTTCTCAAATAAAAATCCACAAAAACACTTTTTCTCTCAATTAGGGTTTTAGGATATTTCAATCGTCCTCGCATTTTAATTTGCCGCGCGCTTGTTAATTATTTGTCCATAATTATGTAACTGCTTATTGGTTTGTAATATTTAAAACTAGGATTTTTATTTATCGCTTTTTCCCCACTTTTGGTTATGTAATTAATCCCTCCCCGAAGCCTTGTAATAGCTAGGTTTTATTTTTCGCACTTTAAATTCCCGCAATCTTTAACTGTCTAGATGAATGGCTAATAGGATTGTATGAAAATAATGCTTGAAATTTAAAACGGTAGATCACCTAATGTGCAAAGACTAAATAACTGAAAAAGTTCACATGCACATGTTCACTCCTAGGGTTTGCCTCACTCCGGTTGCCTTCAGTAAACAGTCATTAAGCATAGGAAATTTTAGTGGTCGCCTGTCTAAAAGATCAAATGTCCCATTCGAATGTTGCCTCAGAAATGTTGCCTCGAAAATGTTGCCTCAGAAAGATATTAAGAATCTAGGGTTACTACTAGGGTTTTCTAACTATTGCGTTAGTGATTGTATTTGTCCCTTTCGAATGTCCCTTATAACTCCAACGACGGTGCTACCTACTCCTTAATAGTAGGATAGCATTGTCTAAAGAAAATGGAACGAACAATCTTTTTTCGAGTAGGTAGAATCTTAAGTACTTGCTCAATGAAAACTTTTCACATAAACCCCTTTCAAAACAAACTTTGTCACATCCTTGAGGACTGATACAAGGGTTATCACGAAGTAAAACATTTTCAAGACAAACACACACAAGCAATTTGTAAAAATGAGCAAGTACCTAAGAGCCCGTAGATAACTACGGATAGAAAGGGCGCTAACACCTTCCCTTTCTATAATCTACCCCCCGTACTCAGAATATCTCGAAAAAAGGTTTTTTTTTCTATTCTTTTTCCTTTGCCATGATTGGATGAAATAAAAGTCGGTGGCGACTCTTGCTTACCGCGATATTATGCGAACAAAAAACGCAAACCAGTAAAAAGATTCGGTTCTGCCACCGTATCACAGAACTGGCGACTCTGCTGGGAGTAATTTATATAAAGTGGGGTTTACCTTAGGATCTAGGTCATTAAATTGCTTCTCTTGATTGTCTTGATTGCTTTACTTTTGAGGGTTTGTTTAGGGTTACTATAGATCCTACACCCAGATCTGGGGGCACTCTTTAGGTAAACAACAATAGATCGTGGAGACTGTACAACATAGACCGATATGGTTTAAGCGATGGTTGTGTTAGTGTGGCACTTTGGTTGGTACTTGTATCCTTCGTGGGGAAACGAGGAGAATATGGAGCCACCGCATGGTGTCGTGAAGCACCAACGGATCTTAGAACCTTAGTTGAACAAACTTGGCCATTAGAAAGTAGTGAGATAGTCGGGCTCGGTGTAGAGCCGAGGATTGGTTGATACTCGATGCTACACTCATTGAGACCATACTTTTGGGATATTTTAGCCGCAATAAAAGATTGATTGAGCTGAAACAATGCCCGATAAAGGATGGTCAGTGATATTGAGATCCTCTAGAACCCGGTTACTTTTTAAGACAGGTTTGAAACCAACTAAACTTCAAGAGGGTACTACCTTTAACCTCATGCAAGCCTTAAACCTAAGGACTTGGTGTGATTTGACTGTGTTTGCTATACCTGTGCTTGCTATACATGTGTTTGCCATACATGTGTTTTATCATGACATCATGTATCATAACATAACATCCATTCTTATTGCACTAACCATTTCAAAGACCAAGGGAATTTATCTTTGTTCTGTTTTGCAGATCATGGCTTCTGTCCGTAGAAACACCATCTGAATCAGCTTTGTGAATATACCTTCTCAACTCAAAGAGCTAGCATCAAGGGTTTCTGAAACTTCTGCATTCACTAAGAGACATGGTCAACTTCTCAACCTAGTTACTTAAAACTTTGATGAAAAGATGATGAGTGTACTTCTCAACCTGGCTTCTACAACGGATTGGTTGTGTTGTTTTGAGTTCTTCCTGCGCTGGGTTGATGGTTCTGTTTCAGCGAGTTCTTTCTCTCACAGTTTGGATCTGGTTTTTTCTCTTCAAAAATTCTGGATTTTACTTGTGAATTTAGGTTAGCCGCTATTAAACGTCTGTGTTTGAAATCGATTCTTCATCTTTGTTGATTTGGTGTTGTTTTGGCAATGAAGTTCTTCTACATCCTCTGATTCAGTGTTTCGGTTTGATTGGCCAGAAATGATCGTGTTTGCTTGTTGTTTTCAACAATAAGTTATTAGTTAAGGAATTTGTTACCGTGTTAACAGTCGAATTCATTCACCATTCATTAATCTGAGTTTGGTTAACAAATCACATTTTTTACATTTCAATTTTGTATCTGTGCGCATGTTCACTGGATTGTGCCCGTGATGTGTCTTTGAATTCAAATTTGCTTTATCTTATATTACTTATTGATTTATCTTTAGGTTTTTCAGTTCATTGGATTTAAGCTTTATATCCCCTGATTTTATGTATTTCTTTTCTTTTTTCTATATATAATGTTTATTATAAAAAAAGTGTGATATTTGCACGTGGTGTAATCTCTCTTTGCTCAATAGCAACATTTTATGTGAGGTGTGTATGATTTATTGTTTTTTTCTTTGGAAGAAGTGTTTTTTAGGACTTTATAATGTTTCTAAAAATATTTTATATATAGAAAATGTTTACTTATTTATGAACACCGTAAATTCAAATAAGTTAAACTATTCTGATATTTAGGGGTGTGTAAATTAACCGGTTCAATTGAACCATTTTAAAAAAATTGATGCACCAATTTTAAAAGTCCAAATTATTTAACATCAAAATTGATTCAGGTTCGTTTTAGTAAAACCCAAAAAATTGGATATCCACTTTAAAAATCCAATTTCATATACGGTATTCATTTTAAAAACAAAATTGTAAATTTATTCGATAGCAGTCACTTCCTCCATCTTTTGAGAATTTTCCTTCTTCTCTTATTCTACTTTTTCGATTAATTTTTTTTTTTTAAGATCTACATCATTCACTATATATGTGTTTCCACTAATTCCTCCAACCTCTTCTCCAATCGTTTTGATTTCAGTGAGGTTTTCATAGCTCCGGTGTTGAAAAATACACATTTTTTTCATAGCTCCGATGCCGAAAAATACCCCAAACAAGAAAATGAAAAAGAAAAGTTTTTTAGTAAAACTTTGCTTCCAAGAGATCTCGAGGCAACGAACGTTCTTAGGAGTTTCAAATACTAAATTTAAAATTGGTATGAAAATAAAATTTAATTTTGTACCGATTAAATGAAAAAATGGTTTTAAACCAAACCAAATATAAATTGGTTTTGTGAAAATAAACTGGTTTTATAAAACAGTTATGAAAACCAAACCTAAACCATGTATTTGAACTATAAGCTGCTAGTCGATCGACACATTGATTTTCTTATGTGAAGAGCGTGGATCACCATGAAATTAATATTTCTAAAAACTTATGAGTTAGAGGGGTGGTGTTGGTCCGGAGTTCAATTTCTAACAAAAATATTTATTTATATTTTGTTTTAAAATGTAAATAGATTGTTGATATTTATAAATTAACAATTTTTTAAAATTAAAAATATAATTTTAAAGAATAATTTTGTAATTCATCTACTCTTTGTTAGGTTTCAAGCAAAGGTCAAATTAGAGGTGAAAGTTAAAAAGACAATAGTTGAATCATTTATTTTTAAACAAAGAATTAGCTCATTGTTTTGTTTGAATTTATTGCACTTTTACATTCTTTGCTTTTTAATAAATCTTATTTGAAATTTCCACACACATATTTAAAAAATTGAAGAAGGAAATCATTTTATTAAATTATTTGATTATTGGTGTAAAAAAGTTAATAATACTGTTTTTCAATTGAAAATTGAAATAGTTTTTTTCCGATGTTAATTATGAAATGGGTATAACTTTGATTTAATAAATATATTTACATTACCCCACAACCTAAATAAATTTTGATATTTTTAACTTATTTTAGTTTCACTATTTATCAAGATAAGAGACACAATCAAACATTTGCAAAGAGAAAGAGTCATCTTTTTGACAATGTACATTGTAGTAGTTGCTAGCATTATGTTTCTCAAGGTCAACTTCTTATACCCAAAGAAAAGTCAAGACGACGACAAAGCGATTACGCAACGCGCTTTTCCTTGTTTTTACTTATTCCTTTAATTGATCATATAAAAACAACTCAACCTCATCATTCTATCATCTCATAATACATACATAAACTCTAAATTTCCTATACAATTCTTGAATTTGTTGCCTTGGAATTGGAAGAAATGTGTCCACTTAGATTCATATTGATCTTCTTCTCTGCCGTGCTGGCCGCTTATTTGGCGTGGACCACCATGAGCTCCACCACTCTGGAGATTGATTTCGCTGCTCGCAACCATAACAATAAATCCACCTCAGATAAAGATAATTCTAGTATCATAAAGGTAATCTCAGTTCCACATTTTCTTTATATAACATAATATTTTCCACTTTCTTCTTTTCTTGTTTACTTCTTTTCTTGTGCTGACTAGAAATGTTATTTTGGTTTCAGATGATTAAGAATGGATTATGGGTATTCGTTGACATGGCCAGTGGAAGGTATCTTTGGAAATATTTGAAGCCAGCAAATCATCATGTCCAACTACAGAGCTCTTAATATTTCACAAATTACAGAAACTTGTAATTCTTTTGTTTATTTTCATCACCAATGGTTGTGACATAAATTTTGTAAATATCAGAATTTAATTTAATTCTTTTTCCTTTCATTTCCCGGTATCAGTTGGTGTGTTCATAAGAACGAAACATCCCGTAGAATTCTAATAATTTTGCAAAACAATTTTAGTTTTTTATGTATCATTTTCAAGATCCAGTCTCTTCAATGCAACAAAGGCACACAACATATCAAGAAGATGCATAGTCTGAGAAATGGCTAAAACACATAATCACATTCACTAATAATGTACAATCACATTCACTAAAAAAGAACATTGATATCATACAGATTCAAAAGAGAGAAATGCTAGCATAAGTGTGATATTTATATTTGATCAGATTGCAGCTTAATGGACATGTAGATAAGAGTTAACAGAGCACCTTGAGGAACCGGTGCAATACTTGCAAGGGAAGAGCCAACCCACATGGCAACCATGAATAATGCAACCACACTACTGCTGGTTTTCCCACAAATCCAACTTAAAAATGACAAGAACAATGTTAACATTATGCCACCACTTCCACCCAAAATCCATGCTATTACGTAACCAACTTTATAGCCAGCATCTAACTTGTTATCAAACACTGCTGTCAGACAGCTAAATGTAAGGGAGATTCGAGCTCCTAATGTCTGGAATAATAATAATGACAAGAATGCTGATCTAAGAACTTCAATAAATGAACCCCTTTTTCCGTTTAAATTTCTTTCATCTTCCTTGTCTTCGTCGCTGCTGTAGTAATCCTCGTTGACATTGTAATGCTCCCAGTATCTTTTACTATGCATTTTCCTCCTTGTGTAAGCCCGCCTATAGCTTCTTACCTCATCTTCAAAGTCAGTGCTGTAACCCCATTTATTTTGGTAAGGCTTGTGACTGGATTGAAGTTCTCGATCATACTGAATTCTAGTTGTTTCATTGGATAGTACCTGTTTAAGAGTATAAAAATACATATCATGAATGCATTTGCAAAAGTACTCGGGTCTCTATTAGTATATTACTTTCAAAAGCACTTATTAAATATCAATGTTAGGTAAAACATTTTTCTCTTTTAGCCTCTATATTAAAGAACATAATCGACAAACCAGCAAAACTGCAAAATAACGGTGAGGTCTACACAAAAAAGAATGTAAAACTTTTCTTACCCCAGAAAGATGAAATACAATCCGTATTGCAAGCAATTATTTCTATAAAACAACAAAAGATGAATAATGATTTCTTACTTCATAAGCATGACGAATACTCTTGAACAATTCAGAGGCACGTGAATCTTTGCTAACATCAGGGTGATACTGCGCTCACAGAAAAATAATAAAGAATTAAAAAATTAAAAGTAAAAATCCAAAATGTACATAAATTAACAGCATCAATGGAAAGGGTGACCGGTTCACTAATCTAACCATCTGAGAGTATTGTCCTAAGAAAATCTAGGCCACATCCAGTTATTTAGGTAAAAAGAGGGGGAAAAAAGCTCATCATAAGAAAATTATAACGCCTTCGTTCATAGCCACAAACCAAATTACAATTAGATAATCCAAAATGAAAAATCAGGAAGTGATTCGAATACCTTAAGGGCGAGGTGGCGATAAGCGCGTTTGATATCAACAACGTCGGCGGAGCGGGCGACGCCGAGTACGGTGTAATGGTCGCCATCGCCGTTGATTGCTGAAGCTGAAGAGGAGGACGCTGAGATGAGTAGATGTCTCCGGCGGCGAGGCGCGGTGGAGAGGTAAGTAGAATCAGCGGCGGTGGCATGGGAAGCGATGGAGATGGATCCCACCAGAAGATGCAATTGCATCGTCATTTTGAAGGATTCGAGTAGAGTACACTAAGTTATGCTATACCAGTGGTATCTAAGACTGATTTTGGTCCGGTCCGAGTATAAGAGGTCCTGAGAGTTGGACCGAGACTTTTTTCGAATAAACTGGAACCTGATTATAGATGATTAAATTTTAAGATCGAAATTGAATCGGTACTTTTAGATAAATTGAAACTGGATCAGAAAATTGATTATTAGAGATGGGGATCCGAGATCGGACCAATAATTTTTGGTTCGGGTACTTAGTCCATCCGAATTAAAGGAAAAAATTGAATTTTTTTTAATTCTAAATATAAAATTATATTTTAAATAATCCATTCAAAATATGTATTTGACATTACATTCTAAATATCATTCACATAAGTTATGAAACTTATGCTTTCAAAAGTAAAATTTGTTTACAAATATAAAACTTGTTCAAACGTAAGTCTAATGATGTCTCAAAACAATCTCATTATTGACATTTCAAAAAACAATAAAATAACATTACAAAGATGTTGTTGACGAAGAAGAGACACCAGGATCCTCGTCAAAATGAAATGTTAAAGGTTCATCTTGTGGTTCTTCAAGCTACACCAGTAAAAACATAAGTTAAACAAGGCAACATAAATGGAAAAGCTTAAAGCCATATAAATATTCAACTAAAATAAATCATAAGTAAAAGATACTTACAATACTAACAGTGCGGCTCTTTTTAATTTCATATTTCTCCTTCACCCAATCATCCCCACTAAGTATCATTTCAACTGTCTTAGTTTCATAGAAGATCGTTTCAGATCAATAATCCTTTTACTAACACTAAAAGTTGTTTCTGAAGCAATAGTTGTAACTGGAACAATTAGGATATCCTTGGTCAACTTACTAAGAACATAATACTTTGCTTCATTCTCCATCCACCATATTAAAACATCAAACTGAGTTTTAGGGAAAACTTTCAAGGGAGGCTCTTCAAGATATAATTCAAGATCAGATTTTGAATTAGTATTACCAACAACAATTTCTAAGAACATCTCAAAACTCCTCCTTCTCAACCCGGAACTAGATCCTACTTCTGGAGTTTCAAACTCAGGGGCATTCTCATCATTAGTTCCATAAGTATCTTGATGCAATTGAAAGAGAGATTTTAAGTTGGTTGCCAACTCTTGTTTATAGGCAGTGGCTTGAGTAGCATTTTGATACAAGAAGAGATATATCCATTTTATGAAGATCATTTTATACCTAGTTGAACAAGTAGAGTTGTCAATCAACTTAAATTCATCTATACCTATCTGCATAATTTATTTTCATCCAATATTTAGTCTCAGAATTCAATTTTATCACAGGCAACATAATTTAATCCTAGGCACAATTAAATCACAACTCACAAGACAACATAATTGAATCCTAGGCACAATTAAGTCACAACTCACAAGGAAGACAACATAATTGAATCCTAGGCACAACAAGGTAGGCGACATAATTTAAATAATTGGTTAAAATCAATTCACAAGCAGTTCAGACAATAGTGACCTCAAAATCAAGCAATTCATCATAGGAAACCAATTCACCTAACTCATAAGTCACAACAAGGAAGGAAACAAAATTTAAACAATTGATCAAAATCAATTCACAAGCAGTTCAGAAAGTAGTGGCCTCAGAATCAAGCAATTCATCATAGGCAACAAATTCATCATAACTTACAAGTTATAGCAAGGCAGACAACATAATTTAAACAATTGATCAAAATCAATTCACAAGCAGTTCAGACAGTAATGACCTCAGAATCAAGCAATTCATCATAGGCAACAAAATCATCATAACTCACAAGTTACAACAAGGTAGGAAATATAATTTAAACAATTGATCAAAATCAATTCACAAGTATTTCATACAGTAGTGGCCTCAGAATTAATTCACAAGCAGTTCATCTTAGGCAATTCATTCATCATAACTCACAAGTCACAACAAGAACTGCATACCATGGATCAAGAACTGCACCAATAGAAACCAATGTATTAGACTCTGACCAATACTTGTCATACTTCAATTTCATTTTATTAACAAGCGCCCGCGGGTGAGGATTATTTGAGATGCTTGGGGGTTTACCAAGTAGAACTTTCATCCTGTAAAGCTCAGCCACTAATAATTGATGTCACAACAGAAAAAACCTCTAAAAACTTGCAAATATCATGAACATCTTCCCAATCATTTGCATCAGGCAAAAAACTGAGAAATGCATCATTTTCCTCGGCATATCTAGGACAAAAAATCTATTTAGTGATATTTCTCCTATAGTATATTTCTCCTACCAAAATAATCTTTCTTCAATCTAGTAATATAGTTATCATTGGCACTAGCATTATCAACGGAAATTGAAACCACCTTATCTCTTATGCTCCAATCATCCATCACCTTAATCAATTCCCTATATAAAACCTCACCAGAGTATGGTGGTGGCACATTCTGAAAAGATAAAACTCTTTTGTGAAGCTGCCATTTTGAATCAATGAAATGACCAATCACATTCATATAACCAATTTTTTGTTCACCAGACTGTTGTACCCCAAAACTTGCCCTCTTTATTTTCTATCTCTAATTGACTTATACTTTGTTAACATGCGCATATATGCATATCATTGGATTTATGCTCATGAGATTAAGGTATCTTGGTCAACATAACAAATCTCCCGTATTTGATCAACGCATGTCAAGTTGCGGAAGATTTGGGTGTTTTCGTTGAATTTTAAGCAGTGCGAATAAGAAACGGTTTTTTCAACTGATCTGAGTTTGGAAATTCATATCTCCTGTTTGGAATGATGTTTTAGATTGATTTTTGAGGTTTTGAAAGCGCCTCAACATTCTCTTCAACTTCCGTGTTTGGACCAAAAGCTAAATCTCGAAGGAATGTCTCCGAATACGCCATCCTTTTGGAAGTTATACAGTGAAAAATACAAAGTTAAAGTGGGTTGAACCGTTATTTCGTGTGCGCTAAAAAATTCATAACTCTCGGATGGAATATCGTATGCGCGCGATTCTGATTGCCGAAATTTTATCTTAATTTCGGTTTTGGAGGCTAAAAGCTGATTCACGAAGGAAGAACCCGTGAATTTTGAGTTTCTGAAGACATGTTTGTGCTAAACCAGAATTCATCTGTATTAATGTTTAATACGGTAAAATTCATATCTCACTCTATTGTTATTATATTGAGCTAGGTCCGGTGGCGGCTGTTCACAAATTTCGTCTTTTATAACTTATTTTCATATGCTAAAAGCAAACGGTATTCCAAAGACCTTTGTTTTTGGTCAAAACCACGCGCAACGCATTGAAAATCCTGAACCGAGAAATATTTTCATCTAAGACAAAACTTCAAAAAATCATCACTAAATCATTGTTTATCCGATTAAGCCCATTCTTTTGGCAACGCGTCAAAATTTTATTCACTTCATTTCCCGTTTAACGGCGGGATCGAGATTTCGTATGGATGATGACATGGCACTTTATGGTTGTGTCAGGCTTACACTTTCAAGTCATTGCACATCCAAGCCCATTCTTTTGGCAACGCGTCAAAATTTTATTCACTTCATTTCCCATTTGACGGCGGGATCAAGATTTCGTATGGATGATGACATGGCACTTTATGGTTGTGTCAGGCTTACACTTTCAAGTCATTCCACAATCCAATTGCACATCCAAGGCCCATGTATATAATCTCAAATTTGATTTTTTGTAAGAGAGAGCTCTCATAATTCAGAAATAAACATAAACACTAAAATATTTTCTCTCAATTCTCGCAAAGATCAAATTTAAGTTCTATAACTTTTTTCATCAAGAACACAACAATTTCATCAAGATTTGAAAGTCAAAGATCAAGAGAAATTCTTCCCCAATCGTTGATCCGTTCGTTGCAATCTCTATACCTAAGTCATCTTTTCACTTCTGTCGGTGATTTTTCTTGAATTAAGCACTTTTGAAATAAGTGATTATTTGAGAAGCACTTTTTTGATCAAGCATGAAACGAACCTAGGTTGAATTTTGAATTGAGAATATAGATCTAAGCCTAGAATTGTGATTTTATTTGATCATCATGTGTAAATCCGAAATCGGATAGTTGAATTAAGAGCTTATTAAATTAAGTCGATTTACTTGAAAGTGCTTAATTATTGAACAAATTGATGAGGTTGTATGAAGTTTAATTGTTGATCTTAATTCATCATGCGAAGATTGAATCTAGACCTTGAATTATGCAAAATCATGTGTTGAATGTGTGAAGATTTTGTATTTGATCAAATGCCCAATCCATGAGCCAAATATCAAAAAACTATTAAAAAGTTATTTTCTGCATGAAGATGACAGGTTACCTGGTTTTGGAACCGGCTACCCCACTTACAGTAGTGTTTCCCAGCTTTTTTGGCTTGGGTAACCGGTTACCCAGTTATGGTAACCGATTACCTCAAGTCAGTAGTTATTTTCCCAAATTTTTGAGTTAGGATAATCGGTTACCCAAATTCTTGTAGTCGGATTCCCAAGCCAAAAATTAGCAACTTCCTTTTTTTATTTTGTTTCTTTTCTCATTGTGTTTTCTCTTTTTTGCCTTAGTTTTTCCTTGTTATTTTTTACATGTGTTGATTGTGCAAGGACTCTGTTGTACCCCAAAATTTTATCTCTCATTTTAAAGACAAGTTATTTCAATAGGTCTCCTCATACTCTGAAGGTTCTCAATTGCTCAAGACTACTCAAGAATTGACCAGACAAGCTCTCCTCCTAAGTAAGTCACCTACAACTAGGGTTTTGTTTTTCTCAAAGGAAATTTGACTTCTAATGCCTCAAGTGGGATTCATGGTATCACATATGTATCAAAGTATCTTCATGCCAAAATTCAAGCCTTGCAGTACAAGTTTGCCCAGTCAGTTAGCCAGATGATTGAAAATCAACTGTATTGGACAAAAAGTTAACTTTGACTAATCTATAGTCAAAATTCAAATTTTTGGTCAAATTCAAGATTTTGAACTCATATTCATCATTTGATCAAGGGTTGATCATGATTCATCAAGAAAACTCAAGATTCATCAAAAGTCAAAAGTTACTAAATTAGGGTTTTCTTAAGGAGAAGTCAACTGAACTTTGACCAAGCATAACTTTCACATACTTCATTAGAAATTCCTCAACCAAATTTCATTTTGAAGTAAATCCAATTCTCTACATCGTTGTTTCTCTAAACTCAAGGCCAAAAATGCTTCATTTGAGAGATATGAGCCAAAATATTAGAGGTCATTTTAAAAGTCAACAAAAAGACATTATTTGTCAAAGCAATTTACATCAAGTTAGAGGCTTCAAATGAAAAAATAACCGTCTTAAAGGTTATAGGTGACATCTTAAGGTTTACAAAAAGTCCAAGATCACCTTCATATAATAAAAATTGAGTGAGTTATGATTGGTGTAAGTTGGACAATTTTGAGAAAATACATGAAATTCAAATTGAGCAAATTTGAATTTTTGATTTAACGGACCCATCTTTTAAGGTCCAAACGTGTTTCTGACCTCAAAATAGACCTCTAAATCCATTCATTTATTTTTGTGTTTTTTATTTCTTTTTATTTTGATTTTATTCAATTAAAAGCAAAATAAATTAAATAAAATACCAAACAAATTATATAAGGCATGAGAATCTATTTTTGAATCAAATCATAAGTCTAAAAAGCTGGTGACAACTTGCAAAAAATGTGTAGAGATGATTGGTACATGATTGGCCTAAAAATGAAATATTTCATATAAAAATTCCAATCAAAGATTTGATTCACTTTTGTTGACCTAAATCTTCTACTATAAATACATGACACCTTTAGACCAAGGGGGACACGAAAATTTTCCTCAAGAACAAGCCTTAAAAAATATCAAAATTGTTAAAACTAAGGAAATTTGAAAACCTTGTTTGCAACCACTTTCAATCCATTCCAAGCACGCTATCATCTTCTTGAAGATCCCAGGAGTCCATCCCAGCCATCCTTGAAGCCTAAAGCACGCCAAAACAGCCACATCATGTTGCATCGGTTGGGTAAATTTTGTGAATCTGAAACTTTTAATATATGCATATTTAATTAATTTGATGCATATATACATGTCTATGACCATGTTTAGGACTATTTTGATCCATTGTTCGCAAGCTTTAACGCAGGAATGAGGATTTGCTATGGCTAGGAAATTTTGAGATGTTTTCTTCGAATCTCATGATACAAGTGTTTTCAGGCCAAAATAACACCATCATTGGATTCGCAAGGGTCAAATTAGGGGGTAGGGGTCTCTTTTATGATCTAACTCATGTTATTTTTGTAGGTTAGAATTTAGACTCACGGGAGAAGACGACCGGAGCTAAGGCTCCGGTGCTTCTCTGATTCATTTGTTTTATTATATATTTATTGGTTTGTATTCTATAACACCAAAAGCAGCATGGCATAGTGGTGAGTGATGTGCTGGTGTAACATAAGGGGCGTGAATTTGATCCCTGCGCCTTACAATTATTTATGTTTTTCCAAACTAACGCACGGGTTAATATTATAATGATTGCTTCCCATTCTCAAACAACAACAAGTGCATGGCACAATGGCAGGAGGGCACACCTATGAGATTCAGAGCGTGGGGTCAACACTCACCCCATACAAATTCTTTTTACCCTATTTTTTCTAACTTAATTATCTTTCTTTTTCTTAATTAATTCTTTTTTAATTAATTAATCATTAACTAACCTAATCTTTTTTCTCTTAATACTAATAAATTAGGATTATGGTTTTTAATTAGTAATTAAAATTTTCTAATATATTTTAATTAATTAATTAATTAACCTTTTCTTAATATTAAAATTAATTAGAAATAATTAGGTATTAATTAATTATTAACACTTGCTTATTTTCTAAAAAAAACACCAAAAACATTAACATTTAGAACTTTAGGTCTTTAAACATTTTTCTAACATTCTTTTATTTCTTACTGCTATTTAATTTTATTAGACAAAATGTATAGGTCGCACTATCGAGGTAATAGCTTAGATTTACATTCTCGAGGATGTAATAGTGTAGGTTTACTTTCTTGTAAATTGTAACTGCCCCAAAGCCATGTAATAGTTTAGGTCTTTACATTATGCGCTTTAATTTCATGTATTGTTAGTAACTAGGGTTTGTATGACAAAACTAAAAACAAATGTAAAAAAACCCTAATTCTCAAAATAAATAACTGAAATTAATACACTGTTCACACGTGCACCTCTAGGGTATCCTCTCTTGTTGCCTTGCGAATATTGGTCATGTCCCCTCGAAAGTGGAGATACTTTAGCAAAAGACCCTCGAACAAATCATCATATTCCCTTCGAATAAAGATCACAGTCCCTCGATGACCCTCCAAGTTACCTACAAAATGATGATAGTCCCTCCGATACAATTGCTAAAGTATTCTTACATGTTGTCTTCGATGACAATACGATGACCCTACGTCTGTCCATTCACATCCAATAGATAGGATTACCTACCAACTAATGGTATGAATAATACTATCTCTAAAGTAGAAGGAAAATAACAAGAAAGACCTTATTAGTTGGAAATAACTCCTAATTGCTTGCTCACAACCTTTTCAAAACATTTTTCACACATCATTTTCAAACAAATATTTTTAAAACATTTTGTATACATTCTTGAGGACTGATAGAATCATTACAAAGTTAGCCTTACATTGGCAATTTCAAAATATTTTCAAATCACACACACAAAGTAAGTTTTTCAAAAGCGAGTTAAGCAATTAAGAGCCCGTAGATAACTACAGATGAAAAGGATTCTAACACCTTCCCTTTTCATAACTTGCCCCCCGAACTCAAAATCTATCAAAGGTCTTTCCTGTTCTTTTCAACTTTCTTAAATATTAGATAAAAGAAAAGTCGACGGCGACTCTTGATATCCGTACATTTAGGTAAAACCAAAAAAGTCAGTTCTCTCACCGTATGACAGACTCATACCAAGGATTCTCATGATGATATTAATTCTTTTTCTACTTTATTTGCGGAATACGAATTCAATATTATTCTTGATTCGTGTTTCGCTTTATTTGCGAGATATGGATATGATTCAGACAAGCTTATGCTTTGACCCTCATGATTTGAGGAATATATAAGCTTGTTGTATTTTTTGCAGGATGACTTTTGTGATGATGTTTGATGCACATTATTTATGATTTATTTTCACACCGTTGCTTCGAGGCTTATGTTGGACGTCTGATTTTTGACTTGCTTTATTTGTTAATGCTAGCTCACTCAAAGTTTTCCGAGCTTCTTATATTTTCTTGCTTGCTTGCTACAGATTGTTATCTGTTTGGTATTTCATCTCTTCCTTTTTACTACTTCCGCACTTTACCGCTTTCATTGCCATGAGAAGTAGGATAGAGATGTATGATAGGGATCTCCTTTGTTGATCGTGTCAGAAATTCCCCTGGTTTATTTAAAGACATATTTACGACAATTCTGCATTATGTGTATTATGTATGTTATTTGTGCTTGTTTAAAATCCTACCTTTGAAGTAGATATTCCGTATGTGTGTTTACATTTGTGCTCGCATATTTCCCCACCCCAATAAGTTCTTAAAGGAGCGAGCGGAAAGAGTTCGCAATCAACCCCCGCATTTCGTCTGTGTCATCCTTAGCTCACGTTATACGATGATGTTCTGAATTTGTGCAGATCATGTGTATCGAGTCGGTCATGTGGAAAAGGGTTTCGCAATCAAACCCCCACACTTTGCCAGAAATTCGCAATGACTATTGTTGACACTTCGTTACCCGCTTGTTTGCTTTGGGTGATCCTCTCCCCTTAGTTAAAGAATTACTTTTCTTTTTTATTTCATATCAGTCTCCCGCTTGTTTGCTTCGGGTGATCCATCCCCCTTAACTAAAGTATTTTCTTTTTATACCCTCATCCCTTGAGTTAGTACACTCTGATTGTGTGCTTTTTCCAAAACACTTCTTTGTATATATCATGCTCCCTTAGGATGTGCTTGTTTCTTTGTAATATCCCCGGCACAATTAAACAGGTTGTCCCTTATGCGGGCAACAACTCGCTCCTCTCAGAGGACTTTGACCGTCCTTCCCGATCAAGTCTCCGGCCATGAAAGCTGAACTTAAGTCACCACCCTTTCGCTTAAGGGCAATAACTTAAGGGGCTCCTGATCTGGACTAGGCCTACACTTGCCCTTCGGATAGGAGACCCAAACCAACACCTTTACATAAGGCCCAAAAACAGACAACTCAAGTTATGGACCGTTGGGCAACTCCCCACACGTCCTTTGGGGAATGTGGCTCACGTCTTCATGTCAAAGTCACCTTAACTGCCCTCCGAAAATCACGGGTCTAACCCCTATTCTCATAGAGTAGTTGATCAGAGGGGAGTCCACTTGCTGGACTCCATACACACGTAAGCCCTGACATTTTCCGTTATTGGGCCTCAACGCGGCCCAATAATTTAGACCTTGACCCAGTGTTAGGGGTTATAAATACCCTCTCTTCTGAGAGGATCAAGTATTCAACACTTTCTAACTCTCATACTTGTTTGCTCATTCTGAAACTCACTTTGACATTGGAGTGCCTTGTAGGTACCCCCACTTCACTCTCAACTTCTGCTTGAGCTAACTGTGACGGTCCATTCTGATCAGGTACGTTCAGGTAGTATGCACAAAAAATATCTACATCGATCTAACGCTGCATGCTCTTCTAAGTAGTTACAATTTATTTGTCTCTTATAAATATTAAGTTGTATATATATTATCATTTATAATTATGTTTAATAATTTTTTTAAAATTATTAATTTGATTTCTAGTTTTTTTTTTAAGTTTTAATTTTTTATTTTAATTTTTTATTATTTTAAAAAAATTAATTCATTTTTAAGTATTTTAAATTAATAATTAAATTAACATAATAAAAAATCTATTTAAAAATAATATCAGAATTACAAAAACGAAAAAAAAAAATAAGATTACGCCATTTGATATGGCGGAAGTTCCAAACGGGAAAAAAGTGGACCTTTTACGTCAGTATTTTAAAAAATAATTTTGGGGATGTTGCACTTTGAAAAAAAAATCGTATTTGAATGATCCGAAACAACAATGTTTCTTTTCATTTACTTTTACTTAGAACTATTCTTATGTTTGTTCTGTCATTTTTCTTTCTTTCTCTATTTCCTAAATTTTCTGTTACTTTTACTTAAAATTTTGTTTATGTCATTTTTCTTTCTCTCTCTATTTCCTAAATATCAAGTCAGTTTATGCTGAAAACTATATTCAATTTTAGTATCTTTTGGTTTATGAAATATTTTGTGTACTATTTAACTTGCATTATAACATGCATTTTACATTTTCACCTGCAGACACAAATAAATATAAAATGGTGACAACACATTATTAACTTTTTTTAAGTCAACAATCAAACTAATTTCAAAAGGGTGTTTTTGATTGAAGCATAGACGGTGCACGTGTTAACTTTTTTTTCTTTTGATGATAGAGAAATGTTATTCTTACATTTCTATTGACACCTACACCGTACTATTCTACGGTTTAATTTTTAAAGAATTGTTTAATAATTATTTTTTCTCTTCTGACACAAAGAAACATGCCTATGAAGGTACTTTCTACGGTGTAAGCAACAAAGTGTAAGATTTCTAGTGTGAAAATAGCAACCCTCAAATGCATATGTAATTTACTCTTTCATGAGCTGAAATTCAAGTTCCTATCATGTTCATAGTTGCATGTATCAAAATCTAAAATCCACTCTGCAGAAGAAGTGTAGAAAAAACCCCAATACATTTGTTTTTGGTTATCATTTAAAAAACCTAAATTCAGTGACCTATCATCTTCCTGTTTCAAAGTCCTCGAAAATCTTTGGATTCATTTCAAGAAAAATCATTAATACTTAAAATGGAAATAAAAGCCAGAGAAACCTGAGAGTATCAGTAACATGATCAAATGGGGAAAAACTTAGATAAACCATATGATGATGCAATTGTTATATTTCCCATAAAAACAAGGCACAAACACACAAGAAAGACGAATTAACAAGATACCAATCGAATTGGCTATCTTACAGGGGAAATCACTTTTTGTGAAAAACATAAAATCACTTATAATTGAAACAAAACCATGTGAGAATAATTTCTTCAATTATAACAAAATTCAAACGAGATTTTAGTCCTTACAATATTTTAAAACAATCCATTAACAACATTAAGATAAAAGAAAAACCAACTAGTAGGATCTAAGATAAATTTGAAAGAACCAAAGTCTAATGTGGATAACTTAAGAGAGAGAAAAACACCCAGTTTACATTCTAACGAAATCAGTGAGTCTTAATTCAGAACCTGGAGAATCTTTTTCCGCCATGATCTATTATAAACTACAGTTCCCCATAACTTAGAAGAGCTCCAATAGAAGTGCACCCTTCTTTTATACTAATTGCAACAACAACTTCTACAGAGCTTATTCTTTATGATGGTTTCAGACTTCAAAAGTATTTCTTTTCATAAGAAGCCAGCCCATGAATTCCTCCTTCAACCTGTGCTGCTCCAGTACGAACCTGGACAAAAGCAGATCAACTATTATTCCGATAAACTAATGGAGTAACAATACATTGTGGTAGTTGAAAGTTATTTAGAGAATTTAGTTTTGCCCTCGGAAGATTATGAAACCAATTTTATGCTTAATGACACACACATCCCTTCTATTATTTGAACAAACACTTACCACTTCCATTTCTTGGGGAAATTGCAATAACCTCCCCTCAAGTGTGTTCAAACAACACACACATACCCTTATATTGCGTCTATTTTACAAAATATATGGGAGGTGAATGTAATTGATAGGAGGCCAATGTCTTTTACAAAAATAGAAGAGGCCACTTTGACATTCTCATGGGATGCGAGTGCAATTTCTGTTATATTTTTCCTTTTTCTTTTTTTTTTAAAAGCCTATAAAAATTATATTAAAGAAAAATGCAAGGGCATAAGACATGCCAAAATGTTACAAATCTCATGCAAAAGATACCACATTCAACTCATATCAGAACATGGCCATATCCTATATCCCAAACATGACAAAACAGCAAACAGAAAAATTCTGCTACATGACAGTACAGCAGAAATCGAAATTCATCTACCAGGCACTACAATACAAGGCTTTTTTAATTCTAGAGTTACCTAATCCTATTACTAGTTTCCCACCAATTCCAAAAGTATCACCGTGGAAACAAAAGCTAGTGAAAAAAAAAAAACTATGTACATTAGTTCAATAGAAGATTGGCAGTCAGTCAACAAACAACATCAACTATTTTTTACTGTGCAAATGAAGCAGGCTACATTGACTGCTAAAGCTAATAACCATATCAAGAAATAAATAACAAGTCAACTCGGTCAAACATACCTCTAGCCTTAACACCCTGGATCTTAGAAGGTCATGTGCAGACTGCAAAGAGTTGGCACCAATATCCTGAAACCCTTGCCGTACGGCTTGCGCGGTGTATGGAATGAACTTTAACACAGAACCCTTATCTTTAACAGCTCCAACAACCCCCTGGGCAATTTTAAGCTTAGCTGTATCACCGAGGTACCTTTGATCACTGCCTTGAGTCATAGCTTCAAGGGAACCCATTCCTCTATACTTCTTGACACGTTCGCCATTCTGGTGCAGAAAAAGTAGTTATGCATAATAGATCGTACAACTGTATTTATCCTTGCTTAAGTGTGTTAAGAAAGGAGCATCGACAAAACTATAAAACTAAATGACAGGAAACAAGAGAACCACCAAAGGAAGAGTAAGCAATGTAAAAATGTTTTCATAATATAGTTGCTTTTCCATATCCACACCAAATAAATAAAAAACACCTCAGAAAGAATCAAATCCTCTTTTCATTAAGACATCTATTTCTAACCAAAATAGTTTTAGCTTACACGAGACTAACAGCCCCTTTAACCACAGGTATTATTATGCACAGTCTCTTTCTGATGTTCTTTATCTTTAAAAAGGTTTTATTTACAATACTTTCATCGACACACAGGGCAAAGATTCTAATCTTACGAAAAGACTACAACAATACATAATATTACATCCGGGTTTGGTACCTGATAAACATAAGCTCCAGGAGCCTCAAGACTACCAGCTAAGAAGCTTCCCATCATAACAGTGGATGCTCCCAACGATAAAGCCTTTACAATATGACCAGAATTTGAGATGCCGCCGTCCGCAATTACCGGAACTCCACTTTTATAAGCAATGGACGAGACCTTGTAAACTGCAGTTCCCTGAAAAACACAAATACAATATTAAGATACAGGGCTTTGAGTAAAAGCTGGAATTTGTTAGCAAGAACATGAAATATTACAAGCAGCGTAAAATCTTGTGTTGAACAAATGAGAAAACCATCACTACCTAAAGGTCCATCTCTGACCTTTTTATCTTTTATGTACTTTAAAGAATGATCATAGAAAGGATATATTACTCCATTCCAAGATAAGGGTGTGCCACACAAGCATAACTGAAATAGTTTGCTACAACCCTGATGTAGCCGCCACAAACGCAATTGCATTGCAAAACAGTCCCAACTCTATGCTACTAGTTTAGCGAAATCTCGAATTAACAAATAAGGTCTGTTTGGACTATCTTATTTTAACTTATCCACTAAAATAAGCATGTGTGGGACTATTTGGGACAGCTTATAGAAACAACATTTAACATGTCACAGCTTATTTTCATAAACTCTCTAGGGTGGCTAGTGAAAACATTTTATAGTTTATATGATGACAGCTTGATTTCATTTAACTTTTTGTTATAGAAAAATTCTATACATAAGCACTTATAAGCTTATTTAAGTTGTTTATCCAAACATGACCATAATCAAGGCTTTAACAATTGAAATCACTAATGAATCCAAAGGCAAATGCAACAAACTGTTCAAACTTTGATGTTAACAGACAACATAGACAAGACTTATTGAAATCCAAACCGTTATACAAATAATATAATAGTTTCCATTAGGGGTGTTCAAAAAATCCAAGAACCAAACTGAACCAGAGAACTGAGCTGAACCGAACTGATTTTAAACTGAACCGTTCGGTAAAATTGAGAACCAAACCTTGTTTACCAAAATGGTCTGTGAACCGAACCATTCATTAGAAACTAGTAGTGAACTGTAACATAACTGAACCAAAACAAATTCTCATAGCATAAAATCAGATCAGTAAAACCCAAATTAAATCAAACAAATCCTAAAACTAGAAAACCCAAAAATCATTAATCAAATAACCCCAAAACCCAAATTAGAGATAATAATTGAAGCTCTGTCGTCCAATTTTTGTCTGAAATTCTGCCGTCGAGCATAGCATCGCAACCCATTGCTCAAAAAGATCAACTGTGCAGCAGTGTCGTCGCACATTTGTGTCACGTAGTAACACATTAGCGAGTAACATTTGCATCGCATAGCAGTTACGACATGAGTATAAACTATGCCACAACTAGAATCTCTATCTTAAATGGATTAGCCATCTCCAAAATTTTCAGCAACCTCCCAATTTAATTTTCTGCTAACATGGCCAGGTGCATTAATTTGATTTTCTTTTTCATATTTTTTGTGGATTTTGTTGCTTTGTGCTTTGGCACTTGCCTTTGATCTTGTCTTTCTATTTTCAATTTTCATGTATGTTTCTGATCTATCAAGTTGAGGAATTTTTGTTTCAGAACATAAATGACCTCCTTCTGAATTTGTCTACTATGTGTTTGTGTGCATGAACCTATTTAAATTGATATGCAGAAAAGAAAACAATTTACATTTTTGAATAAAGGTTTCCATTATATTTTTGTACTATGTGTTTGTGTGCATGATCCTATTTAAATTGATATGCAGAAAAAAAATTACATTTTTGAATAAAGGTTTCCATTATATTTTTGTTCTGTTCAGTTAGAAAATGTAGAACCGGTTCACAGAACTCTTATGACAGTTTAGTTTGATCAAACTTTGATGTTAAGAGACAGGTAAGACAGGAGTATATACCTGACCACGCCCAACGGCACAAACTTCTTGAGTGGTACAAATCGAACCAGAACCCATACCAACCCTCAACCCATCAACACCAGCTTGAATCAAATTCTCAGCTTGATACATAGTCACCACATTCCCACCAATAACATCCAATTCAGGATACACCTTCTTCACATACTTGATCATCTCCAATTGATAAATAGAGTTCCCTTGAGAACTATCCAACACCACAGCATTTGTTCCAGCTTTCACCAAATGCTCCAACCTCTCTTTATCTTCCTCCCTCGTCCCAATTGCCGCTCCCACCATCCACTCTCCATCAGCTCCAACTGACCCTCCGGTGGCCAATCTCGGGTAGCCTCTCACCCTCTCAACCTCCTCTTTTGTCACCAAATCCACCACTTCTTCACCTTTCACCAAAGCAACAATATTTCCCTTTTTCTTCTCCAACTCCTCTTCGATTTTTGTAAGATCGGAGCTTAACGGAAGAGCTGACGGTGGAGGCTCCATATAGTCCGACACTCTCAGGCTCTTGTCGTTTTGATTCGACCAATTCGCCTTCGTGACAAAACCGATAAACTTCCCGGTTGAATTACCGGAATCTGTAACCAAAATAAAAGGCGAAGCAGCGAAATCCTCGTCAGACTCAACAACATCAGACGGAGAGACGAAAACCGGCTCAGAGAGGATAGGTACACGGCGGGACTTCGCGGCACGGATTAACGCAGCCTGACGTGAGGGAGTAGTGTTAGGATGAACAATAGCGATGCCTCCAAGTGCAGCCATAGCAGAAGCCATGGAAGATTCCGAAACAGTATCCATCGGAGACGCAACAAAGGGAGTTGAAAGGGAGATATTGCGGCTGAGACGGGTGGAGAGGTCAACGGCATCGGCGGCGAAGTCGATGTAGTGAGGAAGAAAAATTAGGTCATCGTATGTGTAAGAGAAGCCACTGTTGAAAAGCTTCTCCGCCGCGAAACCGTCTTCAATCGGCGGAGGAGTGAAATCCATGGTGTTTGATTTGGTTGGCGTGGAGAGAAGAGAGTGAAGTAGGTTTTTAAATACTGTGGCGGCGTGGAAAAGTGTTTTGATGTGTTTTCACGTGTTTCACGTTCCAGCCATTTGAACGAATTTTTAAAATAAATAGAAGAAAATCTTAAAAAAAATTAGATTCCTTTATCTGCTAAATTTTCCATTTTTGAAATAAACTCACCAAGAAGCATCACGTGAGCTTTTTTTTAGAATAAGATGGACCCTGCTAGTTTTGTCATGTTAGTACGAGTAAAAATATAAATATATATAAATATGTTATTTGTTAACGTATACCCACGTGTTTTGTTTTTTTATAAAAGTCTATTTTAATAAATTTTAATTAAAAAATGGTTAAATATAAATTAAGAAGGTGTATTTGTTGAAATAGATATTCGTAAAAATAAATGAGTGTATTACAATAAATTTATGAAAATTATTATAATATACTCACTTATTTTTATGAAGATGTATTTTAATAAATTTTAATTAAAAAGTAATCAAATGTATTTAAGGTATATTAAAATAGACTTTGATGAAAATAAGTGAATCTATTATAGTAAATCTCATATAAATATATTATTTCTGTCTCATGATAAATGTTTTATTTAAATTTTATATCGTTCTAAAAAAACGATTAAATCTATTGATTTTAATGATAAAATTAATATCATTTATTAAAATATTTTTATTTATTATAATTAATAGAGTTGTTGAAAAATGTAAAAGTTAATAAATAAGAATGTAATAGTGAAAAAAAATAATAAATATATTAGTATTTAAAAAAAAAAGATTTATTTTATCACATAAAAAATATAAATAAAACATTTATTATGAATCAGACCGAATATAAAGATAAATATAAATATTTATTTATTTGTTATGATTGCATTATTGCACGTTGTGTACAGCTATGCATTTCAGAGCGTTGGTAAATGGTGAATAACGTCTGATTAATAATGTGTTGTCATATTCATTTACATGAATAATACTCCATCTATTTTAAAATGGCTTTCATTTAAAAATTGTATACATAAATTAAAAAAATATAATAACATTGTTATAAGATATTACATTTTTATAAAATTAACATTATTAATATATTAAAAATAGTGTAGAGAATAAAAAATAAATAGTACAATTAAAAAGATATTAATTATTACTCATTTTAAAAGTAAAAATAATAATAATTTAAAACAAAATTTATTTATTAAAAAGACAAACATTTTTAAAGTGAGAAAATAATTGAATTAATTTATTGAATTCTACTGTATAGTTTTTGTTTTGTTATTGATTTTTTTTTTAATTTTTAATTATTGAATGTAAAAGATTTGATTTTTTGAAATTTGATTTCAAATAGTACCTACTACCGTTACCTTTACTTGTTAAAAGTTGTTAACTTCTTAAGCCATTCAATGAATTTATGTAATTCTTAAAATATCATATATATATATTTTTTTTTGGTTAGGTCGGAAATCCACCAAAATATTTATGATAATTTTTTATTAATTTTGATGAACAAGATTGATATCATCACACAATGAAAATGAATTATGAGAAAAAGAAAGAAAATAATTATTTTCTACAGATTTATTAATCACTTGCAATTGCAAATTCTGTGATTACAATGAATTGACTTGATTGTCTTGATTACAAAAATAAAGATTACTCCCTCTATTTATAGATTTAGATTGACTTGCTCCTAAGCTAAAGCCCAAAACTATAAAAGCCCAAAATACATATTTTGGTACTAAATAAAATCTATCTATTTTATATCTAAATCAAATTTATCTAAATTTAAAACAAATCAAATATATGTGTAGCATTTTCGACACATCTACTTCGACACTCCCTTGTCTCTGTCGAGCAAACTGCTTCGACACAAAGAATTACTTTCAACACACCACTTAATTCATTGTGTCTAAGTTATATACATTCATCATAGCTCTTAGTCTTCTAAATACTTCAACCTGCACACCCTTCGTCATGATGTCTGCAATCTGATTCTCAGTTCTGCAGGGTTCCAAATTCATCTTTCCATCTGCTACCTGCTCTCGAAGATAGTGGAACCTCATTTCGATGTGTTTGCTTCGACCATGTGCTATCGGGTTTTTCACCAGATTGATAGCTGATATATTGTCGATCTTCATGGTAATTGCTCCATGATCTTTCCCTGTTATCTCTTCGACCAAGTTCACCATCCAAGTTGCTTGACAAACACAAAGAGAAGTAACTTTGTATTCTGCTTCGCATGATGATAATGCCTCTACTGATTCCTTTCTTGAACTTTAAGCAACGGGTGCACCACCTAACATAAACACATACCCTGTTGTTGATTTTTGATCTTCAGCATCACTACACCAACTCGAATCAGTGTATCCCACTAACTTACATTCTTTTCCTTTATCAACTGCAAGAAACAAAATTCCATAGTCGATAGTTCCTTTGAGATACCTTAGTATCCTCTTCACCACTGCTAGATGTGATACCTTTGGCCTCTGCATGAATCTACTTACCATACCTACACTATATGTTAAGTCAAACCTTGTATGACAAAGGTATCTCAATGACCCAATAAGTCTTTTGTATTGGGTTGGGTCGACATCATCTTTATTTGCATCTTTCGACAGTTGCAGTCTTGGTTCTGCAAGTGTCGAAGTTGAGTTGCATTCTTTCATCTCAAATCTCTTGAGAATTTCTCCTGCATATCTTCTTTGATGCATCATCAAACCTCTACTGCTCTTGTAGAATTCAATGCCAAGGAAATATGAAATCTCACCCAGATCAGACATTTCGATTTCCTTTCTGAGATCACCTTTGAAGTTTTCGATCTCAGTTTTGCAGGTACCTGTTATCAATAAATCATCAACATAGAGACATAGTATAAGCAATTCACTATTGCTTCTTCTTACATATACTTCATATTCAGTTGTGCACTTCACAAATTCATTTTTCCTTAGGAAACTATCAATTTTCTTATTCCAAGCTCTTGGAGCTTATTTCAATTCATACAAGGCTTTATGCAGTCTGTACACCTTTCTCTCTTCGTCATGTTTCATAAACCCAACTGGTTGTTTAACATAAACTTCTTCGTCTAAGGGTCCATTCAGGAATTCACACTTCACGTCCATCTGACATATGTGTCATCTGTTTATTTCTGCTAGACCAATAACCGACCTGATTGTTTCGATCCTAGCAACAGGTGCAAAAACATCATCAAAGTATATTCCTTCTTTCTGTAGAAATCCTTTCGCCACAAGCCTTACTTTATGTCGAGTTACTTTCCCTTTGGGATTCATCTTTACTTTGTATACCCACTTGAGATCAATTGCCTTCTTGCCTTGAGGCAATTTGACAAGTGACCAAGTATTGTTGTCTTCGTAGACTTTACTTCTTCGTTCATTGCTTTCACCCACTTTGAATCCTTTAATGCTTCAGCTGCATTGACAGGTTCGACATCTGCATATAAAGAATAATATACCAACTCACCTTCATTATCTATTACATCATCTGATGTAATCAAACAATCTTTCAATCTTGCAGGCATGCATCTTGTTCTTTGAGGTCTGCTTGTACTTGGTTGATTTATAACTGATGGTTCCTCTTGTCAAACTTCTCTTTCGACTTGTGTTTCTGGTTCTTCAAGTAGGAATCCCACTTAATATTTCTTGACATTTTCAGTCCAATCTCATTCTTTAAGTTCATCTATGATCACGTCCCTACTAATCACAATCTGCTTGTTCACTGGGTCGAATAACTTGTAACCTTCTGTCAAATGATATCCAACTAGAATCATTTAACTCAACTTGTCATCAAATTTTCTTCTCAACTGATCTGGCACATGTCTATATGCAATAGATCCAAATACCTTCAGATGACTCAAGCTAGGCTTCACACCAGACCAACATTCTTCTGGAGTAATTCCTTCTAGCTTCTTCGTAAGACATCTATTCAAAATGTATGTTGCAGTCGACACAACTTCACCCGAAAACTCTTTAGGTAAAATTTTGCCTTTCAACATACTTCTCACCATATTCATGATGGTTAAATTATTCCTTTATGTAGTTTCATTATGCTGTGGAGTATAGGGTGGCACCACCTTATGCATAATCCCTTCCTTTTCACATAACATGTCGAAGTCTTTCGACACATACTCTCCACCATCATCAGTTCTCAAAACTTTGAGTTTACGACCACTTTGTCTTTCGACCATAGACTTAAACTTGGAAAATACCTCGATCACTTCACTTTTCTTCTTGATCAGGTAAGTCCACAACTTTTGATTGAAATCATCTATGAATGTAACAAAGTATTTGTTACCTCCCATCGAATCCACCTGGATTGGTTCATATACATCAGAGTATATGACTTCAAGAATAACCTTCGACATGCTTCCTGCATCTTTGTTGAAGTTATTCTTGTGCTGCTTCGCATGTACACATTCCTCACATACCTCGTTTGGAATATCGATTTCCAGCAATCCTGAAACCATATTTCTTCTCTTCAAATCTCTGATGTCTTTGAAGTTGAGATGGCCTAGTCGATAATGTCATATCCATTCATCTCTGCTAGCTGCAGTCGAAAGGCACTTATGCTCCATCATATTTAGTTCGATCTTGAAGGTTCTATTCTGAGACATAGGAGCCTTCAAGATTAATCTTCCATTTGCATCGACGACTCTCATCATCTTATCTTCGACCGACACTTTATAATTCTTTTCGACCAACTGTCCTATACTGAGCAAATTGATCTTCATGCCTGGTATGTACAACACATTGGAAATTACCGACCTCTTGCCATCTTTCCTCATAATCATAACATCACCAATACCTTCAGGTGCTAGGGTATTGTCATTTACAAATTTTACTATATTTTTCATTGAGGGCTTTATGTTGACAAACCAGTCTTTCCTTCCAGACATATGTGATGAGCATCCTAAATCCAAGTATCATTGATCCTTGAATCTATCTTCATCTCTTGGTGTGACCATCAACATCATCTCTTCTTCTTCATGTTTTGCAAACTTTGCATCACTTTCTTGATTCTTTCGCTTTTCTGAATAATCACTCAAATAGTGACCATACTTTTGACAATTGTAACATTAAATGTGACTCTTGTCAGGTTTTCGACCACCACTTCTTCCTTTGTTTGTAACACCACCTCTTTGGTTGCCTTGGTATGGTCTTCTCTGATTTGACATGTTTCCTTTGTTCTGGTTTCCTCTACCAATTGATTTGTTGTAGCCGCCTCTACCTTTGTCGAATCACTTTCCTTTTCCTTTGGTTTCTTTTGCTGAATGTGCCTGCAAAGCCACATTACTCTTCAACTTGCCTGCAGCTCTTTCAGTCATTCTTTGTTCATGAGATTCAAGCGTACCTTGAAGCTTTTCCTTTGTCAATTTCGACAAGTCTTTCCCCTTTTCTATAGCCACCACCACGTGGTCGAACTTATGAGCCAAAGATCTCAAGATCTTTGAAACAATAGCTCTTGTTGTTAATGTTTCTCCATATACCTTGATTTGATTCACTAGTTTTGTAACCCTAGTGAATAAATCAGATATGCTCTCATTATCTTCCATCTGAAACAATTCATATGTTCTCTTATGAGTTTTTAACATCACTTCTTTCACCTTTTCTGCACCACCAAAAGACTTCTCAAGAACCTCTCATGCTTCTTTTGTAGATTCTGAATCACTCACTTTTTCAAAATTTTCTGGACTCACACATTGATGAATTATAAAGAGTGCTTTATAACCCAGCTTCTCATATTTTGTGTATTTCTTCTTTTCTTCTTCTAAAGCGCTTTCTCCAAGCGCTTCCAATCCATCCTTTACAAGATCCCAAAGACATTGACACATGAATAAGACTTTCATCTGTTTGCACTAATTATCATAGTTATATATTTTCAGAATTGGTAGAGTTGCTGGATAATTTGTATTCTCATAACTTGTCATCGTGAATTCTTCTTCTTCCTCAATCGTTCTTGATCGATACTTCACTTGAATCGATTAATCGAGCTCTTGATACGAGATATTGGAAATCCACCAAAATATCTATGATGAATTTCTACCAATCTTGATGAACAAGATTGATATCACCACACAATGACAATGAATTATGAGAAAAGAAAAAAGATAATTATTTTCTGTAGAGTTTCTCTCTGCCCACAAACTGTGAAAAACTTTATTAATCACTTGCAACTACAAATTTTGTGATTACAATGAATTGACTTGATTGTCTTTATTACAAAAATATGAGTTACTCCATCTATTTATAGATTTAGGCTAACTTGCTCATAAGTCAGAGCACAAAACTATAAAAATCTAAAATACTTATTTTGATACTAAATCAAATCTATCTATTTTAGATCTAAATCAAATAGGTCTAAATCTAAAACAAATCAAATTTGTGTGTAGTATTTTCGACACACCTACTTCGACACTCTTTTGCCTCTGTCGAACAAACTACTTCAACACAAAAAATTACCTTGAAGAGATTAAACATTAATAATTTATTTTGGTGATGAATATCCAAAAGCTTTTTTATTTAGTTAGTGTTAAATAATTTTGAAAATACATAAAAAAAACCGGAGATGTTTCTATGTGTATAATGCTGAATAAATTCTGATTAATTTTGAGAGATGATTGTCAAAGCTTCAATAAAGCATTGTACTAATGTGTAAAATAAACCAACGGCGAAGATTTGAGATATATAGCAGACAATTTTTTATCATTTACTCTATCAAAAAACTACTATATCAGTTTACATACTAATATTCAACTACCTCTATTTCAATTGATTTTGGAGATAGCAAATTTATGCGTACTTCTAGAAGACGCTACCGGCTTTGTTGCTTAATTTCACTCTCTTTTTACTCTTTTTCTACGAGTTCATTTTGATTAAAAGATTAATAGTCATTTTTTCTATGATATAAACAAGTTTCGATTTATTCTTCTTTAAAAAAAAATTGATCATGTTCTGTAATTTTTTAAATGCCCCTTAAACATATAAAAATGAGGGAGATAAATTTTTTTTATAGGAGATAATATTTACACCTAAGAAATAAAAAATTTAGAATTTTAACATTTTAAAATATATATCAAAATTAAAAAAAAAAAAAGATAAATCAAAACTCACATGTATTACAAGAGATAAATAATTATTAACTCTAAATTAAAATAATCAATTAAAAAACTTTTCTTTTACTTACTACTAATTAAAAGAGACAAAGTTAACCACTAACCTATTAAAACAATCAAATATATAATTCATATTTTCAATTCATTTAACTTTCTTGGAGACTTTATATAATATAATAAAGGGTTAATAGTCATCTACTCCCTTATAATATAAGCGAGTTTTGATTTATCTCATTAAAAAAAAATTGATACATCCTTTGAAATGTTAAAATTTTAAGTCTTTATCCTCTTAAGTGTAAATATTACCCCTTGTAAAAAATTTTTTTATCTATCCCCCTCATTTTTACACACTCAGGGGATACCCAAAAAAATTACAGAGGGGTAATCAATTTTTTTTTAAAAATAGATAAATCAAAACTCACTTATATTGCAGGAGATAAATGACTATTAATCCTATAATAAATTATTAATTAACCAGTAACGAAGTTGTAACAAAAAAAATCAATAGTCATATTACAATTCCGAAAGTTATAATGTAATTGATAAATAAAATACAACTCAAAATATATCAAAATTACAAGTAATATAATCTCTTGTGTATGACGGACTCGGAGTCAGCCTCGGTCTCGTGCCTCTTGTTCCTACGATGTCTCCTGTACTGTGGCGCCTCCCGAGCCTTTGTCATCATAGCATCTACAAGACTACAACGCCCATTGCCTCAGAGCCATATGGAAAGAGTCAGTCGTCAATACATGCTTGTTCAATTTTCATGATAGGACGATATCTAGGCAACGCATCAACATGATCTGCCCTAGCCTTCCCCTCCTCTAGTATCTCCTGGTGACCTGGCTTAGGTGGATCTCCTTGAGCATCATGTACCATATAAGGATGTGACACCCGAAAGAACCACCGGATGTAACCGTTTACGTAGTTCCAATCGCTCTCAATTATGGTACTTTGTGTCTCATATAGTACCAGATGATTAACAAAATCATCAAACATATAATCAATATCTCTACATTTCACAGTGGGAGGAGCAAACACAGAAGGATCTTTGGAAAAGTAATACATGTAGCCGAACTAACGCATGACGCACGCAGACAGATAAGGAGACGTCAAACGTGACTCGCAAGCCAACCATCTAGAGTATAAGACTATGTCATCAAAGGGATTTGTCTCACGGTGATCAACGTAACAATGGAAGTGTATATCATTTGCTACCAAGCAGTTAATATACATTTTGAATGGCTCTATTGCCTGGTTTCCTCTAAGTGGGGAGAATGTAAAAGCACGTGGGAAATTCTCAGTATAAGTTGAGTTGGTAGACAAGACCAACCAGAGATACATGGAAAATACTGGAGGGTCCAAGCTTGAAAGTGTTGGAACACACGAATCATTAATTAGTAACAGCATTGCAATAATGTAATGATTAAAAAAACACATAAACACTAAAAGACCAAGAAATGTTAGCGTCAAGAGTGTGATATTGCTTGTCATGTGCCTCGTCTTCCACATACATCATTCAAATATCTTAGAGTACAAGTAGACCAAACAAGTGCCTCCCTCCCAATTGTACTCATGGATCCGCTCAAAGTCCTTGAAGTACCGCAAATAGATTACATCCACATAAGTGGCACTCTTGTACACATAAATGATAGTGCCAACCAAATACAACAAGTATGCTCTCATAACATACCCTTTATGTTGTCGTACCTTCTCATTGTCACCCACAACTTGATGTGATCTCAATATCACATCTGTAAACACCTTCTTCAAAAACCTAAACCTAACATTAGCCCCACAGGTGAAATTAAACTCCTTCATGACAGCCTCTGGGTCAACTCCTAGAAATTTTACCATAAACTCCAGTGCATCATCTTTGGTAACCTTCCCATGATCTAAAAGTGTTACCCTAACCAGAAGATGCAACAGACACGCGACATCGTCCAGTGTGATAGACATCTCACCATGTGGTAAATGAAATGATGACATCTTTGTGTGCCATATCTTTACAAACACACTAAGCACACCACAGTTAACTGTAACATAGTTGGTCTTGCACAAGTCTCGCATCCCTGATATCTATAAAACTTCTTGAAACCATAACTACTTAGGCGGAACCAAGCAATAAATCTTATGTGCATGGTTAATAACTTTTAGCAGATCATGTTCTAGTGTACATAGTTTAATAATAATGAGTCTAACAAACAAACAAAGCTTCAAATGAATAGTTCCAACTAAATTTTACCTCTCTGCCTCAAATATGTCTGAAAACATGGTTTGGGTAAAGAGGCAACAATGATAAGTCTGAGGGGATTCCTTCAAAACCTTGAGGGGCCTATGCTTTCTTGGCTTGGGATGACTCTGGTGTTGCCCATGTTGGCCCCTAGGCCTAGGATGCCTCAGGTATCTCATTTTTTGCATGGGTCTGGGATGCCTCGGGTACCTCTAGTGTTTGAGGTACCTCGGGTGACTCGAGTATCTCCGTTGCCTGAATAGGTGAACTCATGTATCTACATGAAGATGAAGGCGAGGATGCATGAGGAGGGAACCCTCGCCTGCTATGGGAAAACAAAGAAGAAGGAGGAGGAGATACATGAGCCCTAGAACCTGACGCCTTTGCATCAAGTGTTTTAGAGGTGCACGGAGCTGGGATGGTTGACTATTTTCTCTATGAACAAATGCATGGTGTGAAATTCTACTATAGCTTAATCTGGATTGTCTATCAACCATAATTCTTGTAATAGACAAGGAAAATTTTATACATGAGTTCATTAAAAAAAAAACCAAAAAATTACAGACATACTGCTTACGGAGATGCATCTCAAACTTTTGAGTAAACATTGGAAATTTTCAGAGATGGATCTTCGAAATTACCTACAACTACAACCACCATCAATGATGGAACGCAACCCCCAAAATCAGCCAAATAGTGCATTAATCGTAAAAAATACCTATCTAACTCATTTCTAATCAGGTATATATTGGACTTGAGACTTCACACACAAGAGGGGGTGAATTATGTGGTTTGGAAAAACTTAGTTTTGAAAACTTTTCTTACGATCTATCATAGTTTGAAAATATCTTGAAAGATAAAGTGCGGAAAATAAATTTTTTTAAAGAAAAATAAGAACACCACGATATATAGAGGTTCATTCATAAATAAGAGACCTAATCCTCTCCCCAATAATTAGTCTTGAGAGTTTCATTTATGTACTTGAGAGATTTTAGTAGGTGAAGCTCATGAACCCTCTTATACGAGGAAATGGTGGTTGACTTACAACCATGTTTATACAAGACAGAGGATATGATTGATTGCGTCTTCTCCATTGAAATTTTGAGACTAAAGTGGCCAAGCTTCCTTTCCAACAGTAGATTGAAGTGATAAGACTTCTCTCCAAAAATATTTGAGCTCAATATGGCTTAACAGGATCACCATTAACCTTTTGAGGTTTTAACAGGCTGATCTTCTAATCTATAGTTTTATGCGGACTAACCATGAACCTAATGGTAAGTTCATAAATATTGAAGAACTCCATCTGTAACACCCCGTTTTCAATTAATTGAATTATTTAAATTTGGGAATTTATTTTATTAGAATTAATAAAATAAAAAGAATTATTTATTTGGAATATTCGAAGAAATAAGAAATATAGGGATTTTTATGTTTTGGGCTTAGATGCTGTTAGTAAAGAGTGGGGGTGAAAAAGAAGTAAAGTTATGTGTTGGAACTCAAGTTATTCCTCATTTTGGTTTTCACGATAAACAGAAGTTAGAATTGGGGAAATAGAGCTCTGAAGGTACGAGGAACGAAGAACGGAGAACTTCGCTCAAGAATTCAAAGCTGCTAATTGATAAGGTAAGGGGGGTTTATACTCGATTTACCTTTGTTTATGGGTTTATGTACGGTTGATTCGGGTAATGGTAGGAAAATCCCAATTGTTAGATGTTTCTAGGGATCGATAACCGTAGGACTGAACTTTGTTAGAAAAGGATTAGGATTCCCAATTCTCATGAATCGATTAAGAATTTAGGTCCCAAATGGTGAATTGGGCGTATGTCTAATGATCGTGAATTTACCTTGGAAATTGTAGGGACGACCTCAGTGTCGGTAGAATTCCCCAAAGTTACGGTTAATCCCCGGTTAAGGTTATTATAATGATTATTAGTAAATTGGATATTGTGGTATTGTTGTGGATCGTACAAGCTCGATGCGTTAGGTACTGAAATACGCGTTTTGGCCGACATTTTTCCGCGTTTGGACGGCTGTTGTGAGCCACTGCAGGTTCAGAAAAATCTGACCCGCGCTCATCAACACGGCCGTGTTGTTTAACACGGGCACCCGTGTTGATGCACTGTGTTGCCAAAAATTGTGTTTTCCAGACACAATTCAACACGGGCCGTGTTGTTTAACACGGGCACCCGTGTTGATCCCCTGTTTTGTTAAAAAAATGCGTTTTCTGGGCATATTTCAACACGGCCGTGTTGTTTAACACGGGCACCCGTGTTGATGCTACTGTGTTGAATTTCTGAATTTTCTGAATTTTGATTTCAGTGTTTCGATGTTGGATTTTTATTGCCATGCTTTTAGATATGTTCTCGAGCATGAGTTATGATATAATTGATGTGATTGGTTGATGTTTGAATAGTATGCTGAGTGATTACATGCTATTTGTAACTTGATATGATTGATGTTTAAATAGTATGCTGAGTGGTTACATACTATTCATATCCTGTTATGTTTGATATTGTTGATGTGCATGATATGTTGAATGATGTTCATAGTATGCTGAGTGTTACATACTTACATATCATGTTGCATTTGTTAATTCCCATTGTGTGGAATTAACATGGTGGCCAATATACGTGTCCGCGATTTAATGGAACGTTGAGGTGGTAGCCGTGTCCGCGATATAATGGAACGGTGAGTTATCCGTGACCCGCGATTTAATGGGGCGGTGTAGTGGTACCACATGCATGGGTGTGTTGCATTACTCGAATATAACATGAATGGATGATTTTTCCAATGTTATATTTGATTGTTTGTATGCACGTGTGATTGATATATGGTTGATGATGTTGATGGGTATTTGTAAATATGAAAAGCAATATGTCATGGATATATGATTTGTAAAGGTTTTGTAAACTATGAAATATGTTAATTATTGGGTGATGCTTATGATTTCGTGAATTGATTGTTATGAATGTATAACCAAATGTATATTTGAGAAGCTCACCCTTACTGTTGAATATTTCAGATTGAGGAGCTTCGCTCAGGTGCTTGGCGAAGGCTTATCGTGTCTAGTTTAGTTTTATTCTAGTATGTCCGGGTCATGCTCTGATAGTTGTAACTCCGGGAACGTTTGGTTGTCGAGCTGCTTTAGTCAGACTCGTTTATTTTCTTTTAATTGTTATAATAAGATGTTGACTTTCCAGGTGTTAATCCCTGATGATTTTGGAAAATATTATAACGTTTGATTTTATTAATTAAAATTTTCCGCTGTGTAAACATGTATGAGTTACCACTAAGATTATGCATGACAGGAATTATTTTATTAAAAGAGAATTGTAGCATTCCTCGATTATTACATGTACTCTGAGTTATAATTTTTAATATTTGCGAAAATTATATGCGGGTTTTAGAGGGTGTTACAATAGTGGTATCAGAGCATAGTCGGTCGTTGTGACCAGAGTCTTGAGTCAGTCATTCCTTTTCGTATGCGACTAGTGCAAGGTAACACTGTCGATACTGTATTCTGATGTGGAGTATGTTTTAATTCTCAGGAATATGGCTGGAAGAGGTAATGGACGAAATGATGCTGCATTAGCTGAGGCTTTGGGGATGTTAGCTGGTGTACTTGCTGGAAACCCAACTGGAGGCGTGATTGGTGCTGATAGGCAATTGGGAAATTTCCAGAGGAACAATCCTCCGTTGTTCAAAGGTACACATGACCCTGAAGGTGCTCAGAAGTGGCTGAAGGAAATCGAAAGGATTTTCCGTGTGATTGATTGTGCTGAAGATCTGAAAGTCAGATATGGTACGCATATGTTGGCAGAAGAGGCCGACGACTGGTGGGTTGCCACAAGGACTGAAATGGTTCAGGATGGAGAGGCACTGACTTGGGCTAACTTCAGAAGGGTTTTTCTGAGGAGGTACTTTCCTGAAGATGTTCGGGGAAGAAGGGAAATTGAATTTTTGGAGCTTAAGCAGGGCAATCTGACTGTTAGTGAGTATGCTACTAAGTTTACTGAGCTGGCAAAGTATTATGCTCACTACAACAATGATGAGGCTGGAGAATTCTCTAAATGTATCAAATTTGAGAATGGTCTCCGAGATGAGATTAAGCAGGGAATCAGGTACCAGCGTATTCGTAGATTTTCTGATCTGGTTGATTGTAGCAGAATCTTGGAAGAAGATATTACCAAGAATCGGTCGTCTCACTCTCGTGGGGCTGTTGATAAAAGAGGGAAGCAACATATGGACCGTGGCAAGCCATATGGTAGAGATAACCAGAGATCAGGCGGTTGGAAAAGGCCTAGTGGGGGAGATTCTAAGGCTCCTGTCAGATGCTACAAGTGTGGTGAGTCTGGTCATCACATTCGAGATTGCAAGAGTGATGAGAAGAAGTGCTATAAATGTGGAAAGGCTGGTCATTTGTCTATTGATTGCAAAGGGAAGTCTGTTACTTGTTACAATTGTGGCGAAGAAGGTCACATTCGTCCGCAGTGTCCTAAGCCTAGGAAGGATCAGTCAGGTGGAAAAGTGTTTGCTTTGTCTGGATCTGAGACTACTCCAGAGGATCGATTGATTAAAGGTACGTGTTTTATTCATGGCACACCTTTAGTTGCAATTATTGATACTGGTGCAACTCATTCTTTCATTTCTTTGGATTGTGCTGAGAGGTTGAAACTGGACATATCTGGTATGCGAGGTAGCATGGTTGTTGATACTCCTGCATCGGGTTCAGTGACAACTTCACTCGTATGTAGGAATTGTCCTATTGAGATTTTTGGTAGAAGTTTCGGTATGGATTTAGTGTGCCTACCGCTTGAACAAATTGATATTATCCTTGGGATGAACTGGTTGGAATTCAACCGGGTCCATCTGAACTGCTTTGCTAAGACGGTGATTTTCCCAGAAGCAGTTGGTGTCGAGAATTTGACTATGACTGCTAGGCAGGTACAAGAAGCAATGGAAGATGGTGCTAATGTGTTTATGTTACTTGCTTCGTTAGATGCAACAGGAAAGGTCAGGAGTAGTGAATTGCCAGTGGTGTGTGAATTTCCAGAAGTCTTTCCTGATGATGTTGGCGAGTTACCTCCTGAGAGAGAAGTGGAATTTTCTATAGATTTAATTCCTGGTACGAGACCGGTGTCGATGGCGCCATATCGTATGTCTGCGTCTGAGTTGACGGAATTGAAGAGTCAGTTGGAAGATTTACTGGAGAAGAAGTTTATTCGTCCAAGTGTTTCGCCTTGGGGTGCTCCGGTATTGTTGGTTAAGAAGAAAGAAGGTTCTATGAGACTGTGTGTTGATTTCAGGCAATTGAACAAGGTAACCATTAAGAATCGGTATCCGTTACCGAGGATTGATGATTTAATGGATCAGTTAATTGGAGCCAGTGTATTCAGTAAGATTGATTTGAGATCTGGATATCATCAGATTCGTGTGAAAGCGGAAGATATTCAAAAGACTGCTTTTCGAACGAGGTATGGGCATTATGAATATTCTGTTATGCCGTTCGGAGTTACTAATGCACCTGGTGTTTTCATGGAATATATGAATAGGATTTTTCACCCGTATCTGGATAAGTTTGTTGTGGTTTTTATTGACGACATTCTGATTTATTCCGAGAATGACGAAGATCATGCGGAACATCTCAGAATTGTGTTAGAGTTGTTGAAAGATAAGAAGTTGTATGCAAAGTTGTCCAAATGTGAGTTCTGGCTGAATGAAGTTAGTTTCCTTGGACATGTGATTTCTAAGAATGGTATTGCAGTGGATCCTACGAAAGTAGAAGCGGTATCTCAGTGGGAAGCGCCGAAGACTGTTTCGGAAATCAGAAGTTTTCTTGGTCTTGCAGGTTATTACAGAAAGTTTATCGAAGGATTCTCAAAGTTAGCATTGCCGTTGACGAAGTTGACTCGTAAAGGACAAGCGTTTATTTGGGATTCTGATTGTGAGAAAGGTTTCCAAGAATTGAAGCGGAGATTGACAAGTGCTCCTATTCTGATTTTGCCGAATCCGGTGGAATCTTTTGTGGTCTATTGTGATGCATCTCTGTTGGGTTTAGGTGGTGTTTTAATGCAGAATCAGCAGGTAGTTGCGTATGCTTCGAGACAGTTGAAGGTTCATGAAAGGAACTATCCTACTCATGACTTAGAGTTGGCAGCAGTTGTGTTTGTCTTGAAATTGTGGAGACATTATCTGTATGGTTCGAGGTTTGAAGTGTATAGTGATCATAAGAGTTTGAAGTATCTTTTCGATCAGAAAGAGCTCAATATGAGGCAAAGAAGGTGGTTAGAATTCCTCAAAGATTATGATTTTGGTTTGAATTACCATCCTGGTAAGGCAAATGTAGTTGCAGATGCTTTGAGCAGGAAGTCCTTGCATATGTCTATGATGATGGTTCGTGAATTGGATTTAATTGAGCAATTCCGAGATTTGAGTTTGGTTTGTGAAAGTACTCCGAAGTGTGTTCGTTTGGGTATGTTGAAACTTACTAGTGGTATTCTAGAAGAGATCAGGATCGGGCAGAAATCCGATGTTAATTTAGTTGATAAATTGACATTGATCAACCAAGGTCAAGGTGGTGAGTTTAGAATTGATGAAAATGATGTTATGAGATTTGGCGATAGAGTTTGTGTTCCTGATGTCGCAGAAATCAAGAAAAGTATATTAGAAGAAGGACATCGCAGTGGAATGAGCATTCATCCGGGTGCCACGAAAATGTATCATGATTTGAAGAAATTGTTTTGGTGGCCGGGAATGAAAAAGGAAATAGCTGAATTTGTGTATGCATGTTTAATCTGTCAGAAATCGAAGATTGAGCATCAGAAGCCGTCTGGGTTTATGCAACCGATGTTTATTCCAGAATGGAAGTGGGATAGTATTTCTATGGATTTCGTATCTGGGTTGCCGAGGACTCCTATGAATTGTGAAGCGATATGGGTCGTTGTGGATAGGTTGACTAAGTCTGCTCATTTTATACCGGTGCGAATGGATTACTCGATGGAGAGATTGGCACAGTTGTATATTGAGAAAATAGTGAGTTTGCATGGAGTTCCTTCTAGTATTGTGTCAGATAGAGATCCGAGGTTCACTTCGAAATTTTGGGAAGGATTGCAGAAGGCTTTGGGTACTAAGTTGAGATTGAGTTCAGCTTACCATCCTCAGACTGATGGACAGACGGAGAGGACGATTCAATCGTTGGAAGATTTATTGCGTGCTTGTGTTTTAGAGAAAGGTGGAACTTGGGATAGCTATTTGCCATTGATTGAGTTTACTTATAACAATAGTTACCATTCGAGTATTGGTATGGCTCCGTTTGAGGCATTGTATGGTAGACGGTGTAGGACGCCTTTGTGTTGGTATGAATCTGGAGAGAGTTCGGTAATTGGGCCAGAGATTGTTCAGCAGACTACAGAAAAGATCAAATTGATTCAAGAGAAGATGAGAGCTTCTCAGAGTCGTCAGAAAAGTTATCATGATAAGAGGAGAAAGAATTTAGAATTCAGTGCTGGAGATCATGTGTTTATGAGAGTTACTCCGATGACGGGTATTGGTCGGGCGTTGAAGTCTAAGAAGTTGACTCCGCGTTTTATTGGTCCGTTTCAGATTACGGAAAGAGTTGGAGAAGTTGCTTATCGCATTGCTTTACCTCCGAGACTTGCGAATTTGCACGATGTTTTTCATGTTTCTCAGTTGAGGAGATATATTCCAGACCCATCTCATGTAATCCAAATAGATGATGTACAGGTAAGAGATAACCTGACAGTAGAAACATTGCCTATGAGGATAGAAGATCGGGAAGTGAAACAGTTAAGAGGTAAAGAGATAGCATTAGTGAAGGTTGCTTGGGGAGGTCCAGCAGATGGAAATATCACTTGGGAGCTGGAGAGCCAGATGAAAGAGGCTTATCCGGAGCTGTTCGTCTAAGGTATGTTTTCGAGGACGAAAACTCTTTTAGTGGGGGAGAGTTGTAACACCCCGTTTTCAATTAATTGAATTATTTAAATTTGGGAATTTATTTTATTAGAATTAATAAAATAAAAAGAATTATTTATTTGGAATATTCGAAGAAATAAGAAATATAGGGATTTTTATGTTTTGGGCTTAGATGCTGTTAGTAAAGAGTGGGGGTGAAAAAGAAGTAAAGTTATGTGTTGGAACTCAAGTTATTCCTCATTTTGGTTTTCACGATAAACAGAAGTTAGAATTGGGGAAATAGAGCTCTGAAGGTACGAGGAACGAAGAACGGAGAACTTCGCTCAAGAATTCAAAGCTGCTAATTGATAAGGTAAGGGGGGTTTATACTCGATTTACCTTTGTTTATGGGTTTATGTACGGTTGATTCGGGTAATGGTAGGAAAATCCCAATTGTTAGATGTTTCTAGGGATCGATAACCGTAGGACTGAACTTTGTTAGAAAAGGATTAGGATTCCCAATTCTCATGAATCGATTAAGAATTTAGGTCCCAAATGGTGAATTGGGCGTATGTCTAATGATCGTGAATTTACCTTGGAAATTGTAGGGACGACCTCAGTGTCGGTAGAATTCCCCAAAGTTACGGTTAATCCCCGGTTAAGGTTATTATAATGATTATTAGTAAATTGGATATTGTGGTATTGTTGTGGATCGTACAAGCTCGATGCGTTAGGTACTGAAATACGCGTTTTGGCCGACATTTTTCCGCGTTTGGACGGCTGTTGTGAGCCACTGCAGGTTCAGAAAAATCTGACCCGCGCTCATCAACACGGCCGTGTTGTTTAACACGGGCACCCGTGTTGATGCACTGTGTTGCCAAAAATTGTGTTTTCCAGACACAATTCAACACGGGCCGTGTTGTTTAACACGGGCACCCGTGTTGATCCCCTGTTTTGTTAAAAAAATGCGTTTTCTGGGCATATTTCAACACGGCCGTGTTGTTTAACACGGGCACCCGTGTTGATGCTACTGTGTTGAATTTTTGAATTTTCTGAATTTTGATTTCAGTGTTTCGATGTTGGATTTTTATTGCCATGCTTTTAGATATGTTCTCGAGCATGAGTTATGATATAATTGATGTGATTGGTTGATGTTTGAATAGTATGCTGAGTGATTACATGCTATTTGTAACTTGATATGATTGATGTTTAAATAGTATGCTGAGTGGTTACATACTATTCATATCCTGTTATGTTTGATATTGTTGATGTGCATGATATGTTGAATGATGTTCATAGTATGCTGAGTGTTACATACTTACATATCATGTTGCATTTGTTAATTCCCATTGTGTGGAATTAACATGGTGGCCAATATACGTGTCCGCGATTTAATGGAACGTTGAGGTGGTAGCCGTGTCCGCGATATAATGGAACGGTGAGTTATCCGTGACCCGCGATTTAATGGGGCGGTGTAGTGGTACCACATGCATGGGTGTGTTGCATTACTCGAATATAACATGAATGGATGATTTTTCCAATGTTATATTTGATTGTTTGTATGCACGTGTGATTGATATATGGTTGATGATGTTGATGGGTATTTGTAAATATGAAAAGCAATATGTCATGGATATATGATTTGTAAAGGTTTTGTAAACTATGAAATATGTTAATTATTGGGTGATGCTTATGATTTCGTGAATTGATTGTTATGAATGTATAACCAAATGTATATTTGAGAAGCTCACCCTTACTGTTGAATATTTCAGATTGAGGAGCTTCGCTCAGGTGCTTGGCGAAGGCTTATCGTGTCTAGTTTAGTTTTATTCTAGTATGTCCGGGTCATGCTCTGATAGTTGTAACTCCGGGAACGTTTGGTTGTCGAGCTGCTTTAGTCAGACTCGTTTATTTTCTTTTAATTGTTATAATAAGATGTTGACTTTCCAGGTGTTAATCCCTGATGATTTTGGAAAATATTATAACGTTTGATTTTATTAATTAAAATTTTCCGCTGTGTAAACATGTATGAGTTACCACTAAGATTATGCATGACAGGAATTATTTTATTAAAAGAGAATTGTAGCATTCCTCGATTATTACATGTACTCTGAGTTATAATTTTTAATATTTGCGAAAATTATATGCGGGTTTTAGAGGGTGTTACACCATCCATCAAATGAACAAGGCTTTATAATATCCTTAAAGAAAGTTCAACCATATTGACGATCTTTAACCTAACTCAATATTGAGAATTGATCACACAATCCACAACCAAAACTTTTAATGGGTTTAACTTCTAACCTCATATTTTTATACCTAAATAGATTGTGTTCATCCAAGGTACATGAATAAGAACCTTGGAGAACTTTATGCATTTCTACCCACCCATAATTACATAGACACCTTGTGATACAGTGGAAGAACTGACTTGAGGGTTTTGAGTTTGATCTCAAATGTTGCGATTAGCAAGAGTCGCCACCGACTTTTCTTTTATCCAAAAGGAAAGGTGAAAAAGCACAGGAAAGACCTTTGAGATTGTTTCTTGAGTTCGGGGGGTAGATTATGAAGAGGGAAGGTATTAGCACCCTTTTCATCCATGGTTTTCCATGGGCTTTTAGTTACTTGCTTTTGTTGTTTGAAATTGTGTTTGGTGTGGTTTTGAAAGTATTTTGTAAAAGAGGCCATTGTTTAGGCAATCTTTGTAAGGATTCTCGTTCGTAAGAATGTATACAAAGATGTTTGTCTTTTTGAAAATGTTTTCAATGTTTGTAAATTTTTTGGAAATGTGTGTGTTTGTTTTAGAAATAGAAAGGATAGTAGTTTTGAAATGGAGCAAGTAACTAGAAGTAATCTACCTACTCAAATGTCTTTATTGTTCATTTCTATTCCTTTGACATTGTTGTCTTACCATTGATTTGGTAAGCAACCCTATCTTTGGATGTAAACGGGACGGGCGTGGGTCATCGTATAACCATGATTAGCAATGTTGTAAAGTATCTTAGCATTTCTGAGGGACCAAGATCCTTTTGTAAGGCAACTTTGAATAGCGTCATCGAGGGACTATGATCTTATACTTGTTTGTTTTGCCAAGATACTTCGCATGCGTGATATGACTATTTTTGTATAAGGCAACCAAGTGGAAAACCCCTAAGGATGCTTGTGTGGAAGTGTGTTATTTTCATGCTTTGTTTGTCTTGTATTAGGGTTTTCTATTTGTTTTGTTTTGATCTTGCCATACAAACCCTAATTACTAGCATGGTATGTAAAAGCGGTAAATTGCATAATTTAAAGATTACTACACTATTACAATATTTTATGGGAGGGGGGAATACAAATTATGAATGGGGATTTGCAATAATGTAAATCTAATTAAGCTATTACAACCATATCGAATTCGTACAAATATTGGAATAAATAAATAAAACATTTAAATATACAATATTATGTATATGCAAGAAAAGGATTTTTGTTTTGTTTTTTTATGTGAAAAGAAATTTTGAACTAAACCTAATAACTTAAGAAAAAAAGAATTTAATTCTTGAAAACAAAAGTTAACCCTAATTTCTAATTTAAAAGAAAATAAAGTTCTTATGTATTATTTTTATGTATTTTTTGTATTAAAAATAATAAATAACATTTTATGAAAATATTTAGTTTTTATATGTCAAAATAAATATTTAAAAGTATGAATAAAAAAAGGAATAAAATAGTTAACCTAAATCTATTATATTTACAAATTTATTTAAGAAAGAAATAATTAATATATAGCTTAATAAAAACATTTTTTTCATGTGAAAATAAAATAAAATGAACAAAATGCAAAATTGTCATATTTTATATTTTTCATGATTTTATGCATTAAAGAAAATATTTAATAAAACAAATAAATAAATGTATGGGACAGGGGGTACTACAAGCAAATAGGGAGTAATGTTAGAAAAAAAACAAGAGGCCCAAAGGACCAAGCCCACGCTGCCAGAAACCAAAAAAAGCTGAAAAAATGAGAAAAAATGTAAAAGGTAGCGCCAAGGTTCGAACCCACGACCTGGGCATTGCCAGCGTGCTACCTTGCCACTGGGGTGGCTGTACATCCGTTAGTTTAAGTGAAAACAAAAATACATAACATGAAACCCTTCTTTTCCCTGTACTTCATCTTCTTCCTCAAGCTGGCCGGACCTCCTATAACTCTTTCATCTCTCCATGAAAATGAAAACTTCTAACATGAAAATGATAATATTCATTCCCACGATTTCAACCATGTAACTTATGGAAACTATCAATCAAAGATTAAAACAAATTTTGAAAGCCCTAATTTTAAACCTAATTTTTACAGGAATTTGAACTTCAAAATTCTCTATACACAATGATCAGAAATGAAATCTATGCACATGGTTAGCTTCCGCATTATGATATCTACATTTTTCTTTCACAAATCGTGGCCAATGGATGCCTGTATGAAGAGATAGAAATTGGAGTTTTTACCTCTTTCAGTTGAGATCGCGAATGGAGTTTGAGTGAGATTTATGAAGGCCTGAAGATTGCTTGAGTTTGCTTGAACCTCCATGAGTGTGTTCCAATCCTTACCTTGCTTTGAAAGTGTCTGAAACTCTCTATCCAAGTCAACCTGCAAGCTTGAAAAACAAAAGTGGAAGATGAAGAAGGAGGAGTTACAATGCAGGGATGATGGTCTGAGTCACTTAGATATGAGGTAGGTAAAGTGTTTGGATGATTAAAACTTGAAATGCACGAGCCAATTTGTGGATTGCTATGCTTATGCACAAACTGCAAGTTTTGACTGTTTTTTTGGTGATATGGAGTGTTTGAGTGTTTCAGGCCTTTTGAAATCATCCTCTAAGTTGTAATGGTTTGTGTATTAGTATGGAGAAAGTTTCAAGTCAGTTTCACAACAGATCTTTGAGTTGTAGCCTTTTTGCACACTTTCTTGCTTTTGAAGCAAAGTGAAGGGACAAGTCTCCTCATGCTTGTACTGGCCTGCTTAGAGTTGGTATAAGCTCTACACAAATTGCTTTAGGTCTGTAGGACTTGTGTGTACAGAGAAGACGGGTTCAATGCTCAAGAAATGGAAAATTGCAAAAGTGAAGCTTTTCCAAAATGGCAATGGCAACTTTGTGCCATTTATGGAATTAAAGCTTGGATAAAGACTTTTGGGCTTGGATCAAAGCTTTGTCAACTGAGTAAGCATTAAATTATGGAGTGAGAAACAAGTTTGGGACCTGTAAATCAAGGATTAGGTAGCATAGGTTATGATTTGAACTTTGTCCTTCATGAAATGGCTTGAAAACAAAGTGAGAAATTGCCAACTTCATCTCTTCGATTCTACCTACTCAAAAATGATCTCAAGGAGTTCTTGGATATTTTGGAAAGCTTGAAATGTGCTCTATAACTCATATTTCAAATGCATTTCAAGATTTCTCTTGGAACTATGTTAAAAATTGCCATGAAGTTGGGTCCAAAACCTGCCTATATTAGGGCAAAATTTCACAAGTTATTTTAGTTCATGGGCATGTATTCACAAAATTATATCTTGAGATACAAGCATCTTTAGGGAAAAATGTGTGAAGCAAAGTTGTAGATTTCATGGAGATATACAACTTTCATGTTGGGAATTTCCTTTGAATCATCTTGCATCATAGTGAAAAAATAAGAAATTTTCTATACTTAGAAAAATTTCTAAGTTAAGAAATTTTCAAATTTTAAAACCAAATCTTCAATCTTTAGTTTCTTGATGAACAAGTTTCACATTTTGACATGTTTTTATGAATCATGATCCTTGGAACTTGGTTTTGACCAAAAAGTCAAAGTTTGACTTTTCAGTATACAATTGACTTTTGATCAGTTGACTGCAAATTTCATATGTCTATCCAATGGATTTGTAATGTTTTGAACCATGTAATTAGGTCAAGATGATACAAATGAAACCTTGTAATCATGCTTCAAATAAATTGGTCATTTTCTAGGTCAAAAATCAGAAATTTCCCTTTCTTAGTCAAAACCCTAATTTTGACCATTTTGCCCTTTTGATGATTTGATCAAATTTCTTGAGGAATTGTGATCCAAACTTGATCAAATGATACATATGAGTATAAAATGTTGATGTGGATAAAAAATTATGAAGTTTGACTGTAAACTGACCATGATTGACTTTTTCCCCAGTACAGTTGATTTTTAAGTCAATTATCCAATTGACTGATCAAAAATGTGGTTCAAAGCTTGAAACTTGTCATGAGTAATATTAGGGGTCCATAATGATGTTTAAAAGTCATATGAAGCATTGATAGTCCAAAAATCCTTGTTGTTGTACCCCAAAATTTGCCCTCCCCTTCTTCAGGAAACCATCTTAGATTTTTCAAAATCCCCTGAAGCAAATCCAAGTCCTGAGTTATCCTTTGCCCAAGCAAGTCACTTACAAGAGCAAGATGATCTCACAAGATCCAGAAACAACGCTTTCATCTTGAGGAAAATCAAATTCTAAGTGCTTAGAATGTTTCTTTAAAATAAGTGTTTTTAGAAAAATCAGCGCTTCAGAACTTCTGGACCCATTCCAGATGAAGACGGTCAGAAGTTGCAAGCTTGGCTCAGCGTGGTCAGAAGTTGGCTCTTCAGCAGCTACATCAGATCAAATCAGAAGTTGTAAACGTGGTTCAGAGTGTAAGCCTCAAACAGAACATGCCCCTTCAGCAGTTACACAAGCTCAGTCAGAATTTGCTAAAGGAATGCAAGAGAAACATGAAAGTATGAAGGCTCCTTCAGAACAGGTTGAAATCAGAAGATGAAAGGTCAGAGGGATAGGTGTCACATTGATACAGAATCTCTAAGTCCAGATTGTCCAGAAGTAGATCCAAGGAACGTACCAGAAAACCAGGAGAATCTCCAGAGCTTGCTAAGACAACAGGTAGCCAAGGCCAGAGCATGGTTTACGCTGCTGATTCAACAACCAGAATGTTGGTATTGACAGGTCTTGTCACCATTTAATGCCCATTAATGCTCCCAACCACTCCTGAGCATTCACGTGTGGCTTGGAAAATGCTTTTGCACAGATTCTGGCATGGGTCTTCACGCCACCGCCCATTTCAGAGGTCACTTCCCCCAATCTACGCCTGCTGCTGCTACCTAGGCTGAAAAATAGCTGTTATCACAACTTCCCAGGAATTTCTGTCAAAGAACAAATTCAAACTCTGTTGGCGCCTTAAATGTTCAAGGTATCCACAAGAACTTTGCCTATAAATAGAGAGCTTTCCCCACTGCAAAAGACGTTCAAGAAGTTCAAGAAAAGAAGCAGAAAAATTGCTAAGAGAGAAACGAAACTCCTAGCAACATAACATTCTGAAACTCTGCCAAAATTTCCAACTTTGTTTCATAACTTTAAGTTTCTCACCTTCAACTTCATCAAACACCCAGCTCTTTTCTGTAAACCAAAAACGTTCTTTCCAAACTTTTGACCCTATACACGTATACACCTTCACTTCCCCTTTTCCAAATCTGTCCAGAACACCACCAGAACCAAAAGCTAACTTTCACCCACCATTTTCCAGAAAGTCAGGTAAGCACCTGCTGACCCTCACCACACTGTTAAGCATCATCAGCTGTGCATATTCAAGTAACATAATGTAAATATTCATGTTATTGCTGTTTATGTTCTGAGGACTCTCATACCTCAGAACGTTCTGAGCCAGTTTAGGACTTGCCTGTGACCTTGGTGATTCTGACCTCTGAGACATTTTGCTATTTTGCTGGATCTGTTCCAAATATGTTTTCTGTTTTGTGGAGTAACAACAGGATTGCAGATGTTCTGATTAGTGCAGGAAAAAGCCAAGTGCTGACTTTGACGTTAGCACGTCTGAAGCCTGTTTTGCTGTCAATAACATCAGAACCTCTGAGAGTTATTGCCTTTTCAGCAGAATCTGAACTTCTGGGTTCTCCACTAACAAACTTCTGTCTTGCAGCGCAGGGAAATCAGAACTTCTGGTTTCCCCACTAACAAGGTTCTGTTTTGCAGGTTCTAGAGTCAGAAGTTCTGACTCATCCAGTTTCACCAACAGGTTGATCATCTGACAGTGGATCTGGGTCAGAACTTCTGATGGCCTCCCAACAGCGCGCAGGCTCCCTCCCTCTCTCTATATATCTTGTTTTTCGCTATTTTCTTTTTTGTCTATTTTTCTCGTTGAACCCCCCATGTACAAATGTGTATCCCCTTCCCCTAATTGTTGTAATAGCGTAGGATTTTACGTTTCCGCTTCTTATTGCTAGTAATTAGGACGTGTATGACAAGATAAAAATCAATGAAATAGAAAAACCTAATTCAAAGAAAAACTCTTGTATGCAATAAAACACACTTGCACACTAACACCCCTAGGGTTATATCCACTTGTTGCCTTTCAAAATTGGGCCATATTGCATGTTAGGTCTCTTTGGGCAAAACAAACAATTTAAATGATCATGGTCCCTCGATAATATTTTTTCAAAACAAAATGATCAATTCCCTTAAGGAAAATGCCCAAAGATACTTGGCACCATTGCAATTATGGTCTAAACGATGACCCGCGCCCGTCCCTTTCACATCCTAACACAAGATTGTCCACCAAATACAATGGTGGAACAAACTTGTTAAAAGGGTTAAAACATAGCAATAATCTTTTGAGAAATTTAGGAGTAGACAACCTCTTAGTTACTTGAATCAAACTTGCAAAACAAAACACTTGCCTAATTTCAAAATCACACATCACTACACTTTCAAAACGACTTTCAAAAACAAATGAAAACCTTTTCAAAAGACATACACCTTTGTATACATCCCAACATGGATCATTACAAAGGTTGCCACTACATTGGCCTCTTTTCAAAACATTTTCAAACCCACACACACAAAGCACCATTTCAAACAATTGAAAAAGGCAAGTGATCTAAGCAAGTAACTAAGAGCCCATGGATAACCATGGATAGAAAGGGTGCTAATACCTTCCCTTTCTATAATCTACTCCCCGAACCCAAGAAAACATCTCAAAGGTTTTTGCTGTGCTTTTTAAACCTTTCCTTAGGATAAAATAAAAAGTCGGTGGCGACTCTTGCTCAACCGAAACATTTGCGAAAACAAATGCAAAATTCATAAGTCAGTTCTCCCACCGTATCACAGAACTGGCGACTCTGCTGGGGAATGTTTAAAAGTGGAGTAACCTTAGGGCTTAGATCACCCTCTTGCATGACTAATTGTTTGATTTGCTTGCTTTATACTTTGGCTCTACTGTTTGGGGTTTACAATCCTCCACCCGGATTTTGGGAAACATTCATAGATAGCAATACGTTGTGGAAACTGTGCGGGGTATACCGACACGGTCTAAGCAATAGCTATATTAGTGCGACATATTTGTGAGTACCGGTAACCCTTGAGTTCAATCAAGGAGAGTACGGGGCCGCTGAGTGATGTCACTAAGCATTAATGACCTAGAACCTTACTTGACCATCTTGGCCTTTCATTAGGGGTAGTGAGATGACCGGCTTTGGTGCAGTCCGAAGTTGGTAGATACTCGATACTACACTCATTGAGGGTTGTTTTCTTGGAATATTTTGGTCGCTAGTCAAGTGGCTAAACCGAAACAATGAACATTGAAAACAATCCAATGATATTGAGCTCCTTAGAACCCGGTTACTATTTATAGGACAGGTTTTTAAGCCAACTACACTCAAGAGGGTACTTACCTATGAAACCCCATGCAAGCCTGAAACTAGGGTTTGGTGTGACTTGCTTGTACATATGTTTTGTGCATACATCATAAACATCATGAAGCATCATATGCATTTACTAACCATTTCAAGGGTTTTGGATCTTCATCTTTGTTCTTGTTTTGCAGGACATGGAGATTCCTCGCATAAATACCATTCAAGTCAACCTTGTGAGAATCTCTCCTCAACTCAAGGAGCTCGCCTCAAGAATTCCGGAAAATTCATCCTTCAGTGAAAGACATGGTAGACTGCTTAGCCTAGTCAACGCCAACATTGAAGAAGACATGATGAAAGTGCTATTCCAGTTCTTTGACCCTCTTCACCACTGTTTCACTTTCCCCGATTACCAGTTGGTACCCACTTTGGAGGAATTTTCTCAACTCCTGAGAATTCCTATCCTTAATCAACTACCCTTCAACGTTACGGAAAAGGAACCAAAGCCGGAAGATGTTGCTCGAGCATTACATCTACAACCATCCGACATCAAGGGGCATTGGGAAACCAGAAGCGGCGTCAAAGGATTCTTAGCCAAGTTCTTGTTTGAGAAGGCACAAGAATGTTGGAACTCATTGGACCTACAAGCCTTTGAAGAGATTGTGGCACTCCTTATCCATGGGTTGGTCTTGTTCCCAAATCTTGACCAATTGGTAGATGTCAACGCTGTCAAAATCTTCTTGTCCAGAAACCCAATACCAACATTGCTTGGGGACATCCTTCACTCATTTTACACACGAACAATGAGAAAGAGGGGTGTTCTCATGTGCTGTACTCCCCTCCTCGCAAGGTGGTTTATTTCGCACCTTCCACAATCTGTCCTGAAGAATGATCAAGGTACAAGGTGGTCCCAACGATTGATGGCTCTTACTCATTCTGATGTGCATTGGTGTTCTCGGTCCAGAGAAAATATCATCATTATCGATCGTTGCGGAGAATTCCCTAATGTTCCTTTACTTGGAATTAGAGGGGGTATCACTTACAATCCTTGCCTAGCTTTGAGGCAATTTGGATATGCCCGGAGGGATGGCCCTCATGATATGTTGATTCCTAGCTTAGTTTTTGACTTCGACAACGATGCGCAAGGACTTCGCCAAAGATTCATCAGAGCTTGGGGAAAACTCAACAAGGTTGATAGCAAGACTTTGGGACACAAGAACTCCATCCCTCTTGAACCTTATCTCAAATGGGTACGAGCCCGAGCCCAAAGATTGGTGATGCCTTATCCTCATATTCTCCCTGTGATTAAAGAGCCCGTCAATGAAGGAGAGGTTTCCTACACCATCCTACATCCAGACATGCCTACATCGTGGGAGGAGATGCAGAAAAGCTGGATTCAGCTCAAGGAAGAACGTAATACTTTTGAGGCTAGCTTCTACACCAGTGAGAAGAAGGTTCTAGAGCTTACCCGCCGACTCCATGAGCAAGAGGTCCTCAACACCTACATCGCACCAAAAAGGATGCGCAATGTCTTTCTACCCTGAGAAATTATTTTGTAATTTTTGGCCCATGGGTCATTTATGTACTAACAAATCTTTTCTTATTAAAATGACGTGCGTTCTTTTTGTCTACAACAATTATGAATTTCCAAGAACCCATGAATGCATTGCATAGATAGCATCTCATGCATCATGTGCATAACAGGTACCCATTTTTCTACAGGTTGCTTAATCTTCTTCGCTGTTTATTTAGAACAGTCAGTCATCATGAATCCAGACTCGTCCAGTGAGCAAGCAATCAAGGCCCTTCAGGCCCAAAGTGCACAGTTTCAAGAGATGGTCCTAAGCCTAGCCCAGGGTCAGCAAGAGTTGAAGACTCTACTCCTGAAGAAGAAAAAGAAAAAGAGAACTGCGTTGTTCAACACCGGACGCAGATTTGGGAACACACTCCATAATGAAGCTGATCCAACTACTTCGTCTGCTGAGAAAAACAGTCCCCAAGGGGGAGGAGCTCCCAGTCCCGCAGTCTCCGACAACGAGACGGACTATAACGACGAACAATACCCACCTGCTGCTGACAGATACAAACAATTGGAGGACCGCTTGAGCGCCATGGAAATTCAGAATGTGCCGGGACTAGATTTCGGAGATTTGGGGTTATCTTCTGGGGTAGTAATGCCACACAAGTTTAAGGCGCCTGCCTTCGCCAAGTATGATGGGGTCTCCTGCCCAAAGCTGCATCTGAGGTCGTACGTAAGGAAAATCCAACCTTACACGGCGGATAAGAACCTTTGGATTCACTTCTTCCAAGATAGCCTCTCGGGGTCGCAACTTGAATGGTTCTACCAGTTAGAGGGAACTAGCATACGACACTGGGAAGATTTGGCAAGCGCATTCTACAGACAATACCAATACAATTCTGATCTCGCTCCTACGCGTACCCAACTTCAGGGTATGTCTATAGGAACGGGTGAAGGGTTCAAAGAGTACGCTCAAAAATGGAGAGATTTGGCTGGCAGGGTTCAGCCTCCATTGACTGATCAGGAGCTAGTTGATATGTTTCTAGGGACGTTGTCTGGTCCATTTTTCAATCATTTGGTTGGTAACTCCTCCGCTGGGTTTACAGATTTGATATTGACGGGAGAAAGAATTGAAGCTGGTATCAGGTCAGGCAAGATACAAAAGGCTGCCTCCACAAATGCTGAGAAGAGGCCGTTTAAGAAAGAAGCAAGCGCCGTCTATGGTCTTAGAAGACAAGTCAAGCCCGAAAGTCGCCAAGCTGTCAATGCTTTGGTCATCTCAAAACCTGTTGCTGCTCCTCAGCAGTACAATCAACAAAGAAGTGAAAGGCCCAAGAGGCAGTATACTCGGCTGAGTATGACCTTATCTCAAATTTTACCCCAACTGTTATCCACCAGCCTGGTGACCCTCAAAGAAGCTCCTAAGGTCGTCAACACTGCGTCTCCTAAGTATAACCCAAATGCCCGGTGTGCTTATCATTCTGATAGTCCCGGGCACACTACTGATGATTGCTGGGCCTTGAGGAACAAAGTGCAAGATCTGATCGACGCAAAGGAAATTCAGTTTGAAGCCCCGGAGAGACCAAACGTTGTAACTGCTCCTATGCCCCAGCATAGGGTAAATGCCATTGAGGAAGAAATATTTGCTGTTTCGGTAGATGAAGTTGTTACCCCTCTGAAGACCGTCAAGAAGAACCTACTGCTGGCCGGTTTATTTCCGGGTTGTAGTGAAGGTTGCCTGCTCTGTGCTATTTCCCTATCTGGTTGTCCCTTGCTGAAGATAGGCATCCAAAGCCTAATGGATAGTAAGGAGATTTTGTTTCAGAAGTCTGTTGTTCAAGTAGTTCCGATAAGAGAAATTTCTGTGGTTACCATCTTCAAAAATCCAATCAAGGCTCTCCCAAAGAAGCCTGTTCAAATCATGACTGTTGCACCTGTGATTATTACTGTTCCGGGGCCTCTCCCCTACGTGTCTGATAAAGCTGTCCCCTGGCATTATGGGGCAGAAGTGTATGTAAATGGAATCAAACAAGAATTCGACACTGGCGCCAGTATCTGCGATATCACTGGTCCAGCCAAGGTCACCCGCAGTGGCAGGCTCTTCTCGCCTGACATTGCACCGCCCGCTATTCGAAGACCCCTCCTTATAAAACCTACAAGTTTACCTGTTCCTGCTGCTGATCAAGTTGTTTCCCCTGCCGCCGAGTCATCAAATGCTCGGGGCAAAGGGATTGAAGAAGAGCCTGCCCAGAAGGAGGCACCAATACCCATAAATGCTGAGGCCTCCCAACAAGAGATGGAGGAGATCCTGAAAATAATAAAGAAGAGTGACTTCAATGTTGTCGAGCAGCTGGGGCATACCCCCTCCAAGATCTCCCTACTCTCCTTATTGCTATGCTCCGAGGCCCATGCTAAGGCCTTGATCTCATTTCTCAAGACGGCCCATGTGCCACAAGAGACATCTGCAGTCCAATTCGCTGATTGTGTAGCAAATCTGACAGCAGACAACGGCTTGGGTTTTTCAGATGCTGACCTGACTGCGAAGGGAAGAGACCACAATGACGCCCTGCATGTCTCTATCGAATGCAGGGGCACTACTCTGGCGCATGTACTGGTGGATACTGGTTCTTCCTTGAATGTTCTACCGAAAAAGGCTTTAGACCGTTTGGATTATGAAGGTCTGGAACTGAAGCCCAGCAATATCATCGTCAGGGCCTTTGACGGTTCAAAAAGGATGGTTCATGGAGAGGTTAACATCCCTATTCGTGTGGGCTCTCAAGTATTTGACTCTACTTTTTATGTGATGGATATACGTCCATCGTACTCTTGTCTACTGGGTCGACCTTGGATCCATAAAGCCGGGGCAGTAACCTCTACTTTGCACCAGAAGCTGAAGTACCCTGTCAGGGGAAAGATTGTCACTATGCAAGGAGAAGAAGAGTATATGGTGAGCCATTTGAATGCCTTCAGGTACATTGAGATGGATGGGGAGTTTATCGAAACCCCCTTTCAGCATTTCGAGGAGGTGCATCCAATTTCAGCAGCAGCAGAAACGACAGTCGAAGAGATTGTTTCCTTGAAGATGGCTTCCCTAAGGGATGCCCGGGCTGTGGTTCAGAAAGGCAATTGTGCAAACTGGGGTCAGCTTCCTGACTTCACTCAGAAGAACGACAAGTTTGGGCTGGGCTTCACTGCAGAGGCTCAGAGGGCCGTGCGCAAAGAGAAGATCAGAAAGGCTCCGGTGTTTATCTCCAGCTCAAGAGTGAACGCTATCGAGGAGGATGTAGAGGAAGCAGAGTTTGACAGTTGGATCTACCCGACTACCAGCGAAGGACCAAGCAACTGGACGGCAAAGGATTTTACCCCTATCACATTTGTCACGCAGTAATTGATTTCTTTTAAATTCCAAATTTGTAACAGACAATATGTTAAAACTTTGTTAGCTCGGTGTCCTACCCGGGGCATCGTGGCTCCATTTGTGAGGGCTTTTTGCATGTCATTTCCATATATCATCAATCAAAACATTGGACGTTTGTTGCATTTCAAATCTTATGCTCTTTTTTCTTTCTGTGTTATATATATTGCAAAACAGCTATATTTACACACACTCACTTATACAGGTTTCAATCCACTCTGGATCTCACTGGTAACAGCTCTGCTACCGCCAGTTATGACTTCGAAAATCCGATCAACTTGGCCGAGGACGAAGGTGAAGATGATTGCGAAGTGCCTGGTGAACTCGCAAGACTGCTGCTCCAGGAAGAGAGGGCTATTCAGCCACATGAAGAGCCTGTGGAGACAATTAACTTGGGTACCGAGACGGATAGGAAAGAGGTCAAGATTGGTGCCAATCTAGAGCTCAGCGTGAAGCAACGATTGATCCAGATGCTACAGAACTACATGGAGATTTTTGCTTGGTCCTATGAAGATATGCCTGGTTTGGATGCCGACATTGTAGTTCACCACCTGCCAACCAAGAAAGATTGCCCTCCGGTAAAGCAAAAAGCCCGACGGATGCGGCCAGAGATGTCTGAAAAGATCAAGGCCGAGGTTATGAAACAGTTTGATGCCGGATTCCTTGCAGTGACTTCTTACCCTCAGTGGGTTGCCAATGTGGTGCCAGTGCCAAAAAAGGACGGTAAAGTCAGAATGTGTGTCAACTACAGGGATCTGAACAGGGCCAGCCCCAAGGATGACTTCCCCTTACCTCACATTGATGTCCTTGTTGACAATACAGCTCAACACAAGGTGTTCTCCTTCATGGATGGTTTTTCAGGGTATAATCAGATCAAGATGGCTCCAGAAGATATGGAGAAGACTACCTTTGTGACTCAGTGGGGCACCTTCTGTTATAAGGTCATGCCATTCGGATTGAAAAATGCTGGGGCAACCTATCAGCGTGCCATGGTTGCTTTGTTTCATGATATGATCCATCATGAGATTGAGGTATACGTTGATGACATGATTGCAAGGGCTCAAAATGAGGAGGAGCACCTTGACCATCTGAGGAAGTTGTTTGACCGACTCAAGTTATACAAGCTAAGGTTGAATCCCAACAAATGCACCTTTGGGGTAAGGTCCGAAAAATTGCTAGGTTTCATTGTAAGTGATAAAGGTATTCAGGTGGACCCTGCCAAGGTAAAAGCCATACAAGAGATGCCGACTCCAAAAACAGAGAAAGAAGTCAGAGGCTTCCTGGGACGACTAAATTACATTGCCCGATTCATCTCACATCTGACTGCTACTTGTGAGCCAATCTTCAAATTGCTAAAGAAAGATCAAGTGGTACGCTGGAACGATGAATGTCAGGCCGCCTTTGAAAGGATAAAGGAATATCTCCAAGAGCCACCCATTCTTATGCCACCGGTGGAAGGAAGACCTCTGATACTATATTTGACAGTGCTTGACAATTCAATGGGGTGTGTGCTGGGACAGCATGACGAGTCTGGCCGAAAAGAGCACGCTATTTATTACTTGAGCAAAAAGTTTACCGACTGTGAGTCTCGTTACTCACTGCTTGAGAAAACTTGCTGCGCTCTTGTATGGGCTGCTCGCCGGCTGAGACAGTATATGCTGACGCACACTACCTTGTTGATTTTAAAAATGGATCCCATCAAGTACATATTTGAAAAGCCTGCTCTGTCCGGAAGAATAGCGAGGTGGCAAATGATCTTAACAGAATATGACATCCAGTATACAACTCAGAAAGCAATTAAGGGAAGTGTACTGGCAGATCATTTGGCACACCAGCCTGTGGACGATTACCAATCATTAAACTTTGATTTTCCGGACGAAGACATCATGGTGGTAACTGACTGTGAAGTACCTGGACCGGATGAAGGACCTGAGGAGAGATCCCGATGGTCTATGCACTTTGATGGAGCCTCCAATGCTTTGGGTAACGGCATCGGCGCTGTAATCATATCCCCCAAAGGAACTCATACTCCACTCACCGCCCGATTATGTTTCAACTGCACCAACAACATGGCAGAATATGAGGCATGTATCATGGGTTTACAAGCTGCAATCGACTTAAGGATCAAATTTCTAAATGTCTTCGGAGATTCCGCTCTCGTGATCAATCAGATCAAAGGCGAGTGGGATACGAAACACCCGAATCTTATCCCTTACAAGGAGTATGTGTTGACCTTGCTTCCCCACTTTGAAGAGATAACCTTCGAACACTTCCCAAGAGAGGAGAATCAGCTAGCAGACGCACTAGCTACGATGTCTTCAATGTTCAAAGTTAAATGGGACAATGAGGCTCCCCGAATCATCATCTGGAAGTTGGGTGAACCGGCATACTGCTGTGGGCTCGAGGCTGAGAAGGTGATTGAAAAACCCTGGTATCACGAGGTAAAGAGGTACTTGGAAGCTCAGGAATACCCTAAAGGTGCGTCTGTCAATGATAAAAAGTTCATGAGGAGGTTTGCTGCAAAATTCTTCCTCAGCAACAGCATTCTCTACAAGCGGAATCATGATTCAACTCTGCTACGTTGTGTGGATAAAACTGAAGCAGAGAAAATTATGATGGGATTACACGAGGGCACATTTGGAACACATTCCAGTGGACACACCATGGCCAAGAAAATCCTTCGGGCAGGATATTTCTGGTCCACAATGGAAGCTGATTGTTACCAACACTCCCGAACTTGTCATAAATGCCAGATCTATGCCGACAAGGTGCACATTCCTCCAGTTCCTCTGAACGTCCTGACTGCACCTTGGCCTTTTGCAATGTGGGGCATTGATATGATCGGCGAGATTAAACCTACAGCATCTAATGGACATCGCTTCATCCTGGTGGCGATCGATTACTTCACGAAGTGGGTTGAGGCAGCATCCTATGCCACAGTAACCAAGAGCGTCGTGGCACGTTTCATCCGGCATAACCTGATCTGTCGGTACGGTGTCCCAGAAAGAATCATTACGGACAACGGTACCAATCTCAATAATACGATGATCACTGAACTCTGTGAACAATTCAAAATACAGCACCACAATTCTTCTCCCTACCGGCCGAAGATGAATGGGGCTGTAGAGGCAGCCAATAAAAATATCAAGAAAATTGTGCAGAAGATGACAGTGACCTATAAAGATTGGCACGAGATGTTACCGTTCGCTCTTCATGGGTACCGCACCTCAGCCAGAACGTCAACCGGGGCAACTCCCTTCTCTTTGGTCTATGGCATGGAGGCGGTCTTGCCAATTGAAGTTCAGATACCCTCTCTCTGGATAATGAAGGATACAAACTTGAATGAAGATGATTGAATCCAGACTCGACTTGATCAATTAAATCTGATTGACGAAAAGAGGCTCACTGCTATCTGTCATGGTCAAACGTATCAAAAACGGATGATTAGGGCATTTAACAAGAAAGTCAAACCACGAGAGTATCAAGTTGGGGACCTGGTAATCAAACGCATCATCCTTCCTCAAAGTGATCCCAGGGGCAAATGGACCCCTACGTACGAAGGGCCATTTGTGGTTAAACGTGTGTTCTCAGGAGGAGCCATGATCCTAACCACCATGGATGGTGACGACCTTCCTCACCCCGCCAATGCAGACATAGTGAAAAAATACTACGCATAAATAAAAGACCCGCTAGGTTGACATACCTAGGCAAAAATAAGGGCTTCCCGGCGAACCAAAAGGGTTCGGGCAAAAATAAGGGATGAAATGAAAAAAAAACCTGTACACCCGGCAAGTCGAAAACCTGAAAAGGCGGCTTGGGCAAAAATGGGTATCCTGGTGGACTGAAAACCTGAAAGGGCGGTCCAGGCAAAAGTTAGGGATGGAGCATAACACTATGTCTCATTGGATCACATCGCATCCAGAATTCAGTATCCACTACCTGGCTCAGACGTCGGCATCGACCAATCAGCTTCATCTTCAACTAGGTAGCAAAGCGATGAGACGTTCGAAGACATAAAGGCAATAGCAGAGTTGGAACCCAGTGGGATCGTTCACATAGCTGTTTTATTTGCTTTTCAAATTCTATGTTATTTGGCGGCGTCCTCTTACTAGGATGTCAGCCTCTTGTATAAAAAAAAAAAAAAACGCCTATTCACAGGCAAAGTTCAAATCAATACAAATTCACTTGTCCATACAAATTACCATTGTTTTCTTCTTTCTGTTTGTCTTGCGAAGAACGTCCAATGTTCGTTTTTGATATATGCATTTAACATTAAAATTGCTGATTCATAAATATTCGCGTATGAAAAAAAAAAAAATCAATTACAGGTGACATCGGACGCAGGGCAATGTAAAGTTGTCTGATGCAGTCGGGTTGCTTTGTCCGCCAAGGTACCAAGGTAGATTCGACTGAAGAATGCGACTAAATCATCTCAACTCCCCGCAGAGTAAGACAAGATTCGGCAATACTTTCACCAAGCAGAGTTGATTCCCTATCGTTCCTGAAAAGGCACCACATTCCCCAGCGGAGTATAGGCATTCGTCAGCAAGCATCCCCGGCAGTCTTGATCTAAGTTTGTTACCTGGCGAAATACGGACACCCCAGTAGAACCGTTTACCAGCACAATTCCAAAAGTTTCCCCAGGAAAAGTTGGAATCCATCTCCCCAAGCAGTAAGCTCATCCCTAGTAGATTCTGGAAGCTTATCTCCTGCAGAGTACGGACGTCTCTCCCGAGCTTTATTCAGAGTTATTCCTCACGAGGGCTTATAACTGGGTTATCCTCAGCTAATCGCCACGGAAGATTATCCCCAGCGGATTTTATCTTTGGTACCCCCAGCGGAGTTTATCTTTCGAGCCCCAGCGGATTTTATCTTTGGTACCCCCAGCGGATTTTATCTTTGGTACCCCCAGCGGAGTTTATCTTTCGATCCCCAGCGGAGTTTATCTTTGGTATCCCCAGCGGATTTTATCTTTGGTACCCCCAGCGGAGTTTATCTTTCGATCCCCAGCGGAGTTCATCTTTGGTATCCCCGGCGGATTTTATCTTTGGTACCCCCAGCGGAGTTTATCTTTCGATCCCCAGTGGAGTTTATCTTTGGTATCCCCAGCGGATTTTATCTTTGGTACCCCCAGCGGAGTTTATCTTTCGATCCCCAGCGGAGTTTATCTTTGGTAATCCCCAGCGGAGTCTATCATCATTATCCCCAGCGGAATCCATCTTTAAAAGTCCTCAGCAGGCCTCTCATCAAAACTTCAGCAAAGTATCTCGGCCACAGGGCAACTCCCCAGCCGATCGTCAAAGACCTATTTTCCTAAGACAAAGATACATTCATAAGCATTTCACACTTTCATACATCTTGCTTACATACATGATAAAGTGCATGCAACACTATCTCATGTTGAACATCATGACATCATGCATACCATACATCACGACATGGCGTACAACTTATGTTTTTGCCTTTTCAGGGAAAAAAGACGATCCCAAAAACAACTACCTTCAACTGTCACAAATTCCGGATTCGATACCTGTACCTAGCCAGGGCATATCTGAGAGTGACCTATTTCCAGACTCGATTCCTGTATCTAGCCAGGGCACGTCTGAAGAGTTCAAAGATTCGATTCCTGTATCCAGCCAGGGCACATCTATCAACTAAAACGTTTCCAGACTCGATTCCTGCATCTAGCCAGGGCACGTCTGAAGAGTTCAAAGACTCGATTCCTGCATATAGCCAGGGCACGTCTGAAGAGTTCAAAGATTCGATTCCTGTATCCAGCTAGGGCACATCTATCAACTACAACGTTTCCAGACTCGATTCCTGCATCTAGCCAGGGCACGTCTGAAGAGTTCAAAGATTCGATTCCTGTATCCAGCCAGGGCACATCTATCAACTACAACGTTTCCAGACTCGATTCCTGCATCTAGCCAGGGCACGTCTGAAGAGTTCAAAGATTCGATTCCTGTATCCAGCCAGGGCACATCTATTAACGACTATTTCCAGACTCGATTCCTGTATCTAGCCAGGGCACGTCTGAAGAGTCCGAAGATTCGATTCCTGTATCCAGCCAGGGAACATCTATTAACGTCTATTTCCAGACTCGATTCCTGTATCTAGCCAGGGCACGTCCGAAGAGTTCGAAGATTCGATTCATGTATCCAGCCAGGGCACATCTATTAACGACTATTTCCAGATTCGACTCCTGTATCCGGCCAGGGCACATCTGTGAACAACCGATTGTAGATTCGATACCTGTATCTAGCCAGGGCACATCTTCATAAGGAGATTGAAGATCAAACACCTGTAACAAGCCAGGAAAACATCCGTCTTTCTCAAATATACAAGTTTCTCGCTAAGGAATCTCTTACGCGATCGACACTTCCAAATGGCATCTATAAGCCCATTCCCGACAAAGTTCTGTCACATCTCCAGATGGCATCTGTAAGCCCATCCCCCTATCTACCGCACTTCCAAATGGCATCTGTAAGCCCATTCCCGCCATCACATTGCTGATACTCTACTAAGCGAGTGCAAATTTTCGGGCACTCTGGTGTCCAATCTCCTTTTACCTTCGAGTCGCGAAAGGCAAACTCGCCAATCTAACTCTTCAGGTTCAAGAAGATTGAACAGGGGCAACTGTTGTACCCCAAAATTTTCCCTCCCCTTCTTCAGGAAACCATCTTAGATTTTTCAAAATCCCCTGAAGCAAATCCAAGTCCTGAGTTATCCTTTGCCCAAGCAAGTCACTTACAAGAGCAAGATGATCTCACAAGATCCAGAAACAACGCTTTCATCTTGAGGAAAATCAAATTCTAAGTGCTTAGAATGTTTCTTTAAAATAAGTGTTTTTAGAAAAATCAGCGCTTCAGAACTTCTGGACCCATTCCAGATGAAGACGGTCAGAAGTTGCAAGCTTGGCTCAGCGTGGTCAGAAGTTGGCTCTTCAGCAGCTACATCAGATCAAATCAGAAGTTGTAAACGTGGTTCAGAGTGTAAGCCTCAAACAGAACATGCCCCTTCAGTAGTTACACAAGCTCAGTCAGAATTTGCTAAAGGAATGCAAGAGAAACATGAAAGTATGAAGGCTCCTTCAGAACAGGTTGAAATCAGAAGATGAAAGGTCAGAGGGATAGGTGTCACATTGATACAGAATCTCTAAGTCCAGATTGTCCAGAAGTAGATCCAAGGAACGTACCAGAAAACCAGGAGAATCTCCAGAGCTTGCTAAGACAACAGGTAGCCAAGGCCAGAGCATGGTTTACGCTGCTGATTCAACAACCAGAATGTTGGTATTGACAGGTCTTGTCACCATTTAATGCCCATTAATGCTCCCAACCACTCCTGAGCATTCACGTGTGGCTTGGAAAATGCTTTTGCACAGATTCTGGCATGGGTCTTCACGCCACCGCCCATTTCAGAGGTCACTTCCCCCAATCTACGCATGCTGCTGCTACCTAGGCTGAAAAATAGCTGTTATCACAACTTCCCAGGAATTTCTGTCAAAGAACAAATTCAAACTCTGTTGGCGCCTTAAATGTTCAAGGTATCCACAAGAACTTTGCCTATAAATAGAGAGCTTTCCCCACTGCAAAAGACGTTCAAGAAGTTCAAGAAAAGAAGCAGAAAAATTGCTAAGAGAGAAACGAAACTCCTAGCAACATAACATTCTGAAACTCTGCCAAAATTTCCAACTTTGTTTCATAACTTTAAGTTTCTCACCTTCAACTTCATCAAACACCCAGCTCTTTTCTGTAAACCAAAAACGTTCTTTCCAAACTTCTGACCCTATACACGTATACACCTTCACTTCCCCTTTTCCAAATCTGTCCAGAACACCACCAGAACCAAAAGCTAACTTTCACCCACCATTTTCCAGAAAGTCAGGTAAGCACCTGCTGACCCTCACCACACTGTTAAGCATCATCAGCTGTGCATATTCAAGTAACATAATGTAAATATTCATGTTATTGCTGTTTATGTTCTGAGGACTCTCATACCTCAGAACGTTCTGAGCCAGTTTAGGACTTGCCTGTGACCTTGGTGATTCTGACCTCTGAGACATTTTGCTACTTTGCTGGATCTGTTCCAAATATGTTTTCTGTTTTGTGGAGTAACAACAGGATTGCAGATGTTCTGATTAGTGCAGGAAAAAGCCAAGTGCTGACTTTGACGTTAGCACGTCTGAAGCCTGTTTTGCTGTCAATAACATCAGAACCTCTGAGAGTTATTGCCTTTTCAGCAGAATCTGAACTTCTGGGTTCTCCACTAACAAACTTCTGTCTTGCAGCGCAGGGAAATCAGAACTTCTGGTTTCCCCACTAACAAGGTTCTGTTTTGCAGGTTCTAGAGTCAGAAGTTCTGACTCATCCAGTTTCACCAACAGGTTGATCATCTGACAGCGGATCTGGGTCAGAACTTCTGATGGCCTCCCAACAGCGTGCAGGCTCCCTCCATCTCTCTATATATCTTGTTTTTCGCTATTTTCTTTTTTGTCTATTTTTCTCGTTGAACCCCCCATGTACAAATGTGTATCCCCTTCCCCTAATTGTTGTAATAGCGTAGGATTTTACGTTTCCGCTTCTTATTGCTAGTAATTAGGACGTGTATGACAAGATAAAAATCAATGAAATAGAAAAACCTAATTCAAAGAAAAACTCTTGTATGCAATAAAACACACTTGCACACTAACACCCCTAGGGTTATATCCACTTGTTGCCTTTCAAAATTGGGCCATATTGCATGTTAGGTCTCTTTGGGCAAAACAAACAATTTAAATGATCATGGTCCCTCGATAATATTTTTTCAAAACAAAATGATCAAGTCCCTTAAGGAAAATGCCCAAAGATACTTGGCACCATTGCAATTATGGTCTAAACAATGACCCGCGCCCGTCCCTTTCACATCCTAACACAAGATTGTCCACCAAATACAATGGTGGAACAAACTTGTTAAAAGGGTTAAAACATAGCAATAATCTTTTGAGAAATTTAGGAGTAGACAACCTCTTAGTTACTTGAATCAAACTTGCAAAACAAAACACTTGCCTAATTTCAAAATCACACATCACTACACTTTCAAAACGACTTTCAAAAACAAATGAAAACCTTTTCAAAAGACATACACCTTTGTATACATCCCAACATGGATCATTACAAAGGTTGCCACTACATTGGCCTCTTTTCAAAACATTTTCAAACCCACACACACAAAGCACCATTTCAAACAATTGAAAAAGGCAAGTGATCTAAGCAAGTAACTAAGAGCCCATGGATAACCATGGATAGAAAGGGTGCTAATACCTTCCCTTTCTATAATCTACTCCCCGAACCCAAGAAAACATCTCAAAGGTTTTTGCTGTGCTTTTTAAACCTTTCCTTAGGATAAAATAAAAAGTCGGTGGCGACTCTTGCTCAACCGAAACATTTGCGAAAACAAATGCAAAATTCATAAGTCAGTTCTCCCACCGTATCACACTTGTGCAAACTCAAACCCTAATTTTGGGTCAACAGTATAAGATGAGATGTCTTGAGCTGACCAAACCCTAATCCAGTCTTGAGTCAAAGAGATCTTGTGGGAATAATCTTGATAAATGAGAGGGAATTTTTTTGGGGAAAACAGTTGCCCCTGTTCAATCTTTTTAAATCTGAAGAGTTAGATTGGCGAGTTTCGCCGTTCGTGACTCGAAGGTGAGAGAATGATTGGACACTAGAGGGCCCAGAAATTTGCACTCGACGATGTGTAGTTGAGGGAATGGGCTTACAGATTCCATTTGGAGAAGTGATAGAATCTTGTTGGGGATGGGCTTGTAGATGTCATCCAGAAATGTTTGTTGAATTGTAAGTTGTAAGCTGGAAGAATAAGTATCAGAATGGTGTCCGTGTTTGCAACGTGTCTGAATTATATCTGAAAGTTGATTTTGACTAAGTACCAGAATAGCATCCGTGTTTGGAGCGTATCTGTGATCGGTGGATCTGGAACTGACTGTTTAACGCTGGTTCGCGAAATGTCGCGGAAGCAAGAGTCGCCACCGTCTTTTATTTTCTCCAAATGGAAAGGACAAAAGCACAGAAAAATTCCTTATAGAGATTGCTCTCGGTTCGGGAGGTAGATTATAGAAAGGGAAGGTGTTAGCACCCTTTCTATCCATGGTTATCCATGGGCTCTTAGATACTTGCTCATTTGTGTTTTCAAAAAATGGTTTGTTTGCTTTTCAACTGTGGGTTTTAAAAAGTTTCTTTGAAAATTTCAGATCGACTCTTGTGTCAGAGTGTTTGAAAAATTGCTTTGAAAGCTTTTGAAAATGTGTTGGTGTGAAAAGATTTTTATTTGTTTTTGAAGAGAGCAAGTATCTACGAGAACCTACCTACCCTAAGGAATTCGTCTGTGTAAATGTCCTTTAAAGTAGCGCCATCCCACCATTGAGAGGTAGGTAGCACCACCGTTGGAGGTGTTCGGGTCAATTCGAGGTTCGGGACATGGTGATCACCAGAGCAATGGGAAGACACCTTAGAAGCTACCCTCATGCCAGGTTCCCGGATCATGAGGACTTACTAAGACATCCTCTACTCGACGATCACCTTTCGAGACAAGGCAACAGTGAGGCGTACCCTAGGGGTGGTGTGTGCGATTCGTGTGTCGTTTTCATTGATATTTGTCTTGTCAGGTTATTGGTGATCTACGCTTGATTTTATTATGGCCATTCATTCTTGCATGCTTATTTAACAGTTAAAAGTTTGCGGGAAATGTAAATCTAAAGCTATTACAAATGGCGCGGGTCCACATCGCCAAAATTAAACCGGACCCGATTTGACAGAAAATAAATAAAGCAAATAAAGTAAAGAAATTGAAAAGTGCGAGAAGTAAATGTTACAGCGCTTTGGGAGAGGTACATAATTATTTAAGCGGAAAAGAAATAAGTATGCGAAATTAAACAATTAAGAATATGGGCGTTGGACCCTTTTGCAAAATATTAAATTACAAGAATTAGTTAATTAGAATTAATGAGGGATTAAAATTAAAAATTAAAAAAAAGAATGTTTTTGGTATTTTTAGTGTTTTTTAAGATTTAATGAAAAAGAGAATTAATTGAAATTAAAATAATAGGCAAATCCTAATTCTAGTGGCTTTTAAATTTGTTATGAAAATATTAAAATATAACCTAAATTAAACCTAAAAATTTTTATGTACAATTTAATTATAAAAATAAATAAATAATATTATGGTAGAAAAAAAGAAAAATTCAAAAGGAATAAAAACTCAATTAAACCTAAATCTATGTTTTTTTTGTGTTTTTTATTATTAAAAGAAATTAAAATCACAACCTAATTAAACCTAAATCTATGTTTTTTTTGTGTTTTTTATTTTTAAAAGAAATTAAAATCACAACCTAATTAAACTAACTAATTACATATTAATTTATTTATGAAAATATTAGAAATAAAAATTATTTACTATATTTTATCTTTTCTGATTTTTGGCATTTTTGTATTTTGTGAAAAAATAATTAATTAATCAAAACAATAAAATAAGTAAAATAACAATTGAAAATAAAATGTGAAAAAAAATATAGAGAAGGCAAACCAGGGGGGGTTCAGTCCCAATTGTGAGGTATGGATCCAGTAAATTGAGCCCAACCTTGCAAGGCCTGATTGACTTTTTTGCTAGCATGCTGGTGCGTTGACTGGAGTGTAGCGTGTTCATCCATCCTATGCCTTTGATCTGAACATGCTAGACGCGTGGACGCTTGGATGAGGGAGGCATATGGTACGTCTATGTTACTGAAGCTGCATAGGAATAGTTATGGAAAAATGATAGTGAAATTACACAGACCTGGGACTCGAACCCAGGTCTTGGATGTTGAAGCTATCAATGCTTGCCAGCTGAGCCACTGCAACGCCTTTGTTATATAATAAATGAACAAATAATATAAAAGAAAAACAAGATCAATGCTGGAAAACGCGCGAATTTTTAAACCAACGAATCATGCTTTGCCACGAGGTCTTCTTCCTCGTTTTCCCTGAAACTAAAACATTGAGCAACGGTTTTAAACGCGCTGCCTTAGGCCGGTTTCCAAGAAATAGCGATTAGGTCCTCATTGAACATAAATTAGGCGCGAGGATTGTTTATTGATCGTCCAATCGCGCTGGTTTTGTTTATGGTACTGATGAGTCTTAATTTTACAGCATTATGAAATGCCCAAATCAAAGCTTGTAAACCCCTAAAACATAACAATGGCAAATCTGTATATGGCGCATGAAAACTCAATCAAATAATGTGGTTAGCTTTAGAATTAATCAAGGAATACGAATCAATAAAGAAAACGCAAGAAAAATGCATGAGATTCATGATTCGACCATAGAATTTTTCGTGTAAAGCTGGGCTCAGATATACCAATTCCTGATGCTTTGATGGATGATATGGATTGGAACACGTTCAGAAGTCTTCAAGGAAGCTATTGGAACAAGAATGGAGGCTTGAATTGACCTGTAACAACGATTTCAGTTTTGAGTTCTTTTGATAATTTTCCAAGTTTGCAATGGTGTTCTCTGCGCAGCATTCCATGTCTATGCATTAGGTTTAGGTTTCTGATTATGTAGTGAAGGCATTAGGTCAACAAAATTGGCCAAAATCTCTTTCATTCATTGATTGAATATTTGATTTTCTTAAAGATCTTTTCATATCTTTTCCATGTGTATTTTGTGTCAATTATGCTCAAATCAATCCAATTCTTTCCTATTTGACCTATGCACGAAATCTTGATGGCAAAACATGTATAAAAAGATTTGAAAACTTAGATTAGTATTTTTTCCATATTTAATTTGATTTAAATGAATTAATGTGAATAAAAATTCAAATAAATAAATAAAAAATGAGAAAATACTTCCCTTTGGGCCAAGTGGTCGTGCACATGCTTAGAATGATGAATCATGGAAGAAAAATAGGCCCATTAGCAATTTTAGGTCATTTGGATCAAAGTTGACTTTTCAAAATATCCAAAAATTTCCCAACTTCCACAAGGCATAACTTGCTCAATTGTTAAGCTTTTCTCATGTTCTTGGACATTTTGGAAAGGTCTTTGAGTCCTCTAACCAATGTTTTTGGTCCCATGTCATTTTGATTTACCAACCACAAGTTATGGCCTTTGACTTAAAGTCCCTTTTTGTTGACTTTTGAAAATGACCTATAATGTTGAAATTGATAACATTTTGTGAGAGCATTTCTTGGACTTTAAGTATGAAGATGAGTTGTAGTAAATGTCTTTCTCTTCAAAATGAGCTTTGGATGGAATTTTTCTGATAATCCATGTGAAAGTTATGCCCTGGTCAATTTCAGTTGACTTTTTCAGCTGTCCAAATAAGGCAACTTTTGCATCTTTGATGATTTCTGAGCCAAATTTTGAGAATCATGATCAAGCATTGACCAAATGATGTTTGTGGCTTCAAAATTATATGTTGACCAAAAATTTGAACTTTTGACTGCCAAATGACCATTTTGCCCCTACAGTTGACTGTAGTGCAATTAGGGTTTTGACTGTGCAATTTTGAGCTGAATGCCTTGAAACTTGATATGAGGATGCTTGACCATATTTGTAAGCATGTGAGACTTGATTGGACCTTTGAAAACTTCATTTTCTTGATCAGCACACAAACCCTAGTTTTGACTGTATAGGAGCCCTTTGCACTGTGTAACCCTTGGGGAATTTTGTGACTTGGCTTAGCAATTTCTTGAAGAATATGGGAGGGCAAATTTTGGGGTGCAACAGTTGCCCCTGTTCAATCTTCTTAGACCTGAGGATGCAGATTGGCTGACGTGCCTTTCGTAATCCGAGGGTAGAAGACGATTGGACACTAGAGTGCCCAGAAATTTGCGCTCACATGTTAGCAGTGTGATGGGAATGGGCTTATAGATGCCATTTGGAGATTGCTGGATAGGATGATGGGCTTATAGATGCCATCTGGATGTTGATCGCGTAGGAGATTCCTTGGCGAGAACCTGCATACCTGCAAAAGAAAAAATGAGTACCTGACACGTTGCAGGAGCTGATTTTAGATGCTTGGTATAGATATGTCCTGACTGGTTACAGGAGCTGAGTCTGGAGCTTCAAAAGATGATGGATGAATCAGGTATGGTTACTGCCTTAGCATGAATGGTAAGAGAACCTTGGGTGATTTTAACTTCAACAACGCTCGTTGAGAAAATCTTGATGGGAATTATTATCTTCGCAGTATTGGGAAGAGAACCATGGGCAATTATAATCTGAAAGGAATGATCACCTCAATCAACGTCGGAGAGGGAAACATCTGAAAAGGACTTACCCCCTCACTCACCGTCGGAGAGGGAACCATAGGAGATTATCACCTCACTCACCGTCGGAAAGGGAACCATCTGAAAAGGAATTACCACCTCACTCACCGTCGGAGAGGGAACCATAGGAGACTATCACCTCACACTCATCGTCGGAGAGGGAAACATCTGAAAAGGACTTACCACCTCACACACCGTCGGAGAGGGAACCATAGGAGACTATCACCTCACACTCATCGTCGGAGAGGGAAACATCTGAAAAGGACTTACCACCTCACACACCGTCGGAGAGGGAACCATAGGAGACTATCACCTCACACTCATCGTCGGAGAGGGAAACATCTGAAAAGGACTTACCACCTCACACACCGTCGGAGAGGGAAACATCTGAAGACTATCACCTCACACTCATCGTCGGAGAGGTAAACATCTGAAAAGGACTTACCACCTCACACACCGTCGGAGAGGGAACCATAGGAGACTATCACCTCACACTCATCGTCGGAGAGGGAAACATCTGAAAAGGACTTACCACCTCACACACCGTCGGAGAGGGAACCATAGGAGACTATCACCTCACACTCATCGTCGGAGAGGGAAACATCTGAAAAGGACTTACCACCTCACACACCGTCGGAGAGGGAACCATAGGAGATTATCACCTCACACTCATCGTCGGAGAGGGAAACATCTGAAAAGGACTTACCACCTCACACACCGTAGGAGAGGGAACCATAGGAGACTATCACCTCACACTCATCGTCGGAGAGGGAAACATCTGAAAAGGACTTACCACCTCACACACCGTCGGAGAGGGAACCATAGGAGACTATCACCTCACACTCACCGTCGGAGAGGGAAACGTCTGAAATAACTTCTATTGAGTCTTTATTAGAAAAATCTGTTGGGAGTCGATTTAGATGGACTAAAGAAGGCCTTGGACTGGATAAGAGATCTTCGAAGTCGATTAACTGAACCGGTCTAGGTCTTGAAATATGATTGAGAATTTCAACTGCATCTTTCCTGAAAGGTAAAGGTCAGTCATATGCGATGCATGATATGGCTCAAGCAATGATGTTCTCAATATAAATGAGATTTGTATGATATAATGTGTCTATGCATGCTATAATGATGTATGTGATGTTTTATGAATGTATGTTTTCGTCTAGGAAAGTAAATCCTTGACGGGTGCCGGGAAGTCATATCCTGGGCTGATGCTGAAGAATAGATTTTGCTTCTGCTAGGGATGATAGTTGCAAGAATACCGGTAGGAGAAGATGACTCCGTTGCGGAATAAACTTGGCAAATGGAAGATTCTGCAGGGAGAAAAGATACTCTAGCGACCGTGCTGGGAAGCAATACTCTGTGGGGATAGAGATGCTTTGCTGAATTGTTGATAGCTTGCTGAGAATATCCTTGTTGTTGGAAGTGTTGATGGACTTCGCTGAGGTAAGGAGACTTTGTCGGGGACGATCTTTCCATGGCTTTTGGCTGAGGATAACCCAGTTATATCCTGTTAAGGAAATAACTCTTTAAATAAAGCCGGGCGACGCGTTCGTGCTTTGCGAGGATAAACTTCCAGAATCTACTGGGGATAAGCTTACTGCTTGGGGGAGATGAGTTCCAATTTTCCTGGGGGAATTGGATTGGACTCTCTTGGGGAAGTTTTGAATTATATCGGGGAAGTGATTCCTTTGAATGTTGTTATGCCGCCGGGGAAACAATCTTTAGACCAAGACTGCCGGGGATGCTTGTTATGAGTGCATATAGGCTGCTGGGGAATGTTGAGATCTGCTGGAGGATACTCAATTTCCTTAAGGCTGATAGTAGCTTTGCTTGAGGAGAGTGTACTGACTTGCTGGCCCATTCTATGGGGATTTAGGATATCTGGTTATGTTCTTTAGCTGAACCTACCTTGGTACCTTGGAGGACAGAACAATTAGTTGCTTTTAGACAACTCCTTATTGCCCCTGTTTCAGAGGTGGGAGAGGAAGACCTGAGAGGTGTTGATAGCTTGTTGATGGACAGACCTTCTTCTGGTAGGCAGGTGACGAGATGACAGGACATAGTCGTACGCTTTGATCCCTAATTTTTGCATGGACCGCCCTTTCGGGTTTTCAGTCCACCGGGATACCCAACTTTGCTCAAGTCGCCTTTCCAGGTTTTCGACTTGCCGGGTGTACAGATTTTTTTTTATTTTTTTATTTTTAATTTCATCCCTTCCTTTTGCCTGAACCCTTTTGGTTCGCCGGGAAGCCCTTATTTTTGCCTAGGTACGTCGACCTAGCGGGTCTTTGATTGTGCGTAGTATTTTTCCGACTATGTCCATGCTCTTAGAATGTGGGGAGTTGCCCCTGTTAGAAGTGTTTTGTCATGCCACCAGAAGATTTTTGACCAGGCCAGATTCATTGTTGGAGTGCCCCAAGCGACTCAGACGAAGATTTGCCCCAGGCTATTTGGCCTTTGAGAGATTCTCCGAATCTTGATTGGATTGCCCCAGATGACGGACCATGATTAGGTCGTGCCCCTTGATTGGAGATACTCTTGTTCATTAGACTTTCGTCATGTGAATTTCTATGCTGTTCAAACAAAACGTCATATGCAAACAAAGTTATGTCAAAAATGCAAAGCTTATGTCTGTCTTGAAGATTTTGAAAATGCATTATTTTTTCATAAAACAAATGAATGTTTGTAAAACGTGATGTCAACTCCGTATTTACTGTAGGCCTTCAGGAGTCAGGATACCTTTCGTAACAGTATGCTTTCGAGCTAACCCATGCTTCAGCTAGGACTTTTAAGGGTTATAACGTGGCCTGGTTCACGGTTTAAGAAACAAAGGATAAAGGCTCAAATTATTTGTACCCACCTGCTCTTCGTGATGTTCTCCAAACCTAAACTCAGTTGATCGTGCGTTAGACCTTGCTTGAGTCTTTGCTTTGATGTTCCAATAATGGTTCAGATGTTGATGATTTCTTTTGAATAGGCAGTCATTCCTTTTTTGTTGAGGGTTTGTAGGACCTCTTTCTTTTTTGATTTCGTTATCCCTTTCTTTTTTTTGCCTGAACTGTTTCCTTTTGGAGTTACAGTCAGCGGGATGCCCCAGTTTTGTAAGTCTCCTTCATGAGTTTTGACTTAATGGGTTTTTATTCTTTGAGAGATAATGACTGCCTTTCTTTATTGATTATTCGGAACCATCACTGTCTTTCTTTTTTGTAAGGACCTCTTTTAGTGCCATTCGTTATGCACTTAGATCAACTGAGAGACTACCCTGCCCCCGGTTATGATTAAGGGTTTTAAATTTCGAAAAGAAAAACTCCTACTTCTTTGGCTCAGAGGGGTTGACGAGGGATTATCTTCCTTATAACTCCAGTGTTTAGGGATTAAAACAATGCCTGTACCTCATCAGCGGGGTCTGTTCAAAAGCATACTATAAAGATCATGGTATCGTTTTCGTCATCCTCCCTCAAGAGGCTCAGAATTATTAACCAAGAGTTAATCATCAGAAAAAATATGAAAAGAATTTTGAATATAAGGAAAACAATTGTATTAATTCCCAAAACAGACATATGCGATGCATTAATAGAATAAAAGAGTTTGCCATGACATTAATTGTTTATATAAGCAAAGAAAAACACAACTCAGAAATTCAAATAAACAAAAGGTCTTCAACGATTGGGTAACGGAGCAGTGATTATGTTCGGAGTCTCAGGCACTTCGAACTGAATCTCCCCGGCGTCGATCATGTCTTGAATTTTGTTCTTGAGAGGCCAGCAGTTGTCCGTAGTATACCCCGGGCTATCAGAATGATACGCGCACCTATCGTTGGGATGATAGTTAGGAGCCGAAGTGTTCGGATTCCGAAGGGGAGCCCTTAAGGTGATCAGCCCTGCCTTCAACATTTGTTGTAGTGCTTGATCCAGCGACATGTTGAGTTTGGTATACTGTCGTTTCTCCTTGCGCTGCTGCCCCTGTCCTTGTTGAGCAGGTCCAGGATTGGAGATCTGGATTGCCCCTATCTCATGACGGCTCTTTTTACCGTGCACAGCATTGGATTCTTTCTTTCCATGATGAGGTTTTTTATCAGAAGGTGCAACCTCTTGAATTTTCCCAGACCGGATACCAGCTTCTATTCGCTCTCCAGTCAAGATAAGATCTGTGAATCCAGCAGACGAATTCCCAATTAGGTGGTTGTAGAACGGACCAGACAGGGTCCCCAAGAACATATCGACAAGTTCCCGATCAGTCAGAGGTGGTTGTACCCTTCCAGCAAGATCCCTCCATTTCTGCGCATATTCTTTAAAACCTTCACTTGATCCTAACGACATACCCTGGAGTTGGGTACGCGTAGGAGCAAGGTCGGCATTATATTGATACTGCTTGTAGAAAGCAGTAGCCAACTCCTCCCAGTTACGAACCTTGGTCCCATCCAGCTGATAGAACCATTCGAGATGAGTCCCTGAAAGACTCTCCTGGAAGAAGTGGATCCATAAATTCTTGTCCGCAGAGTACGACTGAATTTTCCGAACATAGGACCTTAGATGCAGCTTGGGGCAAGACGCCCCGTCATACTTGGTAAAGGATGGTGCTTTGAACTTCCGAGGAATAATCACACCAGTTGACAAACCCAGATCTCCAAAATCCAGCCCAGGTACCTGTTGGATCTCCATAGCATTCAGCCTATCTTCCAACTGTTTGTACTTGTCTTCGGCAGGAGGGTATTGTTCGTCGTTGAAATCTGTCTCGTTGTCGGAGACCACTGGGCTGGGAACCCTTTCCCCCTGATGACTACCTTCCCTCACAGATGGAGTTGTCCTCTCAGTTTCAATCTGCGGTGCATTCCCAGATCTGCGTCTAGGGCTGAACAAAACAGTCCTCCTCTTCTTCTTTTCTTTCTTCAAGAGCAAAGCCTTCAGATCTTGTTGCCCCTGGGTCAAATTCATGATCAGCCCTTGGAACTGGGCATTCTGAGCCTGGAGGGCCTTGATAGTCTGCTCGGCTGATGATTCGGGATTCATGACGATCGGCTGAAATAAACAGCGAAGAAGGGTAAGCAACATGTCCAAGGGGTACCTGCAAGGCAATGAGATGTATGACATGCATGTAATGTTTTCAAGGATCTCGCGGGATAAACAGAGAAATTGTTAGAGTTGAGAACCGGTAACTTGATTGAAGAGACTTCATGTTGTTGAGAGTCCTTCTTCAAGGGTCAAAGGCTCACCATATCCAGTGGGTCATAGCCCCTGACACCCTTGGCTAGAGGGAAATAAATCCCCTTTGCCCCTTGCTGGGTAATTGGTTTATCATGACCTGCATCACAAGCCCTTGAGATCCTTGAAACGGGTTAGGATGTATGCAATGGTATGCAATGGTATGATGTCATGCTATGCATGGGGTGATGTAGGTAAACCCTGTTATGAGTCCCAATTAAGGACTACAAACTAAAACCTGCAAGAAGCTTAGGATACCCTGTTATGAGTCCTAATTAAGGACTATAAACGAAACCTGCAAGAAACTCAGTAGACCTTGTTATGAGTCCTAATTAAGGACTACAAACAAAACCTGCCAGAAATTCAGTAAACTTTGTTATGAGTCCCAATTAAGGACTATAAACAAAACCTGCGAGAAATTCAAGGGTCAGATAATAAGCATGCAAGTAGTTCAAGTAGGAAGGCACACAAGTCACACAAAAGAACCCTTAGGGTTTAGGCCAGCATGAGGTCTGGGTAGTACCCTCTTTCAGTTGGTTGGTTCACACCTGTCCTATCAAAGTAACCGGGTTCTTAGAGGATCCCAATATCATTGACTACCCTCAATCGGTCATAACTCCAGCATCGCAATCTTTTCTTGCGGCCAAAACCATCACGAGAGTTTAGCCTCAATGGGCGTAGCATACTGCTACTGTTCTAATGGCCAAGTTGGGTCATGTAAGGTTCTAAGGTCTGTTGGTGCTTAATAACTCCTTGGAAGACCCATATTCTCCCCGTTTCAACACGAGGGATATCGGTACAGACCAAGGCGCCACACCAACGTAGCCACTGTTTCACCCATGTCGGTATACGCCGGACAGGTCCCTCACAGCTTATGCTACCTAACAGGGTATCCCCAGATCCGGGTTAGGATCTATGTAACTCCGATGCAACCCACAATAATAAAGCAAACAAAGAAGACAATTGAAAACATAGTTATGACCTAGCCCTAAGGTACACCTCACTTTAAGTTTATCCCCAGCAGAGTCGCCAGTTCTGTGATCGGTGGATCTGGAACTGACTGTTTAACGCTGGTTCGCGAAATGTCGCGGAAGCAAGAGTCGCCACCGTCTTTTATTTTCTCCAAATGGAAAGGACAAAAGCACAGAAAAATTCCTTATAGAGATTGCTCTCGGTTCGGGAGGTAGATTATAGAAAGGGAAGGTGTTAGCACCCTTTCTATCCATGGTTATCCATGGGCTCTTAGATACTTGCTCATTTGTGTTTTCAAAAAATGGTTTGTTTGCTTTTCAACTGTGGGTTTTAAAAAGTTTCTTTGAAAATTTCAGATCGACTCTTGTGTCAGAGTGTTTGAAAAATTGCTTTGAAAGCTTTTGAAAATGTGTTGGTGTGAAAAGATTTTTATTTGTTTTTGAAGAGAGCAAGTATCTACGAGAACCTACCTACCCTAAGGAATTCGTCTGTGTAAATGTCCTTTAAAGTAGCGCCATCCCACCATTGAGAGGTAGGTAGCACCACCGTTGGAGGTGTTCGGGTCAATTCGAGGTTCGGGACATGGTGATCACCAGAGCAATGGGAAGACACCTTAGAAGCTACCCTCATGCCAGGTTCCCGGATCATGAGGACTTACTAAGACATCCTCTACTCGACGATCACCTTTCGAGACAAGGCAACAGTGAGGCGTACCCTAGGGGTGGTGTGTGCGATTCGTGTGTCGTTTTCATTGATATTTGTCTTGTCAGGTTATTGGTGATCTACGCTTGATTTTATTATGGCCATTCATTCTTGCATGCTTATTTAACAGTTAAAAGTTTGCGGGAAATGTAAATCTAAAGCTATTACAAATGGCGCGGGTCCACATCGCCAAAATTAAACCGGACCCGATTTGACAGAAAATAAATAAAGCAAATAAAGTAAAGAAATTGAAAAGTGCGAGAAGTAAATGTTACAGCGCTTTGGGAGAGGTACATAATTATTTAAGCGGAAAAGAAATAAGTATGCGAAATTAAACAATTAAGAATATGGGCGTTGGACCCTTTTGCAAAATATTAAATTACAAGAATTAGTTAATTAGAATTAATGAGGGATTAAAATTAAAAATTAAAAAAAAGAATGTTTTTGGTATTTTTAGTGTTTTTTAAGATTTAATGAAAAAGAGAATTAATTGAAATTAAAATAATAGGCAAATCCTAATTCTAGTGGCTTTTAAATTTGTTATGAAAATATTAAAATATAACCTAAATTAAACCTAAAAATTTTTATGTACAATTTAATTATAAAAATAAATAAATAATATTATGGTAGAAAAAAAGAAAAATTCAAAAGGAATAAAAACTCAATTAAACCTAAATCTATGTTTTTTTGTGTTTTTTATTATTAAAAGAAATTAAAATCACAACCTAATTAAACCTAAATCTATGTTTTTTTTGTGTTTTTTATTTTTAAAAGAAATTAAAATCACAACCTAATTAAACTAACTAATTACATATTAATTTATTTATGAAAATATTAGAAATAAAAATTATTTACTATATTTTATCTTTTCTGATTTTTGGCATTTTTGTATTTTGTAAAAAATAATTAATTAATCAAAACAATAAAATAAGTAAAATAACAATTGAAAATAAAATGTGAAAAAAAATATAGAGAAGGCAAACCAGGGGGGGTTCAGTCCCAATTGTGAGGTATGGATCCAGTAAATTGAGCCCAACCTTGCAAGGCCTGATTGACTTTTTTGCTAGCATGCTGGTGCGTTGACTGGAGTGTAGCGTGTTCATCCATCCTATGCCTTTGATCTGAACATGCTAGACGCGTGGACGCTTGGATGAGGGAGGCATATGGTACGTCTATGTTACTGAAGCTGCATAGGAATAGTTATGGAAAAATGATAGTGAAATTACACAGACCTGGGACTCGAACCCAGGTCTTGGATGTTGAAGCTATAAATGCTTGCCAGCTGAGCCACTGCAACGCCTTTGTTATATAATAAATGAACAAATAATATAAAAGAAAAACAAGATCAGTGCTGGAAAACGCGCGAATTTTTAAACCAACGAATCATGCTTTGCCACGAGGTCTTCTTCCTCGTTTTCCCTGAAACTAAAACATTGAGCAACGGTTTTAAACGCGATGCCTTAGGCCGGTTTCCAAGAAATAGCGATTAGGTCCTCATTGAACATAAATTAGGCGCGATGATTGTTTATTGATCGTCCAATCGCGCTGGTTTTGTTTATGGTACTGATGAGTCTTAATTTTACAGCATTATGAAATGCCCAAATCAAAGCTTGTAAAACCCTAAAACATAACAATGGCAAATCTGTATATGGCGCATGAAAACTCAATCAAATAATGTGGTTAGCTTTAGAATTAATCAAGGAATACGAATCAATAAAGAAAACGCAAGAAAAATGCATGAGATTCATGATTCGACCATAGAATTTTTCGTGTAAAGCTGGGCTCAGATATACCAATTCCTGATGCTTTGATGGATGATATGGATTGGAACACGTTCAGAAGTCTTCAAGGAAGCTATTGGAACAAGAATGGAGGCTTGAATTGACCTGTAACAACGATTTCAGTTTTGAGTTCTTTTGATAATTTTCCAAGTTTGCAATGGTGTTCTCTGCGCAGCATTCCGTGTCTATGCATTAGGTTTAGGTTTCTGATTATGTAGTGAAGGCATTAGGTCAACAAAATTGGCCAAAATCTCTTTCATTCATTGATTGAATATTTGATTTTCTTAAAGATCTTTTCATATCTTTTCCATGTGTATTTTGTGTCAATTATGCTCAAATCAATCCAATTCTTTCCTATTTGACCTATGCACGAAATCTTGATGGCAAAACATGTATAAAAAGATTTGAAAACTTAGATTAGTATTTTTTCCATATTTAATTTGATTTAAATGAATTAATGTGAATAAAAATTCAAATAAATAAATAAAAAATGAGAAAATACTTCCCTTTGGGCCAAGTGGTCGTGCACATGCTTAGAATGATGAATCATGGAAGAAAAATAGGCCCATTAGCAATTTTAGGTCATTTGGATCAAAGTTGACTTTTCAAAATATCCAAAAATTTCCCAACTTCCACAAGGCATAACTTGCTCAATTGTTAAGCTTTTCTCATGTTCTTGGACATTTTGGAAAGGTCTTTGAGTCCTCTAACCAATGTTTTTGGTCCCATGTCATTTTGATTTACCAACCACAAGTTATGGCCTTTGACTTAAAGTCCCTTTTTGTTGACTTTTGAAAATGACCTATAATGTTGAAATTGATAACTTTTTGTGAGAGCATTTCTTGGACTTTAAGTATGAAGATGAGTTGTAGTAAATGTCTTTCTCTTCAAAATGAGCTTTGGATGGAATTTTTCTGATAATCCATGTGAAAGTTATGCCCTGGTCAATTTCAGTTGACTTTTTCAGCTGTCCAAATAAGGCAACTTTTGCATCTTTGATGATTTCTGAGCCAAATTTTGAGAATCATGATCAAGCATTGACCAAATGATGTTTGTGGCTTCAAAATGATATGTTGACCAAAAATTTGAACTTTTGACTGCCAAATGACCATTTTGCCCCTACAGTTGACTGTAGTGCAATTAGGGTTTTGACTGTGCAATTTTGAGCTGAATGCCTTGAAACTTGATATGAGGATGCTTGACCATATTTGTAAGCATGTGAGACTTGATTGGACCTTTGAAAACTTCATTTTCTTGATCAGCACACAAACCCTAGTTTTGACTGTATAGGAGCCCTTTGCAATGTGTAACCCTTGGGGAATTTTGTGACTTGGCTTGGCAATTTCTTGAAGAATATGGGAGGGCAAATTTTGGGGTGCAACAGTATCCATATTGTATCTGGGGACTGAGACTAAATGAGTATCATAATGGCATCTGTGTCTGGAGCGTATCTGTACTGTATCTGAAAGTTAAATCTGAATGAGTATCGGAATGACATCAGTGTCTGGAGCGTATCTGTACTGTATCTGAAGTCTGAATTTGAATGAGTACCAGAATGACATCCGTGTATGGAGCGTATCCATACTTTGAAATCTGAATGAGTATTAGAATGGCGTCCGTGTCTGGAGCGTATTCGTACTGTATCTAAAAGTTGAATCTGAATGAGTAACATAATGGCATTTGAGTCTGGAGCATATCTGTACTGTATCTGAAAGTTGAATCTAAATGAGTAACAAAATGGCATCCGTGTCTGGAGCGTATCTGCACTGTATCTGATTGTATATTGTTAATGGTAGTTGTTAATCTTATCCTGAAAAGGGTAAAATGTTAGCTGAAACACAAAGTTATATTGCATGAAATGTATGATGCAATGTATTTGCTTTATCAATGTTTATGATATATGGATGCAATGTATGCATATGTAAGCTGATTTATTGTATTGCTGTTTGATTGAGGAAAATAAAATCCTTGAACGCTGCGGAGAATATGTTGAATTTTCATGTCTTGAAGTTGAAGTACTGATGAACTCTTGTTGAGAGAAAATAAATTCTGCTGTGAGGGCAATGCCGTGTACTGCTTGTAAGATCCACTTGGGGAATCGTGAGAAATTTGATGATTTCTAATGGGGATTAATAATGTGAAATTTAGTTCCGCTGGGGATCTAAATGACGTATTGTGGGGATTGTTTGGGTAATAGCCTAGAGACATTTCACTATTCTTTCAACCTATCAGTAGTTGTCTTTCTCATTTTGTTTATTTGTAAACAGTAATTATGTTCAAATGCATATGTTCATCAATGAATCATGGGACGTTTTTGCAGACAAAACACAATCGTAAAGAAAAGACAAATAATTTTTGCACTTTCGAAGGGATATATTTGTATTGACTTTGAATAAGTATTTTATACAAAGGAGACAAACATTCTAGTAAGTGAATGGTGTCATAAAACAAAAAGAATTTATACAAAGAAAGATAGCTATGTGTAATAATCCCATGGGGTTCCCATTCTGCTATAGCCTTCATATCTCCGAATATCTTGTTTATTTGTTGCTTCATCCGAAGATGATTGAATTGATCAGAAACTCTGAGTTTGTCAGTGAAGGTCAAAGGTTGTCCGCAAAGTGATCCGACGTGACATATTCATACGCTTTAATTCCCTAACTTTTTCCTGGACCTCCCTTTCGGGTTTTCAGTCCACCGGGAAACCCTTTTTTGCCCAAGTCGCCCTTTCGGGTTTTCAACTTGCCAGGTGTACATATTTTTTTTAATTTTTATCCCTAATTTTTGCCCGAACCTTTTGGTTCGCCTGGATGCCCTTGTTTTGCCTAGGTATGTCAACCTAGCGGGTCTCTTATGCGTAGTATCTTTTGACTATGTCCGTGTTTGTAGGGTGGGGCAGGTCGTCGCCGTCCGTGGTGGTTAAGATCGTTGCCCCACCAGAGAATATGCTCTTGATTACAAATGGTCATTCATAGGTAGGAGTCAATTTTCCCTTGGGATCACTTTGTGGCAGGATGATACGTTTGATCACTAGATCCCCAACTTGATATACTTAGCGCCTGACTTTCTTGTTGAAAGCTTTGATCATCCGTTTTTGATACATTTGACCATGGCAGACAACAGTAAGTCTATTTTCATCAATTAGGTTCAGTTGATCAAGTCGAGTCTGGATCCAATCGTCTTCATTCAAACCTGCATCCTTCATAATCCTCAGAGAGGGGATTTGGACCTCAATTAGCAAAACAACTTCCATGTTGTGATACGGTGGGAGAACTGACTATGGTTTTGCGTTTGTTTTCGCAAATGTTTCGGTTGAGCAAGAGTCGCCACCGACTTTTTATTTTATCCTAAGGAAAGGTTAAAAAGCACAGCAAAAACCTTTGAGAATTTTTCTTGGGTTCGGGGAGTAGATTATAGAAAGGGAAGGTATTAACACCCTTTCTATCCATGGTTATCCATGGGCTCTTAGTTACTTGCTTAGATCAACTTGCCTTAATTTTCAATTGTTTGAAATGGTGCTTTGTGTGTGTGGGTTTTGAAAATGTTTTGAAAAGAAGCCAATGTGGTGGCAACCTTTGTAATGATCCATGTTGGGATGTATACAAAGGTGTATGTCTTTTGAAAAGGTTTTCATTTGTTTTTGAAAGTTGTTTTTGAAAGTGTTGTGAGGTGTGGTTTAAAAATAGGCAAGTGTTTTGTTTTTGCAAGTTTGATTCAAGTAACTAAGAGTTTGTCTACTCCTAAATTTCTCAAAGATTTCTCCTATGTTTTTAACCCTTTTAACAATTTTGTTCCACCATTGCATTTGGTGGACAATCTTGTGTTAGGATGTGAAAGGGACGGGCGCGGGTCATTGTTTAGACCATAATTGCAATGGTGCCAAGTATCTTTGGGCAATTTTTCCTTTAAGGGACTTGATCATTTTTAGGCAACTTTCGAAAGCGTCATCGAGGGACTATGATCATTTGATTGTTTGTTTTGCCCAAAGAGACCTAACATGCAATATGGCCCATTTATTGAAGGCAACAAGTGGAATACCCTAGGGGTGCAAGTGTGATTAGTGTTGTCCATTTTCATGCTTGTTTATCTTGAAATTAGGTCAAACTATTTTTGGTTGATTGATTCGCATACAAACCCTAATTCTAACATGGCATAATTAGAAAGCATTAAAGTGCGAAAAATAAAGTCCTAAACTATTACAACGCAATATATGGGAAGGGGGGGTACAAATGTTCAAATGGGGTATTTTGACAAGGAATTTAAACCTAGACTATTACATCAATATTGAATTATTTACAAGATATTTAATTGCACAAATTAAATGGAAATAAAATAAATATGCAAGATGCAAAAAGGCTTTTTATATGTATGAAAAAAAAGGTATTTTTATGTGCCAAATAAACAAAATAAAAAGTATTATTTTTTTTGGAGTTTTTATGTATTTAGGGCAAACCCTACTTTTATTAAGTAAAATGTATTAATTATTTAATATGTACAAAATTTATTTATTATATACAAAAATAAAATAAAAAAATGAAGTATATTGGTCAAAAGGTATTTTTTAATGTTAAATATTAATAAAAAATAAAATGTATATATTTTGTATTTTAAACCTAAATATACTAATATATATATATATAAATATTTGTATTATTTACTAAATATATATTATATATACAAAATAATAATATTTAATATTTATAAAAAAAAGTATATTTTATATAAAACATTTTCAGAAGATAAAAATGGAAAATAAAATGTGTTTGCATTATTTTAGTATTTTTTTCAAATAAAAGTATGTTTATATATTTATTTATGTACAAATATTGATCTAAACAAATAAATACCTAATAAATATGAAAATGGTGTAAAAAATATTTTTTATATTTTTAATATTATAAGAAAAAATAAATAAGTCAGAACAAAAAAAGAAAAAGTCAAAAAGTCATAAAAATAAGCAAAATGGGCCAAGGGGGTGTCAAAGTAGAAATGGTGTGTAAACAGAAATGACAAATCAAGCCCAGCCCAAGTGGAGCTTCTTCAACCTCCAGCATTCTTGTTTGAACAAAAACACGCGCCTCTTTGCTTCCATTACAAGAACCTGATTCTTTGACTTTTAATGAAAACTCACAACACAAAAAATGTCAAGCATCCTCTCACGAGTCCATACATATAAAGAACATGATTTAACTCTCAGAAATGAGAGAGAATTTCTTCTCCCCCAAATCTTAACCTAACTTTTTATCAATGTTCAGACCTTAAATTCTCATAGCATGTGCAAAATAAATGGAAAGTAAAGATATGTACAGATTCAGGGGCATGAGTATAACACTTTTCATTCATAAACCTAGAGCTAACAATGCCTACATTGAGAGATAGAAGTTCATGAATATACCTGTTCAGTTGGAATCGTGTCTGGCAATGGAGCAGCTTTCAGGGCAAGATGATGGTTTGTACAGCTTGCTTGAAGTGTGAGGATGCTATTCCAATACTTGGTATGCTTTGAAACCTTCTAGATCAAGCTGCAGAAGTCAACCTGCAAGAGGAAGAAATGAAAATGGCCAAACTGATTAGAGGAGTTACAGTTCACTTCTAATGCTTTGGATAGTTTGGATTGATGGTAAGGAAAGTGTTTGAACTGGTTTTGGCCAAGATGCACGATGGAAATGAGTTGTGGGATTCAAGTTGCAGAATATGCCCTGTTTTGCCACAAAACTGTGATTTTCTGTATATGGATGGATGAAGGGTTGTTTGGTCGTGTTTAAGGTCAGTTAGGGAGTGTAAAATGTGAGGACAAAGTTTGCTTAGGTTGGTCTTTGCTGAAATGAGAGTTGTTCTGTGTTATGCTAGTTTTCTTCACACTTAAGCAAGAGATGGCCACTTGAGTTTTTAGACAGGTAGAAGCCCCCCTAATGTGCTGCAAACCTTGGCCTTGATCAGTGCAATTAGCCCATAGACTTGTGCCAAGGAGATTTGAACTGTACTTGCTTGGATTGTTAATTGACATAAAGTGAAACTTTTCTAAAATGGATATTATGCTTTATCTAAAAATGGATTAATCTTGCATACAATGTCCAAACTCATAGAAAAACACCATGGCACAAAGGATTGGCATTAAATTATGGAGTGTAGATGAGATAAAAGGCCTGTAATCTAGCTTAAGGCATGCTGAGTTCAAAAATGCAAGGTTATGGACATGTAACTTGGTCATGAACAAAGTGAATTTTTCCCAACTTGCCAAATTCGATTCTCTCTAACCATGAGGTTGTTTAATGAGTTCTTGGACATTTTGGAAAGCTTGGAATGTGTACTACAATCCATCTTTGAAATGCAAATTGAAATTCCAAGTGGAAGTATGTGAAAAATGGTCTTGAAGTTAGGTAAAAACCTTGCCTAAAATAGGTCAAATTTCTCTAAGTTAAGAATGGTTTGGTACCCTTGTTCCAAAAATTGTAACTTGAGCTACAAGCTTCTTTTGGGAAAACTTTGTGAATCAAAGTTGTAGATTTTACAATAGGCTACAACTTTCATGTTTTTACTTTTGCTTTAATCCAAATGAATCTTGGTGAGAAAGTGAGACAAAGTTAGGAAAAAATTAGGGTTTTTCATAACTTAGAAAAATTCTAAGTTATGAAAAATCTTCATTTCAAACCCTAATTTGCAATTCTTGATTTATTGATGAACAAGTTTCATGATTTGTCATGTTTTGATGAAAAATGAATCTTGACACTTGATTTTGACCAAAAAGTCAAAGTTTGACTTTTCAGTATACAAATTGATCAATTGACCGGGAAATTCAACTGTCAATCTTGTGTATTTGGGATCTTTTGAACTTGTTGAGAATGTCAAGACAATCCCATGGGGTCCTTGAGTCCATATGTGAGCTTGGTTTGCCATTGGCTAGGTCAAACAGTCAAAAATTGCCTTTGTGCAGTCAAAACCCTAAAAATGACCATTTTGCCCTTTTGGTGATCTGATCAAATTTCTTGTGGAATTGTGATCCAATCTTGATCAAATGGTCCATGTGAGTTCATAATGTTGATGTGGGTCAATTTTCATGAGATTTGACTGTCAATTGGCCACAGTTGACTTTTTCCCCAATACAGCTGATTTTTAGGTCAACTGTCCAATTGACTGGGCAAAATTTGGAATCAAGACTTGAAACTTGGTATGGATAAACTTGGGAGTCCAACATGAAGCCTGAAAGTCATCTTAGGCATTTTAGGTCAAAATATCTTTGTGCAAACACAAACCCTAATTTGGGTCAACAGTGCAAGGATAAGTCTTGAGCAGAGGAAACCCTAACTGGATCTTGAGCTCCAAGGGTCTTGTGATGAGAAAATGTTGAGGAAATGGGAGGGCAAATTTTGGGGTACAACAGTTGCCCCTATTCAATCTTCTTGAACCTGAAGAGTTAGATTGGCAAGTTTGCCTTTCGTGACTCGAGGGTAAAAGGAGATTGGACACTAGAGTGCCCGGAAATTTGCACTCGCATGTTGGAGTATCAGCAATGTGATGTCGGGAATGGGCTTATAGATGCCATTTGGAGAGATGGTGGATAGGGAGATGGGCTTATAGATGCCATCTGGAGACGTGACAGAACCTTGTCGGGAATGGGCTTATAGATGCCATTTGGAAGTGTTGGTCGCATAAGAGATTCCTTAGCGATAACTTGTGTATTTTGAGAAAGACAGCTGTTTTCCTGGCTTGTTACAGGTATTTGATCTTCAATCTCATCATGTAGATATGCCCTGGCTAGATACAGGTGTCGAATCTACACTCGGTTGCTCACAGATATGCCCTGGCTGGATACAGGTATCGAATCTGGAAATAGTCGTCAACAGATATGCCCTGGCTGGATACAGGAATCGAATCTTCAAACTCTTCAGATGTGCCCTGGCTAGATACATGAATCGAATCTGGAATTGTTGTCAACAGATATGCCCTGGCTGGATACAGGAATCAAATCTGGAAATAGTCGTCTACAGATATGCCCTAGCTGGATACAGGAATCGAATCTTCAAACTCTTCAGATGTGCCCTGGCTAGATACAGGAATCGAATCTAGAATTGTTGTCAACAGATATGCCCTGACTGGATACAGGTATCGAATCTGGAGATAGTCGTCAACAGATATGCCCTGGCTGGATACATGAATCGAATCTGGAATTGTTGTTAGTTGGTAGATATGCCCTGGCTGGATACAGGAATCGAATCTTCAAACTCTTCAGATGTGCCCTGGTTAGATACAGGAATCGAATCTGGAATTGTTGTCAGTTGATAGATATGCCCTGGCTGGATACAGGAATCGAATCTTCAAACTCTTCAGACGTGCCCTGGCTAGATACAGGAATCGAGTCTGGAAACTTATCACTCACAGATGTGCCCTGGCTAGATACATGAATCGAATCTGGAAACTGTGACAGTTGAAGGTAGTTGTCTTTTGGGTTGTCTTTTTCCCTAAAAAGGCAAAACATCAGTTGTATGCAATGTCATGATGTATGAAACGCATGATGTCATGATGTTCAAAATGATATAGTGTTGTATGCACTTTATCATGTATGTAAGCAAGATGTATGAAATGTTAAATGTTTATGAATGTATTTTCATCTAGGAAAATAAATCCTTGACAACCGGCCAGGGAATTAAATCCTGGGCTGACGTTGAAGAGTAAAGTTCTTTGTTTCCGCTGGGGATGACGGTTGCAAGAATACACCAGTAGGAGAGGATGACTCCGTTGGGGAATAAACTTGTTGGAGAGATTACTGAGGGGAATTACTCTGTGGGAAGAGATACTTCGCTGAAGTTTGACGAGAGCTTCATTGAGGATTTCAATGATGGACTCCGCTGGGGATAACAATGATAAACTCCGCTGGGGATACCAAAGATAAATTCCTCTGGGGATGACAATGAATAAACTCCGCTGGGGATTGCGTTGATAAGTTATGTTGGATTTTGATGAACTCCGTTGGGGATAGGAAGAACTTTGCCGAGGGCGATCTTCCGTGGCAATTAGCTGAGGATAACCCAGTTATAAGCCCTTGTGAGGAATAACTTTGAATAAATCTCGGGAGAGACGTCTGTACTCTGCAGGGGATAAACTTCCAAAATCTACTGGGGATAAGCTTCAAGACCTGCTGGGGATACGGATTCCGATTTCCTGGGGAAACTTTTCAGACTGTACTGGGGTGTTGATATTCCGCCGGGGAACAATCTTAGGTCAAGACTATCGGGGATGCTTGCTGATGAATGCCTATACTCCGCTGGGGAATGTTGCTATCTTGTCTTACTCTGTGGGGAGTTTGAGATAACCTGATCACATTCTTCAGTTAAATCTACCTTGGTACCCTGGCGGACAAAGCAACTAGACTGCCTGGACAGTTTTACATTGCCCCTATTTCTGATGTCACCTGTAATTAGTCTTTTGTTTCATATGCAAGTATCTATGAATTAGAAATTTAATGTCAAATGCATATATCAAAAATGAACATTGGACGTTCTTCGCATGACAAAACAGAAAAGGGAAAAACAATTGGCAATTTGTTTGGAAAACTGAATCTGTATTGATTTTGAAATTTGCCTGTAAATAGGCGTCTTTGTACAAGAGGTTGACGTCCTAGTAAGAGAACGCCGCCAAACAACATAAAGTTTATACAATTTTTGAAAAGGAAACAAAACAGCTATGTGCACAATATTTCCACCGGGTTCCAACTCTGCTATCGCCTTTATGTCTTCAAGCGTCTCATCACTTTGCTGCTTAGTTAAAAACGAAGTTGATTGATTGATGCCGAAGTTTGAGCCAGATAGTTGATGCCGAATTCTGGATGCAAGGTGATCCAATGAGACATAGTGTTACGTTTTATCCCTAACTTTTGCCTGGACCGCCCTTTCGGGTTTTCAGTCCACCGGGATACCCATTTTTGCCCAAGCCGCCTTTTCAGGTTTTCGACTTGCCGGGTGTACAGATTTTTTTTATTTCATCCCTTACTTTTGCCCGAACCCTTTTGGTTCGCCGGGAAGCCCTAATTTTTTCCTAGGTATGTCAACCTAGCGGGTCTTTTATTCATGAGTAGTATCTTTTTACTATGTCTGCATTGGCGGGGTGAGGAAGGTCGTCACCATCCATGGTGGTTAGAATCATGGCTCCTCCTGAGAACACATGTTTAACCACAAATGGCCCTTCGTACGTAGGGGTCCATTTGCCCCGTGGATCACTTTGAGGAAGGATGATGCGCTTGATTACCAGGTCCCCAACTTGATACTCTTGTGGTCTGACTTTCTTGTTAAATGCCATGATCATCCGTTTTTGGTACGTCTGACCATGACAGATAGCAGTGAGTCTCTTTTCGTCAATCAGGTTTAATTGATCAAGTCGAGTCTGGATCCAGTCATCTTCACTCAAGTCTGCATCCTTCATTATCCGGAGAGAGGGTATCTGGACTTCAATCGGCAAGACTGCCTCCATGCCATAGACCAAGGAAAAAGGAGTTGCCCCGGTTGACGTCCTTGCTGAGGTACGGTACCCATGAAGAGCAAACGGTAACATTTCGTGCCAATCTTTGTAGGTCATTGTTATCTTCTGCACAATCTTTTTGATATTCTTATTGGCTGCCTCTACAGCCCCATTCATCTTCGGTCGGTAAGGAGAAGAGTTGTGGTGCTGTATTTTGAATTGCTCGCAGAGCTCAGTGATCATTTTGTTGTTAAGATTGGTACCATTGTCCGTAATGATTCTTTCTGGGACGCCATACCGACAGATCAGGTTATGCCGGATGAAACGTGCCACGACGCTCTTGGTTACCGTGGCGTAGGAAGCTGCCTCAACCCACTTCGTGAAGTAATCAATCGTTACCGGGATGAAGCGATGCCCGTTGGATGCCGTTGGTCAGATCTCACCGATCATATCGATGCCCCACATTGCAAAAGGCCAAGGTGCCGTTAGGATGTTCAGAGGAACCGGAGGGATGTGCACCTTGTCAGCATAGATCTGGCATTTATGACAAGTTCGAGAATGTTGGTAACAGTTGGCTTCCATTGTGGACCAGAAATATCCTGCCCGAAGGATTTTCTTTGCCATGGTATGTCCACTGGAATGTGTTCCGAATGTACCTTCGTGCAGTTCTATCATGATCTTCTCTGCTTCAGCCTTATCCACACAACACAGTAGAGTTGAATCATGATTCCGTTTGTAGAGAATGCCGTTGCTGAGGAAGAATTTTGCCGCAAACCTTCTCATGAACTTCTTGTCATTGACAGATGCACCTTTAGGGTATTCCTGGGCTTCCAAGTATCTCTTCACCTCATGATACCAGGGTTTTTCAGTCACCTTTTCGGCCTCAAGATTGCAGCAGTATGCCGGTTCGTCCAATTTCCAGATGATGATCCGGGGAGCTTCATTGTCCCATTTGACTTTGAACATTGAAGACATCGTAGCTAGTGCGTCCGCTAGCTGATTCTCCTCTCTTGGGAAGTGTTCAAAAGTTATCTCTTCAAAGTGGGGAAGCAAAGTCAACACATACTCCTTGTAAGGAATAAGATTTGGGTGTTTCGTATCCCACTCGCCTTTGATCTGATTGATCACGAGAGCGGAATCTCCGAAGACACTCAGAAACTTGATCCTTAAGTCGATTGCAGCTTGAAGACCCATGATACATGCCTCATATTCTGCCATGTTGTTGGTGCAGTTGAAACACAGTCGGGCGGTGAGTGGAGTATGAGTACCTTTGGGGGATATGATCACAGCGCCGATACCATTACCCAAAGCGTTGGAGGCTCCATCAAAATGCATAGACCATCAGGATCCTTCCTCAGGTCCTTCATCCGGTCCAGGCACTTCACAATCTGTTACTACCATGATATCTTCATCCGGAAATTCAAAGTTCAAGGATTGGTAATCGTCCACAGGTTGGTGTGCCAAATGATCTGCCAGTACACTTCCCTTGATTGCTTTCTGAGTTGTGTACTGGATATCATATTCTGTCAAGATCATTTGCCATCTTGCTATTCTTCCAGATAGAGCAGGCTTTTCGAATATGTACTTGATGGGATCCATCTTTGAAATCAACAGAGTAGTGTGAGTCAACATATACTGTCTCAGCCGGCGAGCAGCCCATACCAGAGCGCAACAAGTTTTCTCGAGCAGTGAGTAACGAGACTCACAGTCGGTAAACTTTTTGCTCAGGTAATAAATAGCGTGCTCTTTTCGGCCAGACTCGTCATGCTGCCCCAGCACACACCCCATTGAATTGTCAAGCACTGTCAAGTATAGTGTTAGAGGTCTCCCTTCAACCGGAGGCATAAGAATGGGTGGCTCTTGGAGATACTCTTTTATCTTTTCAAAAGCGGCCTGACATTCATCGTTCCAACGTACTACTTGATCTTTCTTCAGCAATTTGAAGATTGGCTCACAAGTAGCAGTTAGATGTGAGATGAATCGGGCAATGTAATTTAGTCGTCCCAGAAAGCCTCGGACTTCTTTCTCTGTCTTGGGAGTCGGTATCTCTTGTATGGCTTTTACCTTGGCAGGGTCCACCTGAATACCTTTATCGCTTACAATGAAACCTAGCAATTTTCTGGACCTCACCCCAAAGGTGCATTTGTTGGGATTCAACCTCAGCTTGTATAACTTCAGTCGGTCAAACAGCTTCCGCAGATGGTCAAGGTGTTCCTCCTCAGTTTGGGACCTTGCAATCATGTCATCAACATATACCTCAATCTCATGATGGATCATATCATGAAATAAAGCAACCATGGCACGTTGGTAGGTTTCCCCAGCATTTTTCAACCCGAATGGCATGACCTTGTAGCAGAAGGTGCCCCACTGAGTCACAAAGGTAGTCTTTTCCATATCTTCCGGAGCCATCTTGATCTGATTATACCCTGAAAAGCCATCCATGAAGGAGAACACCTTGTGTTGAGCAGTATTGTCAACAAGAACGTCGATGTGAGGTAGAGGGAAATCATCTTTGGGGCTGGCCCTGTTCAAATCCCTGTAGTCGACACACATTCTAACCTTACCGTCCTTCTTTGGTACTAGAACCACGTTGGCCACCCATTGAGGATAAGAAGTCACTGCTAGAAATCCGACATCGAATTGCTTCATAACCTCAGCTTTGATCTTTTCGGACATCTCTGGGCGCATATGGCGGACCTTTTGCTTTACCGGAGGGCAGTCTTCTTTGGTAGGCAGATGATGGACTACAATGTCGGCATCCAAACCGGGCATGTCTTCGTAAGACCAAGCAAATATTTCCATGTAATCGTGTAGCATCTGGATCAATCGTTGCTTCACGCTGAGCTCTAGATTGGCACCGATCTTGACTTCTTTCCTATCTGTCTCAGTACCCAGGTTTACTGTTTCCACCGGCTCTTCATGCGGCTGAATGGCCCTCTCTTCCTGGAGTAGAAGTCTTGCGAGTTCACCAGGCACTTCGCAATCATCTTCACCTTCGTCTTCGGCCAAGTTGATCGGATTTTCGAAGTCATAACTGGCAGTAGCAGAGCTGTTACCAGTGAGATCCAGAGTGGATTGAAACCTGTATAAGTGAGTGTGTGTAAATATAGCTGTTTTGCAATATATAACACAGAAAGAAAAAGAGCACAAGATTTGAAATGCAACAAACGTCCAATGTTTTGATTAATGATATATGGAAATGTCATACAAAAAGCCCTCACAAATGGAGCTACGATGCCCCGGGTAGGACACCGAGCCAATAAAAGTTTCAACATATTGTTTGTTACAAATTGAAAAATCAAAAGAGTTAATTACTGCGTGACAAATGTAATAGGTGTAAAATCCTTTGCCGTCCAGTTGCTTGGTCCGTTGCTGGTGGTTGGATAGATCCAACTGTCAAATTCTGCTTCCTCTACGTCCTCCTCGATAGCATTCACCCTTGGATTGGTGATAAACACCGGAGCCTTTCTGATCCTTTCCTTGCGCGCAGCCCTCTGAGCCTCTGCAGTGAAGCCCAGCCCAAACTTGTCGGTCTTTTGAGTGAAGTCAGGAAGCTGACCCCAGTTTGCACATTTGCCTTTCTCGATTATAGCCCGGGCATCCTTCAGGGAAGCCATCTTTAACGGAAAGTCTTCTTCAACCACTGTTTCAGCCGATGCCAACATTGGAGGTACCTCCTCAAAATGCTGAAAGGGGGTTTCAATAAACTCCCCGTCCATATCGATATACCGGAATGAATTCAAGTGACTAACCATGTATTCCTCCTCACCCTGCACAGTAACAATCTTCCCTTTGACAGGGTATTTGAGCTTTTGGTGTAGAGTGGATGTTACTGCCCCAGCCTTGTGAATCCAGGGTCGGCCCAACAAGCAGGAATAAGATGGACGAATATCCATTACATAGAACGTTGAGTCGAAGACTTGGGAACCCACACGAATAAGAATGTCTACCTCACCGTGCACCATCCTCTTAGAACCGTCGAAGGCTCTAACAATGATGTTACTAGGTTTCAATTCTAGACCCTCACAATCCAAGCGATCCAATGCTTTCTTGGGCAAAACATTCAGGGAAGAACCGGTATCCACCAACACGTGTGCGAGAGTAGTGCCCCTGCACTCTATAGAGACGTGCAGGGCATCATTGTGATTTTTCCCTTTGGTGGTGAGGTCAGCATCCGAGAACCCCAAACCATTGTCAACCGTCAAATTAGCCACACAGTCAGTGAATTGATCAGTAGAGGTCTCTTGCGGCACATGGGCCGTTTTCAGAAATGAAATCAGGGCTTTTGCATGGGCCTCTGAGCATAGCAGCAATGATAGCATAGAGATTTTGGAGGGGGTATGCCCCAACTGTTCAACGACATTGAAGTCACTCTTTTTAATGATTTTAAGGATTTCCTCCATCTCTTGTTGGGAGGCTTCAACAACAGTCTTTTTTGGTGCCTCCGTTCGGACAGGAAAATTGGTAGCAACTTCTTTTCCCCGAGCATCAGAGGACTCGGCGACAGTAGTAGACACGGGAACTTGATTTGGAACATGCACACTTGCGGGTGTGATGATAAGAGGCTTTCGGATAACTGGTGGTGCAATGTCAGGCGAGAAGAGCCTGCCACTGCGAGTAATCTTGGCGGGGCCAGTGATGTTACTGATACTGGTACTGGTGTTGAACTCCTGCTTCACTCCAAGCACATACACGTCTGCCCCATAATGCCATGGGACAGCCTTGTTAGATTCATAGGGGAGGGGCCCCGAAACAGTAATAGTAATGGGTGCAACAGACATAATTTGGACTGGCTTTCTCGGGGGAGCCTTGGTAGAATTGTTGAAAATTGTGACAACAGATACTTCTTCAGCGGAAACAAACGGAACAGCAGTTTTCATGAACATAATTTCTTTGCTATCCATCAGGCTTTGGATGCCTGATTTCAGCAGCGGACAACCGGTAGGGATAACAGCACACATGAGGCAACCCTTGCTACAGCCCGGAAATAAACCGACTAGTAGTAAGTTCCTCTTAACAGTCAACAGAGGGGTAGCAACATCATTCACCGAAACAGCATACAAATCTTCCTCGATGGCATTTACTCTATGCTGGGGCATAGGAGCAGTTACAACATTTGGCCTCTCAGGCGCCTCAAACTGAATTTCCTTCGCGTCGATAAGGTCTTGCACTTTATTTCTCAGGGCCCAGCAATCATCAGTAGTATGCCCGGGGCTATCAGAATGATAAGCACAACGGACATTTGGGTTATACTTACGAGATGCAGTATTCACGACCTTAGGAGCCTCTTTGATGGTCACCAAGTTGGTTGATAACAGTTGTGGTAAGATTTGTGACAAGGTCATACTCAGCCGAGTATACTGCCTCTTGGGCCTTTCACCTCTTTGTTGATTGTACTGCTGAGGAGCAGCAACAGGCTTTGAAATGACTAAGGCATTGACAGCTTGGCGGCTTTCTGGCTTGATTTGTCTTCTAGGACCATAGACGGCACTTGCTTCCTTCTTGAAAGGCCTTTTCTCAACACTTGCGGAGGCAGCTTTTTGTATCTTTCCTGACCTGATGCCAACTTCTATCCTTTCACCTGTCAGGATCAAATCCGTAAACCCAGCGGAGGAATTGCCAACCAGATGATTGAAAAATGGACCAGACAAGGTCCCTAGAAACATATCAACCAGCTCACGATCAGTCAATGGAGGCTGCACCCTGCCAGCCAAATCTCTCCATTTTTGTGCATATTCTTTGAACCCTTCGCCCCGTTCCTAGAGACATACCCTGAAGTTGGGTACGCGTAGGAGCGAGGTCAGAATTGTATTGATATTGCCTATAAAATGCGGTTGCCAAATCTTCCCAATGTCGGATACTAGTTCCATCTAGTTGATAGAACCACTCAAGCTGTGACCCCGAAAGGCTATCTTGGAAGAAGTGGATCCAAAGGTTCTTATCTGTCGTGTAAGGTTGGATCTTCCTTATGTACGACCTAAGATGCAGCTTTGGACAGGAAGCCCCGTCATATTTGGCAAAGGCAGGAGCCTTAAACTTGTGTGGGATTACCACCCCAGAAGATAACCCCAAATCTCCGAAATCCAGCCCCGGCACATTCTGAATCTCCATGGCACTCAAGCAGTCTTCTAATTGCTTGTATATGTCAGCAGCAGGTGGGTATTGTTCGTCGTTGTAGTCCGTCTCGTTGTCAGAGACTGCAGGACTAGGAGCTCCTCCCCCTTGGGGACTGTCTTTCTCTGCAGAGGAAGTAGTTGGATCAGCCTCATTATGGAGTGTGTTCCCAAAACTGTGTCCAGTGTTGAATAACGCAGTCCTCTTTTTCTTCTTCTTCTTCAGGAGTAGAGCTTTCAACTCTTGCTGACCTTGGGCCAGGCTCAGGACCATCTCTTGAAACTGGGCACTTTGGGCCTGAAGGGCCTTGATTGCTTGCTCACTGGATGAGTCTGGATTCATGATGACTGTTCCAAATAAACAGCGAAGAAGATTAAGCAACCTGTAGAAAAATGGGTACCTGTTATGCACATGATGCATGAGATGCTATCTATGCAATGCATTCAAGGGTTTTGGAAATTCACAATTGTTGTAGACAAAAAGAACGCACGTCATATTAATAAGAAGAATTTTGTTAGTACATAAGTGCCCCATGGGCCAAATATTACAGAATCAACTTCTCAAGGTAAAAAGACGTTGCGCATCCTCTTTGGAACAATGTAGGTGTTGAGGGCCTCTTGCTCATGGAGTCGGCAGGTGAGCTCTAGAACCTTCTTCTCGCTGGCGTAGAAGCTGGCTTCAAAAGTGTTCCGTTCCTCCTTGAGTTGGATCCAACTCTTCTGCATCTCCTCCCACGATGTAGGCATGTCAGGATGTAGGATGGTGTAGGGAACCTCTCCTTCCTTGACGGGCTCTTTAATCATAGGGAGAACATGAGGATAAGGCATCATTAGACTCTGGGCTCGTGTTCGTACCCACTTGAGGTAAGGTTCAAGGGGGATGGAGTTTTTGTGTCCCAGTGTCTTGCTATCAACCTTGTTGGGCCTCCCCCAAGCTCTGATGAATCTTTGGCGAAGTCCTTGCGCATCGTTGTCGAAGTCAACAACTAAGTCAGGAATCAACATGTCGTGAGGGCCATCTCTTCGTGCATATCCAAATTGCCTCAAAGCTAGGCAAGGGTTGTAGGTGATACCTTCTCTGATTCCAAGTAAAGGAACATTAGGAAACTCTCCACAACGATCGACAATGATGACATTTTCTCTGGACCGAGAACACCAATGTACATCAGAGTGAGTAAGAGTCATCAACCGTTGGGACCACCTTGAGCCTTGGTCATTCTTCAAGACATATTGTGGAAGGTGAGAAATAAACCACCTTGCAAGGAGAGGAGTACAACACATGAGAACACCCCTCTTTCTCATTGTTCATGTGTAAAATGAGTGAAGAATGTCCCCAAGCAATGTTGGTATTGGATTTATGGACAAGAAGATTTTGACGGCGTTGACATCTACCAATTGGTCAGAATTTGGGAATAGGACCAACCCATAGATAAGGAGTGCCACAATCTCTTCAAAGGCTTGTAGGTCTAATGAATTCCAACACTCTTGTGCCTTCTCAAACAAGAATTTTGCTAAGAAGCCTTTAACACCGCTTCTAGTTTCCCAATGCCCTTTGATGTCAGAAGGCTGTAGATGTAATGCTCGACCAACATCTTCCGGCTTTGGTTCCTTTTCCGTACCGTTGAAAGGTAGCTGATTGAGGATAGGAATTCTCAGGAGTTGAGAAAATTCCTCCAAAGTGGGAACCAACTAGTAGTCGGGGAAAGTGAAACAGTGGTGAAAAGGGTCAAAGAACTGGAATAACACCTTCATCATGTCTTCTTCAATGTTGGTGTTGACTAAGCTGAGCAGTCTACCATGTCTTTCACTGAAGGATGAGCTTTCCGGAATTCTTGAGGTGAGCTCCTTGAGTTGAGGAGAGATTCTCACAAGGTTGACTTGAATGGTTTTTCTGTGAGGAATTTCCATGATCTACAAAACAAGAACAAAGATGAAGATCTAAACCCTTGAAATGGTTAGTGAATGCATATGATGCTTTATGATGTTTATGATGTATGCACAAACATATGTACAAGCAAATCACACCAAACCCTAGTTTCAGGCTTGCATGGGGCTTCATAGGTAAGTACCCTCTTGAGTGTAGTTGGCTTAAAAACCTGTCCTATAAATAGTAACCGGGTTCTAAGGAGCTCAATATCACTGGATTGTTTTCATTGTTCATTGTTTTGGTTTAGCCACTTAACTAGCAACCAAAATATTCCAAGAAAACAACCCTTAATGAGTGTAGTATCGAGTATCTACCAACTTCGGACGGCACCAAAGCCAGTCATCTCACTACCCCTAATGAAAGGCCAAGATGGTCAAGTAAGGTTCTAGGTCATTAGTGCTTAGTGACATCACTCAGCGGCCCCGTACTCTCCTTGATTGAACTCAAGGGTTACCGGTACTCACAAATATGTCGCACTAATATAGCTATTGCTTCGACCGTGTCGGTATACCCCGCACAGTTTCCATAACGTATTGCTATCTATGAATGTTTCCCAAAATCCGGGTGTAGGATTGTAAACCCAAACAAAAGAGCCAAGATATAAAGTAATCAAATCAAACAATTAGTCATGCAAGAGGGTGATCTAAGCCCTAAGGTTACTCCACTTTAAAAAATTTATCCCCAGCAGAGTCGCCAGTTCTGTGATACGGTGGGAGAACTGACTATGGTTTTGCGTTTGTTTTCGCAAATGTTTCGGTTGAGCAAGAGTCGCCACCGACTTTTTATTTTATCCTAAGGAAAGGTTAAAAAGTACAGCAAAAACCTTTGAGATGTTTTCTTGGGTTCGGGGAGTAGATTATAGAAAGGGAAGGTATTAGCACCCTTTCTATCCATGGTTATCCATGGGCTCTTAGTTACTTGCTTAGATCAACTTGTCTTAATTTTCAATTGTTTGAAATGGTGCTTTGTGTGTGTGGGTTTTGAAAATATTTTGAAAATAAGCCAATGTGGTGGCAACCTTTGTAATGATCCATGTTGGGATGTATACAAAGGTGTATGTCTTTTGAAAAGGTTTTCATTTGTTTTTGAAAGTGTTGTGAGGTGTGGTTTAAAAATAGGCAAGTGTTTTGCTTTGCAAGTTTGATTCAAGTAACTAAGAGTTTGTCTACTCCTAAATTTCTCAAAGATTTCTCCTATGTTTTTAACCCTTTTAACAATTTTGTTCCACCATTGCATTTGGTGGACAATCTTGTGTTAGGATGTGAAAGGGACGGGCGCGGGTCATCGTTTAGACCATAATTGCAATGGTGCCAAGTATCTTTGGGCAATTTTTCCTTTAAGGGACTTGATCATTTTTAGGCAACTTTCGAAAGCGTCATCGAGGGACTATGATCATTTGATTGTTTGTTTTGCCCAAAGAGACCTAACATGCAATATGGCCCATTTATTGAAGGCAACAAGTGGAATACCCTAGGGGTGCAAGTGTGATTAGTGTTGTCCATTTTCATGCTTGTTTATCTTGAAATTAGGTCAAACTATTTTTGGTTGATTGATTCGCATACAAACCCTAATTCTAACATGGCATAATTAGAAAGCATTAAAGTGCGAAAAATAAAGTCCTAAACTATTACAACACAATATATGGGAAGGGGGGTACAAATGTTCAAATGGGGTATTTTGACAAGGAATTTAAACCTAGACTATTACATCAATATTGAATTATTTACAAGATATTTAATTGCACAAATTAAATGGAAATAAAATAAATATGCAAGATGCAAAAAGGCTTTTTATATGTATGAAAAAAAAGGTATTTTTATGTGCCAAATAAACAAAATAAAAAGTATTATTTTTTTTGGAGTTTTTATGTATTTAGGGCAAACCCTACTTTTATTAAGTAAAATGTATTAATTATTTAATATGTACAAAATTTATTTATTATATACAAAAAAAAAATGAAGTATATTGGTCAAAAGGTATTTTTTAATGTTAAATATTAATAAAAAATAAAATGTATATATTTTGTATTTTTAACCTAAATATACTAATATATATATAAATATTTGTATTATTTACTAAATATATATTATATATACAAAATAATAATATTTAATATTTATAAAAAAAAGTATATTTTATATAAAATATTTTCAGAAGATAAAAATGGAAAATAAAATGTGTTTGCATTATTTTAGTATTTTTTCAAATAAAAGTATGTTTATATATTTATTTATGTACAAATATTGATCTAAACAAATAAATACCTAATAAATATGAAAATGGTGTAAAAAATATTTTTTATATTTTAATATTATAAGAAAAAATAAATAAGTCAGAACAAAAAAAGAAAAAGTCAAAAAGTCATAAAAATAAGCAAAATGGGCCAAGGGGGTGTCAAAGTAGAAATGGTGTGTAAACAGAAATGACAAATCAAGCCCAGCCCAAGTGGAGCTTCTTCAACCTCCAGCATTCTTGTTTGAACAAAAACACGCGCCTCTTTGCTTCCATTACAAGAACCTGATTCTTTGACTTTTAATGAAAACTCACAACACAAAAAATGTCAAGCATCCTCTCACGAGTCCATACATATAAAGAACATGATTTAACTCTCAGAAATGAGAGAGAATTTCTTCTCCCCCAAATCTTAACCTAACTTTTTATCAATGTTCAGACCTTAAATTCTCATAGCATATGCAAAATAAATGGAAAGTAAAGATATGTACAGATTCAGGGGCATGAGTAGAACACTTTTCATTCACAAACCTAGAGCTAACAATGCCTACATTGAGAGATAGAAGTTCATGAATATACCTGTTCAGTTGGAATCGTGTCTGGCAATGGAGCAGCTTTCAGGGCAAGATGATGGTTTGTACAACTTGCTTGAAGTGTGAGGATGCTATTCCAATACTTGGTATGCTTTGAAACCTTCTAGATCAAGCTGCAGAAGTCAACCTGCAAGAGGAAGAAATGAAAATGGCCAAACTGATTAGAGGAGTTACAGTTCACTTCTAATGCTTTGGATAGTTTGGATTGATGGTAAGGAAAGTGTTTGAACTGGTTTTGGCCAAGATGCACGATGGAAATGAGTTGTGGGATTCAAGTTGCAGAATATGCCCTGTTTTGCCACAAAACTGTGATTTTCTGTATATGGATAGATGAAGGGTTGTTTGGTCGTGTTTAAGGTCAGTTAGGGAGTGTAAAATGTGAGGACAAAGTTTGCTTAGGTTGGTCTTTGCTGAGATGAGAGTTGTTCTGTGTTATGCTAGTTTTCTTCACACTTAAGCAAGAGATGGCCACTTGAGTTTTTAGACAGGTAGAGGCCCCCCTAATGTGCTGCAAACCTTGGCCTTGATCAGTGCAATCATCCCATAAACTTGTGCCAAGGAGATTTGAACTGTACTTGCTTGGATTGTTAATTGACATAAAGTGAAACTTTTCTAAAATGGATATTATGCTTTATCTAAAAATGGATTAATCTTGCATACAATGTCCAAACTCATAGAACAACACCATGGCACAAAGGATTGGCATTAAATTATGGAGTGTAGATGAGATAAAAGGCCTGTAATCTAGCTTAAGGCATGCTGAGTTCAAAAATGCAAGGTTATGGACATGTAACTTGGTCATGAACAAAGTGAATTTTTCCCAACTTGCCAAATTCGATTCTCTCTAACCATGAGGTTGTTTGATGAGTTCTTGGACATTTTGGAAAGCTTGGAATGTGTACTACAATCCATCTTTGAAATGAAAATTGAAATTCCAAGTGGAAGTATGTGAAAAATGGTCTTGAAGTTAGGTAAAAACCTTGCCTAAAATAGGTCAAATTTCTCTAAGTTAAGAATGGTTTGGTACCCTTGTTCCAAACATTGTAACTTGAGCTACAAGCTTCTTTTGGGAAAACTTTGTGAATCAAAGTTGTAGATTTTGCAATAGGCTACAACTTTCATGTTTTGACTTTTGCTTGAATCCAAATGAATCTTGGTGAGAAAGTGGGACAAAGTTAGGAAAAAATTAGGGTTTTTCATAACTTAGAAAAATTCTAAGTTATGAAAAATCTTCATTTCAAACCCTAATTTGCAATTCTTGATTTCTTGATGAACAAGTTTCATGATTTGTCATGTTTTGATGAAAAATGAATCTTGACACTTGATTTTGACCAAAAAGTCAAAGTTTGACTTTTTAGTATACAGTCAAAATTGATCAATTGACCGGGAAATTCAACTGTCAATCTTGTGTATTTGGGATCTTTTGAACTTGTTGAGCATGTCAAGACAATCCCCTGGGGTCCTTGAGTCCATATGTGAGCTTGGTTTGCCATTGGCTAGGTCAAACAGTCAAAAATTGTCTTTGTGCAGTCAAAACCCTAAAAATGACCATTTTGCCCTTTTGGTGATCTGATCAAATTTCTTGTGGAATTATGATCCAATCTTGATCAAATGGTCCATGTGAGTTCATAATGTTGATGTGGGTCAATTTTCATGAGATTTGACTGTCAATTGGCCACAGTTGACTTTTTCCCCAATACAGCTGATTTTTAGGTCAACTGTCCAATTGACTGGGCAAAATTTGGAATCAAGACTTGAAACTTGGTATGGATAAACTTGGGAGTCCAACATGAAGCATGAGAGTCATCTTAGGCATTTTAGGTCAAAATATCTTTGTGCAAACACAAACCCTAATTTGGGTCAACAGTGCAAGGAGAAGTCTTGAGCAGAGGAAACCCTAACTGGATCTTGAGCTCCAAGGGTCTTGTGATGAGAAAATGTTGAGGAAATGGGAGGGAAAATTTTGGGGTACAACACATGCCATATACCAAAGAATAAGGTGTTGCCCCAGTTGATGTACGAGATGTGGTACGGTACCCGTGGAGAGCGAATGGTAGCATCTCATGCCAGTCTTTGTACGTGACTGTCATCGTTTGTATGATCTTTTTAATGTTCTTATTTGCAGCTTCGTCAACACCATTCATCTTTGGCCGATAGGGGGAAGAATTGTGATGCTGAATCTTGAATTTCTCGTACAAGGCGGTGATCATAGTGTTGTTAAGATTCGTACCATTGTCAGTGATGATTCTTTCATGGATACCGTACCGGAAAATGAGATTTTGTTTTGATGAAGCGGGCAACAATATTCTTAGTGACAGAAGCGAAGGAAGCTGCTTCGAACCACTTTGTAAAATAGTCAATGGCCACTAGGATGAAGCGGTGTCCATTGGAGGTTGTAGGCTTAATCTCCCCAATCATATCAATTCCCCACATAGCAAAGGGCCTAGGAGCCATCAAGACATTCAGAGGAACTAGAGGTACGTACACCTTGTCAACATAAATTTGACACTTATGACAGGTCTGAGAGTGTTGATAGCAATCTGCTTCCATGGTAGACCAATAATAGCCTGCCCGTAGGATTTTCTTCACCATCGTATGCCCACTGGAGTGAGTGCCAAAAGTACCTTCATGTAATTCGGCCATGATCTTTCCAGCCTCAATCTTATCCACACACCGGAGAAGAATGGAGTCATTATTGCGTTTGTACAGGATGCCATTACTCAGGAAGAACTTAGCAGAGAATCTCCTTAATAATTTCTTATCATTGATTGAAGCTCCTTCTGGATATTCTTGAGCCTCGAGATACCTCTTGACTTCATGAAACCAATGTTGGTCCACTACTTCTTCAGTATTAATCTCGTGACAATGTACCGGTTCGTCCATTCATTCGATGGTGATCCGGGGAGCCTCGTCATCTCAACTAAGTTTAAAAATAGATGACATTGTGGCTAGAGCGTCTGCTAGCTGATTTTTCTCTCGCGGGAAATGCTCGAAGGTAATCTTCTTAAAATGTGGTAGCAATGTCAAAACATGTTCTTTGTAAGGGATAAGGTTTGGGTGCTTAGTGTCACATTCCCCTTTGATTTGACTGATGACCAAAGCTGAATCTCGAAACACGTCTAAGGATTTGATTCCCAAGTCTGTGGCAGCTCTGAGACCAAAGATGCATGCTTCGTATTCCGCCATGTTGTTTGTACAGTTGAAGAAAAGTCTGGCAGTAAAGGGAGTATGACACCCTTCCAGAGATATGAGTACAACACTGATACCATTATCAAGTGCATTGGATGCCCCATCAAAGAACAGGGTCCATCGGGATCCTTGTTCAGGTCCATCATATGGTCTGATTTCTTCACAGTTGTCTAATGTCATGATGTTTTCATCCAGGAATTCAAACTTCATGGACTGATAGTCTTCTACAGCTTGATGAGCAAGATGATCAGCTAGCACACTACCCTTTATGGATTTCTGGGTAATATACTGTATATCATATTCTGTTAGGATCATCTGCCACCTAGCTATTCTCCCAGACAGAGCAGGCTTTTTGAAGATGTATTTTATCGGGTCCATCTTAGATATAAATAAGGTAGTATGAGTCAGCATATACTGTCTTAGCCGGCGATCAGCCCATGCCAGAGTGCAACAAGTTTTCTCGAGCAGTGAATATATGGTTTCACAGTCGGTAAACTTTTTGCTCAGGTAGTAAATAGCATGCTCTTTTTGGCCAGACTCGTCATGTTGCCCCAATACACACCCCATTGAGTTCTTTAAAATGGTCAGATACATGATCAGTGGTCTTCCCTCGACTGGTGGCATTAAAATAGGAGGCTCTTGTAAGTACTCTTTGATTTTTTCAAAAGCAACCTGGAATTCATCGTTCCATCTGACTATTTGATCCTTCTTTAATAGTTTGAAGATTGGCTCACAAGTAGCTGTTAGGTGAGAAATGAATCTGGCAATATAGTTCAGGCGCCCCAAGAATCCTCTGACTTCCTTCTCAGTACGAGGGGCAGGCATTCTTGTATTGCTTTTACCTTGGCAGGATCGACCTCAATACCTTTGTTGCAGACGAAAAAACCTAAAAGTTTACCGGACCGTACTCCGAACGTGCACTTGTTTGGATTCAACCTTAGCTTGTATTTCTTTAGTCTCTCAAACAGCTTTTGCAAGTGATCCAAGTGCTCTTCCTCTGTTTGTGATCGGGCTATCATATCGTCTACGTAGACCTCTATTTCATGATGTATCATGTCATGAAACAAAGCTACCATCGCGCGTTGATAGGTTGCCCCAGCATTCTTCAGTCTGAATGGCATCACTTTGTAGAAGAATGTGCCCCACTGTGTGACAAATGTTGTTTTCTCCATGTTTTTAGGTGCCATTTCAATTTGGTTGTAGCCTGAGAATCCTTCCATGAAGGAAAACACTTTGTGCTGGGCCGTATTGTCAACCAAGATATCTATGTGGGGGAGTGGAAAATCATCTTTAGGGCTGGCCTTATTCAAATCTCTATAGTCCATGCACATTCGTACTTTGCCGTCCTTTTTAGGCACGGGAACAATGTTGGTAACCCATTGGGGATAGGAAGTGACAACTAAGAATCCAACATTGAATTGTTTCATGACTTCCGCTTTGATCTTCTCTGACATATCAGGTCTCATGCGGCGGACTTTTTGTTTTACTGGTGGACAGTCTTCTCTTATTGGCAGACGATGTACCACAGTGTCTGTATCACGTCCTAGCATGTCTTCATAGGACCAAGCAAAGATCTCAACATAATCATGCAACAACTGAATCAGACGCTCCTTGACATTGGGCTCCAGATTGTCACCCACTTTGACCTCTTTTTTATCCTCCTCGGTACCCAAGTTGATTGTATCCACTGGATCCTCATGAGGCTGAATAGCTCTTTCCTCTTGTTGTAGTAGTCTAGCCAGTTCCCCTGGTACTTCACAATCTTCCTCACCTTCATCTTCGGCTTGGTAGACTAGATCTTCAGAGTCACAAAAGGCCATAGCAGTATCGTTACCCATGGGATACGGAATGGAGGGGTACCTGCATTTGTGAGTGTGGGTGTGTGTAAGGGTATAGCCATCCTTAAAAAATAAAATGTAAAAGAAAAACGATGAGCACAAAAAGTTTGTATGTGAAAAACGTCTATGATTCATTTAATGTCATATGAAGATGAAATAAAAAAACCTTAGAAATGGACCATTGTACCTCGGGCAAGACACAAGGTTCTAAATGTGCGAATTGTTTGTGAATATAACAAGTCCAACAGAAATGTAAAGATAAATTACTGAGGGATCAAAGTTATTGGGACAAAATCTCTGGCTTCCCAATTGTGAAGTCCTCCGCTGACAGTAGGAAATATCCAATCCTCCAAGCTGCAATCCTCTTCACCGTCTTCTACCGCATTGACCTCTCGGTTGCTAATCTTCAAGGGTGGCCCTCCAGCACGGGCATAACGCACAACCTTCTGAGCACTTAAAGTGAACCCTAAACCAAACTTGTCAGATTTATACGGAATATCCGGAAGTTGACCCTAGATGGTGCATCCACCCTCCTCTACTACTGCTTTGGCGTCTTTCAGAGATGACATTCGGAGCGGAGGTCTCGTAATCTTGGGAATCTGGGACACCGTCTTTGTTACTGCTACCTCTTGGGGAACCTCTTCGAAATGTTGAAAAGGAGTTTCAATGAACTCTCCGTCTAATTCCACATATCAGAAGGAATTGAGGTGGCTAATCATATACTCTTCCTCTCTGTGGACAATGATAATCTTTCCCTGGACCGAATATTTCAGCATCTGGTGCAGTGTAGATGTGACAGCGCTGACATTATGGATCCATGGCCGTCCTAGTAGATAGGAGTAAGAGGGACGAATGTCCATTACACAGAAGGTTGAGTTGAAGGTTTGAGTCCCAACCTTTATGGGGATATCCACCTCCCCGTGCACCATCCTCTTTGAGCCATCAAATGCTCTCACGACTATGTTACTGGGTTTCAACGTCAGTCCTTCGCATTCTAGTCTGTCGAGAGCTTTCTTCGGTAAAACATTCAAAGATGAACCCGTGTCCACCAAGACATGGGCCAAAGTTGTTCCTCTACATTCCACAGAGACATGCAATTCCTCGTTATGCTTTCTTCCCCTTGGTGTCAGATCAGCATCCGAGAAGCCTAGACCGTTATCTGCCGTCAAGCTGGCCACACAATCTTGAAATTGGTCAGCCGATGTCTCTTGAGGCACATGGGCTGTCTTTAGGAACTTTACCAGAGCTTTCGCATGTGCCTCGGAACACAACAACAAAGCTAGCATGGAGATTTTGGAGGGAGTTTGCCCCAACTGTTCAACTACGTCATAGTCGCTCTTCTTTATTATTCTCAGGATCTCCTCTATTTCCTTCTTGGAGGTTTCGGGGATAGTCAGTGGTTGAGCCTTCGCCCGGACAGGCTCTTCTTGAATACTTTTTCCTCGAGTTTCAGCAGTAGGAGTGTTGGTAGGGATAACAGCAGGGGTTGTGTCATCTTTGTCAATAGGAGCACTTGCAGATATGATTATTGGTACGGAGGTAACCTTTGGAGCAGCCACGGGTCCAAAAACTGCCTTTGGGGGGGGGGGGCAATTTCTAGAGAGAAGATTCTACCGCTTCGGGTAATCTTACTGGTACCGGCAATATTGCTAATGTCGGAGTATTCTTCTTTGAAGTTTATCTCTTCGGCGGCCAACCCATCTTGTTTGATACCATGGTAGTAGATGTCTCCACCGTAATTCCACGACATAGTTTTGTATGATTCATACGGGACTGGCCCAGGCATTGTGATTATAAGAGGAGTAGTTTTTGGAACCGATGTAATCATAATAGGTATTTTGGGGATCCTGGAAGAATTGGCGAAGATGGTTATGATTGAAACGTCTTCAACAGGAACAGGTGAAACAGGAGCACTTTCAAACAGAATCTCTTGGTTGTCTATCAAGCGTTGAATGCCTATTTTCAACAGAAGGCAATCGGTTGGTGAGGATAAGCAAAGATGACAATCTTTATTACAACCCGGGAATACACCGACTTTCAACAAGTTTATCTTAATGATTGGGAGTGGAGTCAAGAGTTCATCAATGGTGGTAACAAACAAATCTTCTTCAACAACATCAGTGTGGTGACCATGTCTAGGCATAGGAGAAGAAATGACATTTGGCTTCTCGGGTGCATCAAACTCAATCTCTTTTGCATCTATAAGGTCTTGAATTTTGTTTTTTAAGGCCCAACAATTGTTAGTGTCATGACCCGGACTTTTGGAATGATATGCGCATCTGGCATTTGGGTGATAATAAGGGGACGCTGTGTTGGGGTTCTTTGGAGCTTCCTTCAGAGTTTTCAAATTGGATTTCAGAAGGTGCAGTAAAACCTGGGCTAGAGTCATATTGATTCTGGTGAATTTCCGGACTGGCCTTTCCACCCTCAATTGGTTACTTCTTGGTTGATCAGATGTAGGCTTTGGGATCATAAAAACCCCCACCATCAGTCGACATTCAGCTCTCCCTTGGTTCCTTTATGGATAAACAACAGATACCTCCTTTTTCCCAATGAAAGGCTTTCTCATAGCTGTAGAGGCAGACGAATCCTTCTGAATCTTTCCACTTTTTATGCCAGCTTCCACCCTTTCTCCGATTAGTATTAACTTAGTAAATCCAACAGATGAACTCCCAATCAAATGGTTGAAGAAAGGGCCCGATAGAGTGCCTAAGAACATGTCCACCAACTCCCTTTCAGACAGAGGGGGTTGAACTTTCCCAGCTAGATCTCTCCATTTCTGCGCGTAATCCTTGAAACCCTCATTGGAAGCCATGGCCATACTCTAAAGTTGAGTACGGGTAGGCGCCAGATCCGCATTATATTGGTATTTCTTATAGAAAGTTGCGGCGAGATCTTCCCAGTTGTGGACGTTGGCCCTTTCCAATTGGTAAAACCAATCGATTTGTGTTCCAGATAGGCTATCTTGGAAAAAATGTACCCATAAGTCTTTATCGGCGGAGTGCGGCTGGATCTTTCTCACATATGATCGGAGGTGCATCTTAGAACATGACACCCCATCATATTTTGCAAACAACGACACTTTGAACTTCGGTGGGATCACAATTCCCGACACTAGTCCCAATTCTTCAAAGTCTAGACCTGGCACCTTTTGTATTTCCATAGCGCTCAAACGCTCTTCAAGATGTCTGTACTTATCATCTGCTGGAAGATACTGTTCCTCGGAGTAGTCTTCCTCTTCTTCCTCCTCTTCAGATTCTGATGGAACCGCTGTTTCTTTTCCTTTCCCTTCTCCTTCCCCGGAAGTGGTTGCGAAATTCAAGGTTCTTCTAGTCTGTCCCTGAAACCTTCTCCCCATGTTTAAAACCCTGATGGCTTTCTTTGTTTTCTTCTTTCTTTCTTCAGCTAACAGAGTCTTCAACTCATCCTGCCCCTTGGCTAGGGTCATGAGTAACTGTTGAAATTGCGTGTTCTGAACTTGAAGATCTTTGACTGTCTGTTCGAGATCCATCTTACCGAAATAAACAGTAGAGAGATGAGGAATCTCGTTGCTAAAGACCTGCTTATGTTATGATGAATGATATGTGCATATGTAATGTTTTCAAGGATTTTTAAAGATTCAAGTTCGTTTTAGACAAAAAGAAACACACGTTATATTAATAAGATAGAGTTTGGGTACATCAATGCCCCTTGGGAAAAATAGTACAACACTCTAAGATAAAAAAGTAGTGCGCATCCTCTTTGGTGCTATGTAGGAATTTAGAGCCTGCTCCTCATGAAGTAGCCTAGTGAGTTCCAAAACCTTCTTCTCGCTTGCGTAGAATTGGGCTTAGAAAGTATCTCGCTCTCCTTTGAGCTGTATCCAATCCCTTTTTAGGTCTTCAAGATATGTGGGCATGTCAGGATGTAGGATAGTGTATGGAACTTCTCCTTCCTTAACAGGCTCAATGATCACCGGGAGAATGGAAGGATAAGGCATCATAAGACTTTGAGCGCGGGTTCGTACCCACTTGAGGTAAGGCTCAAGAGGGATGGAATTCTTGTGTCCTAAAGTCTTTCTATCCACCTTGTTTAGCATCCTCCAAGCTTGGATGAATCTCTGGCGAAGACCTTGATCGTCGTTGTCGTAGTCGAATACTAAGCCTTGAATCAGCATCTCATGTGGGCCATCCCTTCGGGCATAACCAAACTGTCTTAGAGCTAATCATGGATTGTAGGTGATGCCTCCCCTAATGCCAAGTAGAGGGACATTAGGGAATTCCCCATAACGGTCAACAATGATAACATTCTCTTTGGATCCATAGCACCAATGAATATCTAAATGTTTGAGCATCATTAACCTTTGTGACCACCTTAATCCTTGCTAATTCTTTAAGACTTATTGGGGAAGATGAGAAATAAACCATCTTGCAAGGATAGGAGTGCAACATATAAGGACACCTCTTTTCCTCATTGTGCGAGTGTGAAAAGAGTGTAGGATATCCCCTAGCAATGTAGGCACCAGATTGTGTGATATGAAGATTTTGACGGCACTCACATCTATGAGTTGGTCAGGATTAGGGAACAAGACCATCCCATAGATAAGGAGAGCCACAATTTCCCCAAAATCTTGCAAGTCTAAGGAATTCCAATAGCTTTGGGCTTTCTCAAACAGAAACTTTACTAAGAAGCCTTTGACACCACTTCTAGTTTTCCAATGAGTTGTGACATCAGATGAGTGCAAGTGCAGAGCTTGAGCAATCTCTTATGGCTTTGGGTATCTTTCCGTACCGTTGAAAGGTAGTTGATTGAGAATGGGAATCCTCAAGAGTTGAGAGAATTCTTCCAAAGTAGGCACAAGCTGATAGTCGAGAAATGTGAAGCAATGGTGCAAATGATCAAAGAACTGGAAGAGCACCTTCATCATATCCTTATATGTGTTGGAGGTGACCAAGTTGAGTAGACAACCATGCCTCTAGGTGAATGGAGATTTCTTAGGGATCCTTGAAGCTAGCTCCTTGAGTTATGGAGGAATTCTTACAAGGTTGACTTGGATAGTTTTCTTGCGAAGTGAATCCATTTCCTACAAAACAAGAACAAAGATGAATCTCCAAAATCCTTGAAATGGTTAGTAGATGTATATGATGCTCATGATGTCCATGATGTTATGTACAAGTATGCATATACAAGCAAAACAAACAAGTTCTTAGTTTAGGCTTGCATGGTGTGATACGGTGGGAGAACTGACTTGAGGTTTTGCGTTTGTTTTCACAAATGTTTCGGTTGAGCAAGAGTCGCCACCGACTTTTTATTTTATCCTAAGGAAAGGTTTAAAAAGCACAGCAAAAACCTTTTGAGATGTTTTCTTAGGTTCGGGGAGTAGATTATAGAAAGGGAAGGTATTAACACCCTTTCTATCCATGGTTATCCATGGGCTCTTAGTTACTTGCTTAGATCACTTACCTTTTGTTTTCAATTGTTTGAAATGGTGCTTGTGTGTGTGGGTTTGAAAATGTTTTGAAAAGAAGCCAATGTGGTGGCAACCTTTGTAATGATCCATGTGGGGATGTATACAAAGATGTATGTCTTTTGAAAAGATTTTCATTTTGTTTTTTTGGAAAAGTTTGTTTTGAAAGTGTTGTGAGGTGTGTTTTTTGAAAATAGGCAAGTGTTTTGTTTTTGCAAGTTTGATTCAAGTAACTAAGAGGTTATCTACTCCTAAATTTCTCAAAGTTTATTGCTATGTTTTAACCCTTTTAATAAGTTTGTTCCACCATTGCATTTGGTGGACAATCTCATGTTAGGATGTGAAAGGGACAGGCGCGGGTCATCGTTTAAGACCATAATTGCAATGGTGCCAAGTATCTTTGGGCATTTTCTTTAAGGGACTTGATCATTTGTTTAGGCAACTTTTTGAAAGCGTCATCGAGGGACTATGATCATTTGATTTGTTTGTTTTGCCCAAAGAGACCTAACATGCAATATGGCCCATTTATTTGAAGGCAACAAAGTGGAATACCCTAGGGGGTGCAAGTGTGATTTGTGTGTCCATTTTCATGCTTGTTTATCTTGAAATTAGGTCAAAACTATTTTTCGTTATTTTTCGCATACAAACCCTAATTCTAACATGGTATAATTAGAAAGCAATAAAGTGCGAAAATAAATTTACTAAGCTATTACAAAACCATATATGGGAAAGGGGGTACAAATGTTCAAATGAGGATTTTGACAAGGAATTTAAACCTAAAGCTATTACACCATTTTTGGAATATTTACAAGGTAATTTAATTGCATAAATTAAATAGAAATAAAACAAATATGCAAGAATGCAAAAAGTTTTTATATGTATGAAAAAAAAAGGTATTATTTATGTCACATAAATAAAATAAAAATAAAAGTATTTTTTGGAGTATTTTCATATTTAGGTCAAAACCCTAGTTTACAAAATAAAATGCATTATTCAATATATACAATATTTATTATTTACATACAAAAATAAAATAAAAAATGAAGTCTATTTGTGAAAAATGTATTTTTAATGTTAAATATTAATAAAATAAAATATGCATATTTTTGGTATTTTATTCTAAGTATACTAACATATGTATGTATTTATTTATATTATTTACAAAATATGTATTATATATACTAATTAATAATATTTAATATTTAATAATAAAAAGGATATTTTTTCTATAAAATATTTTCAGAAAGTAAAACAAAATGAAAGTGTATAAAAATGTATTTGCACCATTTTAGTATTTTAAATAAAAAGTATATGTGTTTATTTATTTATGTACAAACTAAAAGAAAGATCAAATAAATGCCTAATAAATTCAAAAATGGTGAGAAAAAATATTTTTATATTTTTAATATCATGGGAAAAAATAAATGAGTGAATCAAAAAAAGAAAAAGTCAAAAAACATTAAAAATAAACCAAATGGGCTCAGGGGGTTCAGAAGCAATTGTATGGTGTGAAAAGGAAATATAAAGCAAGCCCAGCCCAGTTAACCTTTCTTCAACCTCTGGCCAGAAAATATCAAAAAAACGCGCGCCTTGTTCCTCCATTCAAACATCCTGATTCCTGGCTTGTTAATGAAAACTCATAACATAAAAAATGTTCAGCATCAAGAGACGAATCCAACCATATGCAGAACTTGTCTTAACTCTCTAAGATGAGAGAGAATTTCTTCTCCCCCAAATCCTGACCTAGATTTTCTTCCATGTTCAGACTCAAAATTCTTGCAACACACATAATATAAATAAAATCTAATTATATGGGCATGTTCAGGGCAATGATTGTGACATATTCTCTTCACAAACCTAAAGCTAACAATGCCTAATAAGAGAGATACGAATTCAAAAACTTACCTGTTCAGTTGAAGTTCTATCTGGCAATGGAGAAGCTTTCAATGCAAGGTGATGATTGGGATAGTTTCCTTGAGGTCCAAGGATGTTATTCCAAGCTTTACTTTGTCTTGAAAGCTTTTGAATCGTGCTAGAGCACTTCACCTGCAACTCAGAAAAGTGAAAATGGTGGAACCAGTTAGAGGAATTACAGGTCGTGTTTTAGGTTTTGGTTATCTTGCATAGATGGTATGGAAGGTGTGTGAACTGGTTTGGGCAAGAAAGCTTGAGAGGAATGAGAGATGGCACTCAAACTGCAGGCCCTGCCCTGTTCTTGCAGTTTGAAGGTGATTCTGGGAATGGGAGTGTATGAGGGATGTTAGGGTCGTGTACTAGCTCAGTTGGTATCTCTTGAATGTGTTTTGCAAGTTTGCTTAAGTGTTTGTAAGTTGATATGAGAGTTGGTACAAGTTATGCTATGTTTCTTCTTTCTTAAGCAACAAAAGGCAAGTTGATGTTCTAGACTGATGCAGGCCCCCATAACATGCTGCAACCCTTGGCCTTGATCAGTGCAATGTGTATCATAACTTGTGCCTAGAAGATTTTGACTGTACCACTTGGATTTGCAAAATGGACATAAAGTTCTACTTTTTCAAAATGGAAATAATGCTTTATCTATAAATGGATTAATCTTCTAGGCAATGCTTGAACACACAAAACATGGTCTTGGCACAAAGATTTGGCATTAAATTTATGAGTGTAATTGAGATAAAAGGCCTGTAATCAAGTGGCATGCTGAGTTTTGAAAATGCATAGTGTTATGAACATGTAACTTGGCCTAATCAAAAGTGAGTTTTTGCTATATTGTGAAATTCGATTCTCCCTAACCATGAGGTTGTTTGAGAAGTTCTTGGACATTTTAGAAAGCTTAGAATGTGTACTACAATCCATCTTTGAAATGAAAATTGAAATTCCAAGTGGAAGTGTATGGAAAATGGCCTTGAAGTTAGGTAGAAAACCTTGCCAAAATAGGTTAAAATTTCACTAAGTTAAGAATGGTTTAGCACCCTTATTCCAAAAATTGTAACTTGAGATACAAGCCTCATTTGGGAAAACTTTGTGAATCAAAGTTGTAGATTATGCAACAAGCTACAACTTTCATGTTTTGACTTTTGTTTGAATCCAAATGAATCTTGGTGAGAAAGTGGGGCAAAGTTGGGAAAAAATTAGGGTTTTCCATAACTTAGAAAAATTCTAAGTTATGAAAAACTTCCATTTTAAACCTAAATTTGCATTTCTTGATTTCTTGGTGAACAAGTTTCATGATTTGGCATGTTTTGATGAAAAATGAACCTTGACCCTTGATTTTGACCAAAAAGTCAAAGTTTGACTTTTCAGTATACAGTCAAAATTGATCAATTGACTGAGAAATTCAACTATCAATCTTGTGTATTTGGGATCTTTTGAACTCGTTGAGCATGTCAAGATGAATCCATGGGATCCTTGAGTCCACATGTGAGCTTGGTTTGCCATTGGCTAGGACAAACAGTCAAAAATCACCCTTGTGCAGTCAAAACCCTAAAAAATGACCATTTTTCCCTTTTGATGATCTGATAAAATTTCTTGTGGAATTGTGATCCAAACTTGATAAAATGGTCTATGTGAGTTCATAATGTTGATGTGGGTCAATTTTCATGAGATTTGACTGTCAATTGGCCACAGTTGACTTTTTCTCCAATACAGTTGATTTCTAGGTCAACTGTCCAATTGACTGGGCAAAACTTGGAATCAAGACTTGAAACTTTGTATGAATAAACTTGGGAGTCCAACATGAAGCATGAAAGTCATCTTAGGCTTTTTAGGTCAAAATATCTTTGTGCAAACACAAACCCTAATTTGGGTCAACAGTGCAAGGAGAAGTCTTGAGCAGAGGAAACCCTAACTGGATCTTGAGCTCCAAGGGTCTTGTGATGAGAAAATGTTGATGAAATGGGAGGGCAAATTTTGGGGTACAACAGTTGCCCCTGTTCAATCTTCTTGAACCTGAAGAGTTAGATTGGCAAGTTTGCCTTTCGTGACTCGAGGGTAAAAGGAGATTGGACACTAGAGTGCCCGGAAATTTGCACTCGCATGTTGGAGTATCAGAAATGTGATGTCGGGAATGGGCTTATAGATGCCATTTGGAGAGATGGTGGATAGGGAGATGGGCTTATAGATGCCATCTGGAGATGTGACAGAACCTTGTCGGGAATGGGCTTATAGATGCCATTTGGAAGCGTTGATCGCATAAGAGATTCCTTAGCGAGAACTTTATGTATTTGAGAGAGGCAGATGTTTTCCTGGCTTGTTACAGGTGTTTGATCTTCAATCTCTTTATGCAGATATACCCTGGCTAGATACAGGTATCGAATCTACAATCGGTTGTTCACAGATGTGCCCTGGCTGGGTACAGGAATCGAATCTGGAAATGTTATAGTTGATAGATGTGCCCTGGCTGGATATAGGAATCGAATCTTCAAACTCTTCAGACGTGCCCTGGCTAGATACAGGAATCGAGTCTGGAAATGGTCGTCAGCAGATATGCCCTAGCTGGATACAGGAATCGAATCTTCGAACTCTTCAGACGTGCCCTGGCTAGATACAGGAATCGAGTCTGGAAATGTGGTCAACAGATATGCCCTGGCTGGATACAGGAATCGAATCTGGAAATGTTGTAGTTGATAGATGTGCCCTGGCTGGATACAGGAATCGAATCTTCGAACTCTTCAGACGTGCCCTGGCTAGATACAGGAATCGAGTCTGGAAACTGATCACTCTCAGATATGCCCTGGCTAGATACAGGTATCGAATCTGGAATTGTGACAGTTGAAGGTAGTTGTCTTTGGGATTGTCTTTTTCCCTGAAAAGGCAAAAATATAAGTTGTATGCAATGTCATGATGTATGATGTCATGATGTTCAACATGAGATAGTGTTGTATGCACTTTATCATGAATGCAAGCGAGATGTATGAAAATGTGAAATGTTTATGAATGTAATCTCGTCTTAGAAAAATAAATCCTTGACGACCGGCCGGGGAATTGCTCGGTGGCAGAGATACTTTGCTGAAGTTTTGGTGAGAGGCCTGCTGAGGACTTCAATGATGGATTTCGCTGGGGATAATAATGATAAACTCCGCTTGGGAACACCGAAGATAAACTCCGCTGGGGAAAAAGGAGGAACTTTGCCGAGGGCGATCTTCCGTGGCAGATAGCTGAGGATAACCCAGTTATAAGCCCTTGTGAGGAATAACTTTGAATAAAGCTCGGGAGAGACGTCCGTACTTTGCAGGGGATAAGCTTCCAGAATCTACTAGGGATAAGCTTCAAGACCTGCTGGAGAAACTTTTGGAATTGTACTGGTAAATGGTTCCACTGGGGATGATGGTATTCCGCCGGGGAACAATCTTAGATCAAGAATGCCGGGGATGCTTGCTGATGAATGTCTATACTCCGCTGGGGAAAATACTGCTGAATCTTGTCTTATTCTGCGGGGAGTTGAGATGATTTGGTCACATTCTTCAGTCGAATCTACCTTGGTACCTTGGCGGACAAAGCAACCAGACTGCATCAGACAACTTCACATTTGCCCCTGTTTCTGATGTCACCTGTAATTAATCTTTTGTTTCATATGCAAATATTTATGAATCAGCAATTTAATGTCAAATGCATATATCAAAAATGAACATTGGACGTTCTTCGCAAGACAAAACGGAAAAAAGGAAAAACAATGGCAATTTGTATGGACAAGTGAATTTGTATTGATTTGAATTTTGCCTGTGAATAGGCGTTTTTGTACAAGAGGCTGACATCCTAGTAAGAGGATGCCGCCGAATAACATAGAATTTACAATTTTGAAAAGGAAACAAAACAGCTATGTGAACAATCCCACCGGGTTCCAACTCCGTTATCGCCTTTATGTCTTCAAGCGTCTCATCACCTTGCTGCTTAGTTGAAGATGAAGTTGATTGGTCGATGCCGAAATCTGAGCCAGATAGTTGATGCCGAATTCCGGGTGCGAAGTGATCCAATGAGACATAGTGTTACGCTTTATCCCTAACTTTTGCCTGGCCCGCCCTTTCGGGTTTTCAGTCCACTGGGATACCCATTTTTGCCCAAGCCGCCTTTTCAGGTTTTCGACTTGTCGGGTGTACGGATTTTTTCATTTTCATCCCTTATTTTTGCCCGAACCCTTTTGGTTCGCCGGGAAGCCCTTATTTTTGCCTAGGTATGTCAACCTAGCGGGTCTTTTATTCATGCGTAGTATCTTTTTACCATGTCTGCATTGGCGGGGTGAGGAAGGTCGTCACCATCCATGGTGGTCAGGATCAAGGCTCCTCCTGAGAACACATGTTTAACCATAAATGGCCCTTCGTATGTAGGGGTCCATTTGCCCCGGGGATCACTTTGAGGAAGAATGATGCGTTTGATTACCAGGTCCCCAACTTGATACTCTTGTGGTCTAACTTTCTTGTTAAATGCCCTGATCATCCGTTTTTGATACGTCTGACCATGACAGATAGCGATGAGCCTCTTTTCGTCAATCAGGTTCAATTGATCAAGTCGAGTCTGGATCCAGTCATCTTCATTCAAGTCTGCATCCTTCATTATCCGGAGAGAGGGTATCTGGACTTCAATTGGCAAGACTGCCTCCATGCCATAGACCAAGGAAAAGGGAGTTTCCCCGGTTGACGTCCTTGCTGAGGTACGGTACCCACGAAGAGCGAACAGTAACATCTCGTGCCAATCTTTATAGGTCACTGTCATCTTCTGCACAATTTTCTTGATATTCTTATTAGCTGCTTCCACAGCCCCATTCATCTTCGGCCGGTAGGGAGAAGAATTGTGGTGCTGTATTTTGAATTGCTCACAGAGTTCAGTGATCATTTTGTTATTGAGATTGGTACCATTGTCCGTAATGATTCTTTCCGGGACGCCGTATCGACAGATCAGATTATGCCGGATGAAACGTGCCACGACGCTCTTGGTTACCGTTGCGTAGGAAGCTGCCTCAACCCACTTCGTGAAGTAATCGATTGCCACCAAGATGAAGCGATGCCCATTGGATGCCGTCAGTCGGATCTCCCCGATCATATCAATGCCCCACATTGCGAAAGGCCAAGGTGCCGTCAGGACTTTCAGAGGAACCGGAGGGATATGCACCTTGTCAGCATAGATCTGGCATTTGTGACAAGTTCGAGAGTGTTGATAACAATCGGCTTCCATTGTGGACCAGAAATATCCTGCCCGAAGGATTTTCTTTGCCATGGTGTGTCCACTGGAATGTGTTCCGAATGTGCCTTCATGCAGTTCTATCATGATCTTCTCTGCTTCAGCCTTATCCACACAACGTAGTAGAGTTGAATCATGATTCCGTTTGTAGAGGATGCCGTTGCTGAGGAAGAATTTTGCCGCAAACTTCCTCATGAACTTCTTATCATTGACAGATGCACCTTCAGGGTACTCCTGAGCTTCCAAGTACCTCTTCACCTCATGATACCAGGGTTTTTCAGTTGCCTTCTCGGCCTCGAGGTCGCAGCAGTATGCCGGTTCGTCCAACTTCCAAATGATGATTTGGGGAGCCTCATTGTCCCATTTAACTTTGAACATTGAAGACATCGTAGCTAGTGCGTCCGCTAGCTGATTCTCCTCTCTTGGGAAGTGCTCAAAAGTTATTTCTTCAAAGTGGGGAAGCAAGGTTGACACATACTCCTTGTAAGGAATAAGATTTGGGTGTTTCGTATCCCACTCGCCTTTGATCTGATTGATCACGAGAGCGGAATCTCCGAAGACACTCTGAAATTTGATCCTCAAGTCGATTGCAGCTTGTAGACCCATGATACATGCCTCATATTCTGCCATGTTGTTGGTGCAGTTGAAACACAATCGGGCGGTGAGTGGAGTATGAGTTCCTTTGGGAGATATGATTACAACGCTGACTCCGTTACCCAAAGCATTGGAGGCTCCGTCAAAATGCTTAGACCATCGGGATCCCTCCTCAGGTCCTTCATCCGGTCCAGGTACTTCACAGTCGGTTACCACCATGATGTCTTCGTCCGGAAAATCGAAGTTCAATGACTGGTAATCGTCCACAGGTTGGTGTGCCAAATGATCTGCCAGTACACTTCCTTTGATTGCTTTCTGAGTTGTATACTGGATATCATATTCTGTCAAGATCATTTGCCATCTTGCTATTCTTCCAGACAGAGAAGGCTTTTCAAATATGTACTTGATGGGATCCATCTTTGAAATCAATAGAGTAGTGTGAGTCAGCATATACTGTCTCAGCCGGCGAGCAGCCCATACTAGAGCGCAACAAGTTTTCTCAAGCAGTGAGTAACGAGACTCACAGTCGGTAAACTTTTTGCTCAAGTAATAAATAGCGTACTCTTTTCGGCCAGACTCATCATGCTGCCCCAACACACACCCCATTGAATTGTCAAGTACTGTCATGTATAGTATCAGAGGTCTCCCTTCCACTGGTGGCATAAGAATGGGTGGCTCTTGGAGATATTCCTTTATCTTCTCGAAGGCAGCCTGACATTCATCGTTCCAGCGTACTACTTGATCTTTCTTCAGCAATTTGAAGATTGGCTCACAAGTAGCAGTCAGATGTGAGATGAATCGGGCAATGTAATTCAGTCGTCCCAGGAAGCCTCTGACTTCTTTCTCTGTCTTTGGAGTTGGCATCTCTTGTATGGCTTTTACCTTGGCAGGGTCCACCTGAATACCTTTATCACTTACAATGAAACTTAGCAACTTTCCGGACCTTACCCCAAAGGTGCACTTGTTGGGATTCAACCTCAGCTTGTATAACTTGAGTCGGTCAAACAGCTTCCTCAGATGATCAAGGTGCTCCTCCTCAGTTTGAGACCTTGCAATCATGTCATCAACATATACCTCAATCTCATGATGGATCATATCATGAAATAAAGCAACCATGGCGCGTTGATAGGTTGCCCCAACGTTTTTCAATCCGAATGGCATGACCTTGTAACAGAAGGTGCCCCACTGAGTCACAAAGGTAGTCTTTTCCATATCCTCCGGAGCCATCTTGATCTGATTATACCCTGAAAAACCATCCATGAAGGAGAACACCTTGTGTTGAGCAGTATTGTCGACAAGAACGTCAATGTGAGGTAGAGGAAAATCATCCTTGGGGATGGCCCTGTTCAAATCCTTGTAGTCGACACACATCCTGACTTTACCGTCCTTCTTCGGTACTGGAACCACATTAGCAACCCACTGAGGGTAAGAAGTTACTGCTAGAAATCCGGCGTCGAATTGCTTCATAACCTCAGCCTTGATCTTTTCGGACATCTCTGGGCGCATACGGCGGACCTTTTGCTTTACCGGAGGGCAGTCTTCCTTGGTTGGCAGGTGATGAACTACAATGTCGGCATCCAGACCGGGCATGTCCTCGTAGGACCAAGCAAATATCTCCATGTAATCATGTAGCATCTGGATCAATCGTTGCTTCACGCTGAGCTCTAGATTAGCCCCAATCTTGACCTCTTTCCTATCTGTCTCAGTACCCAGGTTCACTGTTTCCACTGGCTCTTCATGTGGTTGAATAGCCCTCTCTTCCTGGAGTAACAGTCTTGCAAGTTCACCAGGCACTTCACAATCATCTTCACCTTCGACTTCGGCCAAGTTGATCGGATTCTCGAAGTCATAACTGGTGGTAGCAGAGCCGTTACCAGTGAGATCCAGAGTGGATTGAAACCTGTATAAGTGAGTGTGTGTAAATATAGATGTTTTGCAATATATAACACAGAAAGAAAAAGAGCACAAGATTTGAAATGCAACAAACGTCCAATGTTTTGATTGATGATATATGGAAATGTCATACAAAAAGCCCTCACGAATGGAGCTACGATGCCCCGGGTAGGACACCGAGCCAACAAAGTTTTAACATATTATTTGTTACAAATTGGAAATCAAAAGAATTAATTACTGCGTGACAAATGTGATAGGTGTAAAATCCTTTGTCGTCCAGTTGCTTGGTCCGTTGCTGGTCGTTGGATAGATCCAACTGTCAAACTCTGCTTCCTCTACATCCTCCTCGATAGCATTCACCCTTGGGTTGGAGATAAACACTGGAGCCTTTCTGATCTTTTCCTTGCGCACAGCCCTCTGAGCCTCTGCAGTAAAGCCCAGCCCAAACTTGACGTTCTTTTGAGTGAAGTCAGGAAGATGACCCTAGTTTTCACAATTGCCTTTCTCGATTACAGCCCGGGCATCCTTCAAGGACGCCATCTTCAACGGAAAATCTTCTTCGACCACTGCCTCAGCTGATGCCAACACTGGAGGTACTTCCTCAAAATGCTGAAAGGGGGTTTCAATAAACTCCCTGTCCATCTCGATATACCGGAATGAATTCAAGTGACTAACCATGTATTCCTCCTCACCTTGCACAGTAACAATCTTCCCTTTGACAGGGTACTTGAGCTTTTGGTGTAGAGTGGATGTTACTGCCCCAGCCTTGTGAATCCAAGGTCGACCTAACAAGCAGGAGTAAGATGGACGAATATCCATTACATAGAACGTTGAGTCGAAAACTTGGGAACCCACACGAATAGGAATATCTACTTCACCGTGCACCATCCTCTTAGAACCGTCGAAGGCTCTAACAATGATGTTACTAGGTTTCAACTCCAGACCCTCACAATCCAAGCGATCCAATGCCTTTTTGGGCAAAACATTCAGGGAAGAGCCGGTATCCACTAACACGTGTGCGAGAGTAGTGCCCCTGCATTCTATGGAAACATGCAGGGCATCATTGTGATTTTTCCCTTTGGCGGTAAGGACAACATCTGAGAACCCCAAGCCGTTGTCAGCCGTCAAATTAGCCACACATTCGGTGAATTGATCCGCAGAGGTCTCTTGCGGCACATGGGCCGTTTTCAGAAATGAAATCAGGGCTTTTGCATGGGCCTCTGAGCATAGCAGCAATGATAGCATAGAGATTTTGGAGGGAGTATGCCCCAACTGTTCAACAACGTTAAAGTCACTCTTTTTGATAATTTTAAGGATTTCCTCCATTTCTTGTTGGGAGGCTTCCACAGCAGTCTTCTTTTTTGGTGCCTCCGTCCTGGCAGGCAAATCGGTAGCAACTTCTTTGCCCCGAGTATCAGAGGACTCGGAGGCAGTAGTAGACACAGGAACTTGAATTGGAACATGCACACTTGCGGGTGTGATGGTGAGAGGTTTTCGGATAACTGGCGGTGCAATGTCAGGCGAGAAGAGCCTGCCACTGCGGGTAATCTTGGCGGGACCAGTGATGCTACTGATACTGGTATTGGTGTTGAACTCCTGCTTCACCCCAAGCACATACACGTCGGCTCCATAATACCATGGGACCGCTTTATCAGACTCATAGGGGAGAGGCCCCAGAACAATAATAGTAATGGGTGCAACAGACATAATTCGGACTGGTTTCTTCATGGGAGCTTTGGCAGGATTGTAAATTGTGACAACAGATATTTCTTCAACGGAAACAAACGGAAAGCAGTTTTCTTGAACAGAATTTCCTTGCTATCCATCAGGCTTTGGATGCCTGATTTCAGCAGCGGACAACCGGTAGGGATAACAGCACACAGGAGGCAGCCCTTGCTACAACCCGGAAATAAACCGGCTAGTAGTAAGTTCCTCTTAACAGTCAAAAGAGGGGTAGCAACATCATTCACCGAAACAGCATACAACTCTTCCTCAATGGCATTTACTCTATGCTGGGGCATAGGAGCAGTTACAACATTCGGTCTCTCAGGCGCTTCAAACTGAATTTCCTTTGCGTCGATAAGATCTTGCACTTTGTTTCTCAAGGCCCAGCAATCATCAGTAGTGTGCCCGGGACTATCAGAATGATAAACACACCGGGCATTTGGGTTATACTTAGGAGACACAGTGTTGACGACCTTAGGAGCTTCTTTGATGGTCACTAAGTTGGTTGATAACAGTTGGGGTAGAATTTGAGATAAGGTCATACTCAGCCGAGTATACTGCCTCTTGGGCCTTTCACCTCTTTGTTGATTGTACTGCTGAGGAGCAGCAACAGGTTTTGCAATGACCAAAGCATTAACGGCTTGGCGACTTTCGGGCTTGACTTGTCTTCTAGGACCATAGACGACACTTGCTTCTTTCTTGAAAGGCCTTTTCTCAGTACTTGTGGAGGCAGCTTTTTGTATCTTTCCTGACCTGATGCCAGCTTCAATTCTTTCTCCCGTCAGAATCAAATCCGTAAACCCAGCGGAGGAGTTACCAACCAAATGATTGAAAAATGGACCAGACAAAGTCCCTAGGAACATATCAACCAGCTCACGATCAGTCAATGGAGGCTGCACCCTGCCAGCCAAATCTCTCCATTTTTGTGCATATTCTTTGAACCCTTCACCCGTTCCTAGAGACATACCCTGAAGTTGGGTATGCGTAGGAGCGAGATCAGAATTGTATTGATATTGTCTGTAGAATGCGGTTGCCAAATCTTCCCAGTGTCGGATGCTAGTTCCATCTAATTGGTAGAACCATTCAAGCTGCGACCCCGAAAGGCTATCTTGGAAGAAGTGAATCCAAAGGTTCTTATCCGCCGTGTAAGGTTGGATCTTCCTTACGTACGACCTTAGATGCAGCTTTGGGCAGGAGACCCCATCATACTTGGCGAAGGCAGGCGCCTTAAACTTGTGTGGAATTACTACCCCAGAAGATAACCCCAAATCTCCGAAATCCAGCCCCGGCACATTCTGAATCTCCATGGCGCTCAAGCGGTCCTCCAATTGCTTGTATCTGTCAGCAGCAGGTGGGTATTGTTCGTCATTATAGTCCGTCTCGTTGTCGGAGACCGCGGGACTAGGAGCTCCTCCCCCTTGGGGACTGTTTTTCTCAGCAGAAGAAGTAGTTGGATCAGCTTCATTATGGAGTGTGTTCCCAAATCTGCGTCCAGTGTTGAACAACGCAGTCCTCTTTTTCTTCTTCTTCTTCAGGAGTAGAGTCTTCAACTCTTGCTGACCTTGGGCCAGGCTCAGGACCATCTCTTGAAACTGGGCACTTTGGGCCTGAAGGGCCTTGATTGCTTGCTCACTGGATGAGTCCGGATTCATGATGACTGTTCAAATAAACAGCGAAGAAGAATAAGCAACCTGTGAAATAGGGTACCTGCTATGCATATGGTGCAATGAAATGCGTATGTTTTATGTTTTCAAAGACAAACAAGATCCAACTTTGTAGACAAAAAGGGAAACACACTTCATTAGATTAAAATTTTCAATTGTTCAACAACTTGCCCTTAGGCGTTACAGGAATGAAAAATACTAGAAAGGAAATGAAAGCTATAAAAGGAAATATCCAAAGCCCATCAGTGCTCCCATGGCCTCCTTTTCTCAGTGTTGATGTAGTTATTCAGAACCCGCTCTTCCTCCAATTGCTTAGTCAGCCTCTGGATCTTCCGTTCCTGCTCGTTGAACTTTTCCCGATAGAAATCCCGCTCTTCCTTTAGCTGCGCCCAAGATCTCTTCATTGTGTCAAAATCAGTGGGTATATGAGGAGGGAGGACAGTTGGAGGAACCCCATCTTCATCAGGAGATTCAAAAATGATAGGTCTAACAGCTTCGTATGGCATACCTAACCTCTGAGCACGGATGCGGACCCATTTGCAATAGGGTTCCATTGGTAGAGAATTCTTTGGTCCCAACTCAAGTGGGTCAGCTTTGTGAATTCTGTCCCAAGCTTTAATGAATCCATGGCGTAGTTTGTCACTGTCTGTCTGGAACTTAAAATGGAAGTGAGGAACCAACATTTCATGAGGCCCATCCCCCCTGGCTCTTCCAAACTGACGGAGAGCTAAGCATGGATTATAAGAGATTCCTCCTTGGATACCAATCAGCGGAACATTAGGGTATTCTCCGCAACGGTCAATAACATCTACCTCATCCAAACCTCTGAGAGTCCAAGTGATGTCATTATCTGTGAGAGACATTAGCCTACGAGCCCAACCCTTTCCTTCTTCATTCTTCAGCACGAACTTAGGAAGGTGCGAAATAAACCACCTCACTAGCAAAGGAGCACAACACCACGGAGTTCCCCGTTTTCGAGCAGTACGAGCATAGAGTTGTTGCAGGATATCACCCAAAAGAGTGGGTACAAGATTCCGAGACACGAAGATCCTTATGACATGGATACTGATAAAGGTGTCAGGATTGGGAAACAATACCAGACCATAGATCAAAAGAGCCAGAATATCTTCATACGCCTTGAAGTCCAAGTCATTCCAGAAATCATTAGCCTTGCCAACCAGAAATTTAACCAAAAAGCCCTTGACTCCACTTCTAGTTCCCCAGTTAGCCAATATCTCTTCTTTGGTCAAGGGGAGGACTGCAGCAACCTCTTCAGGCCTAGGAGTCTTTTCCAAACCAGTGAAAGGAGTTTGCTCCAAGACAGGGATCCCAAGCAAATAAGAGAATTCTTCCAGGGTAGGAACCAGCTGGAAGTCTTGAAAGGTTAAACAATGATACAGGGGGTCGTAAAACTGGGTCAGAACACTTATCAGTTGTTGGTCCCATTTTGCAGTGATCAAGCCAAGGAGAGAACCATGCCTGTTGATAAAGGAAGAAGTTTTTGGAATCCTACCAACCAAATCTTTGAGCAAAGCTGGTGGTTGAACAAAGTTGAGCCGGATAGTATTCCTACGCACGGGCATCATGATGTCCTACAAAACAAAGCAAAGATGAAACTTTTTTGTCTTTGAAATGGGTTAGTCCTTTATTCAGGATGCATGCAATGGTATGATGGCATGATGCTATGATGAAGCACACCACAAGTATTCACACAGGCAAACATGATAAGGCACACAAGTCACACAAGACAACCCTTAGGTTTCAGGCTAGCATGAAGTTTAGGTATTACCCTCTTTTAGTTTCGTTGGTTAAAACCCGTCCTATCAAAAGTAACCGGGTTCTAGAGGATCTCAAATCATTGACTACCCTCAATCGGTCATAACTCCAGCATCGCAATCTTTTCTTGCGGCCAGAACCATCTCGAGAGTTTAGCCTCAATGAGTGTAGCATACTGCTACTGTCCTAATGGCCAAGTTTGGTCAATTTAGGGTTCTAAGGTTGGTTGGTGTTTAATGACTCCTTAGAAGACCTATATTCTCCCTGTTGCAACACAAGGGATATAGGTACAGACCAAGGTGCCACACCAACGTAGCCACTGCTTCACCCATGTCGGTCTACGCCGGACAGGTCCCTCACAGATTATGCTACCTAAAAAGGGTATTTCCCAGATCCGGGTTAGGATCTATGAAACTCCGATGCAAAGCCCACAAATGTAAAAGCAAACAAAGCAATCAATTGAAAATAAAGGTGATCTAAACCCTAAGGTAACCCCACTTTAAAAATTGTCCCCAGCAGAGTCGCCAGTTCTGTGATACGGTGGGAGAACTGACTTGAGGTTTTGCGTTTGTTTTCGCAAATGTTTCGGTTGAGCAAGAGTCGCCACCGAATTTTTATTTTATCCTAAGGAAATGTTTAAAAAGCACAGCAAAAACCTTTTGAGATGTTTTCTTAGGTTCGGGGAGTAGATTATAGAAAGGGAAGGTATTAGCACCCTTTCTATCCATGGTTATCCATGGGCTCTTAGTTACTTGCTTAGATCACTTACCTTTTGTTTTCAATTGTTTGAAATGGTGCTTGTGTGTGTGGGTTTGAAAATGTTTTGAAAAGAAGCCAATGTGGTGGCAACCTTTGTAATGATCCATGTGGGGATGTATACAAAGATGTATGTCTTTTGAAAAGGTTTTCATTTTGTTTTTTTGGAAAAGTTTGTTTTGAAAGTGTTGTGAGGTGTGTTTTTTGAAAATAGGCAAGTGTTTTGTTTTTGCAAGTTTGATTCAAGTAACTAAGAGGTTATCTACTCCTAAATTTCTCAAAGTTTATTGCTATGTTTTAACCCTTTTAATAAGTTTGTTCCACCATTGCATTTGGTGGACAATCTCATGTTAGGATGTGAAAGGGACGGGCGCGGGTCATCGTTTAATACCATAATTGCAATGGTGCCAAGTATCTTTGGGCATTTTCTTTAAGGGACTTGATCATTTGTTTAGGCAACTTTTTGAAAGCGTCATCGAGGGACTATGATCATTTGATTTGTTTGTTTTGCCCAAAGAGACCTAACATACAATATGGCCCATTTATTTGAAGGCAACAAAGTGGAATACCCTAGGGGGTGCAAGTGTGATTTGTGTGTCCATTTTCATGCTTGTTTATCTTGAAATTAGGTCAAAACTATTTTTCGTTATTTTTCGCATACAAACCCTAATTCTAACATGGTATAATTAGAAAGCAATAAAGTGCGAAAATAAATTTACTAAGCTATTACAAAACCATATATGGGAAAGGGGGTACAAATGTTCAAATGAGGATTTTGACAAGGAATTTAAACCTAAAGCTATTACACCATTTTTGGAATATTTACAAGGTAATTTAATTGCATAAATTAAATAGAAATAAAACAAATATGCAAGAATGCAAAAAGTTTTTATATGTATGAAAAAAAAAGTATTATTTATGTCACATAAATAAAATAAAAATAAAAGTATTTTTTGGAGTATTTTCATATTTAGGTCAAAACCCTAGTTTACAAAATAAAATGCATTATTCAATATATACAATATTTGTTATTTACATACAAAAATAAAATAAAAAATGAATCTATTTGTGAAAAATGTATTTTTAATGTTAAATATTAATAAAATAAAATATGCATATTTTTGGTATTTTATTCTAAGTATACTAACATATGTATGTATTTATTTATATTATTTACAAAATATGTATTATATATACTAATTAATAATATTTAATATTTAATAATAAAAAGGGTATTTTTTCTATAAAATATTTTCAGAAAGTAAAACAAAATGAAAGTGTATAAAAATGTATTTGCACCATTTTAGTATTTTAAATAAAAAGTATATGTGTTTATTTATTTATGTACAAACTAAAAGAAAGATCAAATAAATGCCTAATAAATTCAAAAATGGTGAGAAAAAATATTTTTATATTTTTAATATCATGGGAAAAAATAAATGAGTCAATCAAAAAAAGAAAAAGTCAAAAAACATTAAAAATAAACCAAATGGGCTCAGGGGGTTCATAAGCAATTGTATGGTGTGAAAAGGAAATATAAAGCAAGCCCAGCCCAGTTAACCTTTCTTCAACCTCTGGCCAGAAAATATCAAAAAAACGCGCGCCTTGTTCCTCCATTCAAACATCCTGATTCCTGGCTTGTTAATGAAAACTCATAACATAAAAAATGTTCAGCATCAAGAGACGAATCCAACCATATGCAGGACTTGTCTTAACTCTCTAAGATGAGAGAGAATTTCTTCTCCCCCAAATCCTGACCTAGATTTTCTTCCATGTTCAGACTCAAAATTCTTGCAACACACATAATATAAATAAAATCTAATTATATGGCCATGTTCAGGGCAATGATTGTGACATATTCTCTTCACAAACCTAAAGCTAACAATGCCTAATAAGAGAGATACGAATTCAAAAACTTACCTGTTCAGTTGAAGTTCTATCTAGCAATGGAGAAGCTTTCAATGCAAGGTGATGATTGGGATAGTTTCCTTGAGTTCCAGGGATGCTATTCCAAGCTTTACTTTGTCTTGAAAGCTTTTGAATCGTGCTAGAGCACTTCACCTGCAACTCAGAAAAGTGAAAATGGTGGAACCAGTTAGAGGAATTACAGGTCGTGTTTTAGGTTTTGGTTAGCTTGCATAGATGGTATGGAAGGTGTGTGAACTGGTTTGGGCAAGAAAGCTTGAGAGGAATGAGAGATGGCACTCAAACTGCAGGCCCTGCCCTGTTCTTGCAGTTTGAAGGTGATTCTGGGAATGGGAGTGTATGAGGGATGTTAGGGTCGTGTACTAGCTCAGTTGGTATCTCTTGAATGTGTTTTGCAAGTTTGCTTAAGTGTTTGTAAGTTGATATGAGAGTTGGTACAAGTTATGCTATGTTTCTTCTTTCTTAAGCAACAAAAGGCAAGTTGATGTTCTAGACTGATGCAGGCCCCCATAACATGCTGCAACCCTTGGCCTTGATCAGTGCAATGTGTCTCATAACTTGTGCCTAGAAGATTTTGACTGTACCACTTGGATTTGCAAAATGGACATAAAGTTCTACTTTTTCAAAATGGAAATAATGCTTTATCTATAAATGGATTAATCTTCTAGGCAATGCTTGAACACACAAAACATGGTCTTGGCACAAAGGTTTGGAATTAAATTTATGAGTGTAATTGAGATAAAAGGCCTGTAATCAAGTGGCATGCTGAGTTTTGAAAATGCATAGTGTTATGAACATGTAACTTGGCCTAATCAAAAGTGAGTTTTTGCTATATTGTGAAATTCGATTCTCCCTAACCATGAGGTTGTTTGAGAAGTTCTTGGACATTTTAGAAAGCTTGGAATGTGTACTACAATCCATCTTTGAAATGCAAATTGAAATTCCAAGTGGAAGTGTATGGAAAATTGCCTTGAAGTTAGGTAGAAAACCTTGCCAAAATAGGTTAAAATTTCACTAAGTTAAGAATGGTTTAGCACCCTTATTCCAAAAATTGTAACTTGAGATACAAGCCTCATTTGGGAAAACTTTGTGAATCAAAGTTGTAGATTATGCAACAAGCTACAACTTTCATGTTTTGACTTTTGTTTGAATCCAAATGAATCTTGGTGAGAAAGTGGGGCAAAGTTGGGAAAAAATTAGGGTTTTCCATAACTTAGAAAAATTCTAAGTTATGAAAAACTTCCATTTTAAACCTAAATTTGCATTTCTTGATTTCTTGGTGAACAAGTTTCATGATTTGGCATGTTTTGATGAAAAATGAACCTTGACCCTTGATTTTGACCAAAAAGTCAAAGTTTGACTTTTCAGTATACAGTCAAAATTGATCAATTGACTGAGAAATTCAACTATCAATCTTGTGTATTTGGGATCTTTTGAACTTGTTGAGCATGTCAAGATGAATCCATGGGGTCCTTGAGTCCACATGTGAGCTTGGTTTGCCATTGGCTAGGTCAAACAGTCAAAAATCACCCTTGTGCAGTCAAAACCCTAAAAAATGACCATTTTGCCCTTTTGATGATCTGATCAAATTTCTTGTGGAATTGTGATCCAAACTTGATCAAATGGTCTATGTGAGTTCATATTGTTGATGTGGGTCAATTTTCATGAGATTTGACTGTCAATTGGCCACAATTGACTTTTTCTCCAATACAGTTGATTTCTAGGTCAACTGTCCAATTGACTGGGCAAAACTTGGAATCAAGACTTGAAACTTTGTATGAATAAACTTGAGAGTCCAACATGAAGCATGAAAGTCATCTTAGGCTTTTTAGATCAAAATATCTTTGTGCAAACACAAACCCTAATTTGGGTCAACAGTGCAAGGAGAAGTCTTGAGCAGAGGAAACCCTAACTGGATCTTGAGCTCCAAGGGTCTTGTGATGAGAAAATGTTGATGAAATGGGAGGGCAAATTTTGGGGTACAACACATGGGGTTTTATAGGTAAGTACCCTCTTGAAGTTTAGTTGGCTTAAACCTATCCTAATAATAGTAACCGGGTTCTAAGGAGCTCAATATCACATGATTGTTTCCTTGGTCATTGTTTCAGCTCAATCCTCTTTAATGGAGACCGAAATATCCCAAGAAACCAACCCTCAATGAGTGTAGTATCGAGTATCTAACAACTTCGAACTGCACCAAAGCCAGTCATCTCACTACATCATAAAGGCCAAGTTGGTCAAGTAAAGGGTTCTAGAAGTTCATTAGTGCTTCATGACATCACTCAGCAGCTCCGTATTCTCTTTGATTGACTCAAAGGCTACCGGTACTCACAAATATGTCACACTAACATAGCTATTGCTTAGACCATATCGGTATACCCCGCACAGTTTTCACAATGTATTGCTATTTACCTATAATGTATCCCAAATTCGGGTAGAGGATTTCAAACCCAAACAAAGAACCATAATGTAAAGCAAACAAGTCAAACAATGTAAGCAAATAAATGTGATCTAGCCCTAAGGTAACCCCGCTTTTATAAAATTCCCCAGCAGAGTCGCCAGTTCTATGATACGGTGGGAGAACTGACTTGAGGGTTTTGCGTTTGATTGCAAATGTTGAGGTTAGCAAGAGTCGTCACCGACTTTTCTTTTATCCAAAAGGAAAGGTGAAAAAGCACAGGAAAGACCTTTGAGATTGTTTCTTGAGTTCGGGGGGTAGATTATGAAGAGGGAAGGTATTAGCACCCTTTTCATCCATGGTTTTCCATGGGCTCTTAGTTACTTGCTAGATCACTTGCTTTTGTTGTTTGAAATTGTGTTTGGTGTGGTTTTGAAAGTATTTTGTAAAATAGGCCATTGTTTAGGCAATCTTTGTAATGATTCTCGTTCGTAAGAATGTATACAAAGATGTTTGTCTTTTTGAAAATGTTTTCAATATTTGTAAAATGTTTGGAAATGTATGTGTTTGTTTTGGAAATAGCAAGGATAGTTGTTTTGAAATGGATCAAGTAACTAGAATTAATCTACCTACTCAAATGTCTTTCTTGTTTATTTTCTATTCCTTTTACATTGTTGTCATACCACTGATTTGGTAAGCAACCCTATCTTTGGATGTAAACGGGACGGGTGTGGGTCATCGTATAACCATGATTAGCAATGTTGCAAAGTATCTTAGCATTTTTGAGGGACCAAGATCATTTTATAAGACAACTTTGAATAGCGTCATCGAGGGACTATGATCTTATACTTGTTTGTTTTGCCAAGATACTTCACATGCGTAATATGGCTATTTTTGTATAAGGCAACCAAGTGGAGAAACCATAAGGATGCTTGTGTGCAAGTGTGTTATTTTCATGCTTTATTTGTCTTGTATTAGGGTTTTTTATTTGCTTTGTTTTGATCTTGCCATACAAATCCTAATTACTAGCATGGTATGTAAAAGCGGTAAATTGCGTAATTTAAAGATTACTACGCTATTACAATGTTTTATGAGAGGGGGGGGGGGGGGGGGGGGGGGGATACAAATTATGAATGGGGATTTGCAATAATGTAAATCTAATTAAGCTATTACAACCATATCGAATCCATACAAATATTGGAATAAATAAATACAATATTTAAATATGCAATATTATGTATATGCAAGAAAAGGATTTTTGTTTTGTTTTTTTATGTGAAAAGAAATTTTGAACTAAACCTAATAACTTAAGAAAAAAGAATTTAATTCTTGAAAACAAAAGTTAACCCTAATTTCTAATTTAAAAGAAAATAAAGTTCTTATGTATTATTTTTATGTATTTTTTGTATTAAAAATAATAAATAACATTTTATGAAAATATTTAGTTTTTATATGTCAAAATAAATATTTACAAGTATGAATAAAAAAATGAATAAAATAGTTAACCTAAATCTATTATATTTACAAATTTATTTAAGAAAGAAATAATTAATATATAGCTTAATAAAAATATTTTTTCATGTGAAAATGAAATAAAATGAACAAAATGCAAAATTGTCATATTTTATATTTTTCATGATTTTATGCATTAAAGACAATATTTAATAAAATAAAAAAAATAAAATAAAACAAATAAATAAAATGTATGGGCCAGGGGGTACTGCAAGCAAATAAGGAGTAGTGTTAGAAAAAAAACAAGAGGCCCAAAGGACCAAGCCCACGCTGCCAGAAACCAAAAAGAGCTAGAAAAAATAAGAACAAATGTAAAAGGTAACGCCAAGGTTCGAACCCACGACCTAGGCATTGCCAGCGCGCTACCTTACCACTGGGGTGGCTGTACATCCGTTAGTTTATGTGAAAACAAAAATACATAACATGAAACCCTTCTTTCCTGTACTTTATCTTCTTCCTCAATTTGGCCGGACCTCCTGTAACTCTTTCATCTCTCCATGAAAATGATAGTACTCATTCCCACGATTTCAACCATGTAACTTATGGAAACTATCAATCAAAGATTAAAACGAATTTTGAAAGCCCTAATTTTTACAGGAATTTGAACTTCAAAATTCTCTATACACAATGATCAGAAATGAAATCTATGCACATGGTTAGCTTCCGCATTATGATATCTACATTTTTCTTTCACAAATCGTGGCCAATGGATGCCTATATGAAAAGATAGAAGTTGGAGTTTTTACCTCTTTCAGTTGAGATCGCGAATGGAGTTTGAGTGAGATTTATGAAGGCCTGAAGATTGCTTGAGCTTGCTTGAACTCCATGAGTGTGTTCCAATCCTTACCTTGCCTTTGAAAGTGTCTGAAACTCTCTATCCAAGTCAACCTGCAAGCTTGAAAAACAAAAGTGGAAGATGAAGAAGGAGGAGTTACAATGCAGGGATTATGGTCTGAATCACTTAGATATGAGGTAGGTAAAGTGTTTGGATGATTAAAACTTGAAACGCACGAGCCAATTTGTGGATTGCTATGCTTATGCACAAACTACAAGTTTTGACAGTTTTTTTGGTGATATGGAGTGTTTGAATCTCTCCCCCCCCCCCCCCCCCCCCTCTAAGTTGTAATGGGTTTGTGTATTAGTATGGAGAAAGTTTAAGTCAGTTTCACAACAGATCTTTGAGTTGTAGCCTTTTTGCACACTTTCTTGCTTTTGAAGCAAAGTGAAGGGACAAGTCTCCTCATGCTTGTACTGGACTTCTTAGAGTTGGTATAAGCTCTACACAAATTTATTTAGGTCTGTAGGACTTGTGTGTACAGAGAAGACAGGTTCAATGCTCAAGAAATGGAAAATTGCAAAAGTGAAGCTTTTCCAAAATGGCAATGGCAACTTTGTGCCATTTATGGAATTAAAGCTTGGATAAAGACTTTTGAGCTTGGATCAAAGCTTTGTCAACTGAGTAAGCATTAAATTATGGAGTGAGAAACAAGTTTGGGACCTGTAAGTCAAGGATTAGGCAGCATAGGTTCTGATTTGAACTTTGTTCTTCATGAAATGGCTTGAAAACAAAGTGAGAAATTGCCAACTTCATCTCTTCTATTCTCCCTACTAAAAAATGATATCAAGGAGTTCTTGGACATTTTGGAAAGCTTGCAATATGCTCTATAAATCATCTTTGAAATGTATTTCAAGATTCCTCTTGGAACTAGGTAAAAAAATTCTATGAAGTTGGGTCCAAAACCTGCCTAAATTAGGGCAAAATTTCACAAAGTTATTTTAGTTCATGGACATGTATTCACAAAATTATATTCTGAGATCCAAGCATCTTTAGGGAAAAATGTGTGAATAAAATTTGTAGATTTCATGGAGATATACAACTTTCATGTTGGGAATTTCCTTTGAATCATCTTGCATCATGGTGAAAAAATGGCTTAAAGTTGAGAAAAAATAAGAAATTTTCTATACTTAGAAAATTTTCTAAGTTAAGAAAATTTCAAGTTTTAAAACCAAATCTTCAATCTTTGGTTTCTTGATGAACAAGTTTCAAAATTTGACATGTTTTTTTGAATCATGATCCTTGGCACTTGGCTTTGACCAAAAAGTCAAAGTTTGACTTTTCAGTATACAGTTGACTTTTGATCAGTTGACTGCAAATTTCATTTGTTTATCCAATGAATTTGTAATGTTTTGAACCATGTAATTAGGTCAAGATGATACAAATGAAACCTTGTAATCAAGCTTCAAATCAATTGGTCATTTGCTAGGTCAAAAATCCGAAATTGCCCTTTCTCAGTAAAAACCCTAATTTTGACCATTTTGCCCTTTTGATGATTTGATCAAATTTCTTGAGGAATTGTGATCCAAACTTGATCAAATGATACATATGAGTCTAAAATGTTGATGTGGATAAAAAATTATGAAGTTTGACTGTAAACTGGCCATGATTGACTTTTCCCCAATACAACTGATTTTTAGGTCAATTGTCCAATTGACTGATCAAAAATGTGGTTCAAAGCTTGAAACTTGTCATGAGTAATCTTAGTGGTCCATAATGATGTTTGAAATTCATATGAAGCATTGATTGTCCAAAAATCCTTGTGCAAACTCAAACCCTAATTTTGGACCAACAGTATGAGATGAGATGTCTTGAGCTGACCAAACCTTAATCCAGTCTTGAGTCAAAGAGATCTTATGAGAATAATTTGATAAATGAAAGGGCAAATTTTATGGTACAACACACCTCAATCATAAAAAAAATTTCTTCACAAAATCATATGACTATAAGAACTAGTGAAAGAAAGTGACACAGAAAACTTAAAGAGAGAGAGAGAGAGAGAGAGAGAGAGAGAGAGAGAGAGAGGTGTGTGTGTGTGTGTGTGTGTGTTTCAATACATATTTCATATTTTGGATGCTTTAAACTGAGAAATGAGACCTCTATTTATAGGCTTCAAATCCTCCAAAAGAGGAAATATCATTAAATCAAATTTGCTTGTTACTAATCGATTAGACCAATCTATTAGCTCATTTAAAAGTAACGAATCTATTTTCCAAAATAGGTAAGAATTGATATATAGTCGTTACCAATCGTTTGAGTACAATCAAATTTCCTTATTTCTCAAGAAAGCGTCAATCTAATCGATTGCCACTTTGTGCTAATCAATTAGATCTAGTCAAACTAATTTGTATGGCTCTTTGAATGTTCCCAACACTTTCTAAGCAACTTTTATATATCTTTTCAAGGTATTTTATTTTCAAAAACATTTTATAAAAAGGTTTTAAGTGTGTGTGTACTTATAGTCATTTACTTGTAAAGAAAGAATTTTTGCTTTTTCAAAAGTTTACTTACTAAATTGGGATAACTTTCCTAAGCATGTATTTGATGTCTTCATTATGTTGACACCTGCTTGAGATCTATTGAGGCTTTTGATATAACTTATTTATTTTGCCTTTGTCTACATAACTTTTTTGATATGACTTATTTATTTTTGCCTTTGTCTAAATATACCAATCATAGTCATAACCCTTTAATTTTTTTATTTAAAAATAAATAAAAAAGAAAAGGCGCGCTTTAACATTAAAAGAATAATATATATGACGACGCTGAGGTTCGAACCTATGAAAGCTTGATGGTATCACCACGGTTGGCTCCTCAATCGTTATTATATACAAATAATTTTAATCAAAAATAAAAAATAATATGGTAACGCCTTAGTTTAGAGATGTCACTACAGTGTAGGGAAGAACCGTGATGACCATGGCGTTGTTGTTTACGCGTTTTGTAGTAGTGAAGTGAGCTTATTTATAGTAGTAAGATACTAATATGGACCACACAAACTCTATCTTGTGACAAAGAAAGTTTTAGAGATGTAACTCCGGAAACACCCTTTATTTGTTTATTTCGGAGATGTACTTTTGAAAACTTCCCTGGTATCAGAAAACGGAACAGAAACAAAACTTGTATTGAATGCTGGATTTTTTTGGTCAAACTACAAAATGCTAATATCAGACATCATAACACATTAACAAAATATCATAATAATAAATAAATACTTAAATAAACCGAAATAACTATCGCCATCCAAATCTACAGGTGGTACCCCCTTTAACTTTTTTTTTCTTTCTATTTCAATATTGTTCAATTTGGTCTTCTCTTGCATCCTTTCAATAAATTGGTCCGCCTAATTCTTGAATTGGATTATATAATGAGTTGTTCACTCTGGTGATATAAGTAGTATAGGGCATCACAGTTTCAAATACACTTGAAGTAAACGTCGTGGATTTGAAACCCACCTAACATAGATGATACGATCATTGGGATTTAGTGGTGGAGCAGTGCACAATGGGAAAAAGTTTCTGAAAAATTGTATCTTGTAAGATCAATACACACACTTATATGCACTTACTATGATATGATCTATCTCAAGAAAACACATTCATTTATCCTCTGGTGCATGTCCACTAATGCAAGGTACAAGAGCGTAATAAATTTATTCAACTTTCTCTTTATTTCCAAACACCTGTGTGTATAATTTTATTGTTCCTCAACTCTTTGATAAGGGTATGACGGACAAATGTGTGATCCCCTTCCCCTTTACCGAGCAAAACAGACACAACCCGAAAACCACAGTTATTGTCAGTCCTGACATTGACGATCTGTTCAATGTAATTATACATAAAAACTGGCATCTCCTCGATGAATGATATTTTTGATGGAGGCGGTGTAGAAAGTAGTTTGCTAATTCGGCCTCCTTAGAAAACACTTTTCCTGAGATTTCAGAGTCAGAGAATCGGAAAAAAGTTTGTCAATGTATTCAAAATATGATGGACTCCTCATTGTTGAGTTGTCAGTCAGTGTAGGTTTGATCTTCTTAGGTGCTCCCTTAGTTTTTACCAGTTGAGAGGATGGTTTCAAGTCACTGATCTCTGAAAATGCAATATTCCTCAATTACTCTTTGATGTTGAGTTTCGTGTTGTCATCAACTTTTAAAAATCTTTCTTTTATCGCTTCTCATTCCGTCAAGATGGGAGATATTCAATTCACCGTCTTTCATAACATCGTCATCATCAAAATTGAGCCTCTTCCACTGACTACAGACTTCGTCCATTCATATCGGGCTATCAAGTTTCACCTTCTTAGATATAACACAAATACACAGAAGACCATAGGTTTTCACAAGTATACAACCACGTTTTGAGTTATGTGAACCTAAATTACCAACTTGTTTGACTTCGTGAAATATATAATTCAGAGTTGATCGAGATATGTTATCGACCAACTGAGAACATAGAGTGTTTTCTTTGAACCTGTGTTCCAAAACCATGATACTACGACCAAATAACGTTTATATCTCATTGTGCAAGTTTAGTATCATTTGGTTCACAGATTCTCAATCCGCACACAAATCACCCTTGTTATTTTCCAACCAATTCTTCAAACAAGCATGAGTCGACTCAGTTCAGTTTGTTGTTGTATTTCTAAGGTGCATAACATGACTGGTCTAAGCACAAATAATCTTCCCCTTTATCTGGTCCAAAATTATGTTTTCAACATATTTCAGTAAATCATGTTATTTCACACACACTTTCCTGAAATATATAACATCAACATATAGCTCTTTTATAGATGCATTTATTATAACACTTTCATGTATCCATAATTTTCTCCACAACTCTTTGAAAAGTTTTCCATCTTCGACGTCTATCATTTTTGTCCCTACCGCAGATTTATCCTGACTTCTCATGTTCTTAGTAATGTGGTACCTACAAAGTAATGCATAAGAAATCAAAAATACTGTTACAACCAAATTCATTAATCCGGTATCGCAGTCGATAACAATGACTTTCAACATATCTTCTTGGTCCTTCAACATTGGCCAACAAACCTCTAGAACCCATGCAAAATTATCACCTTTTTGATACTCTGAAAATACAAAACCAATAGAATATATTTTCTCAGTAGACGTAACACCAACAATTTCCAACAATGGAAACCTATATTTGTTGGTCTTATACGTTAAATCAATTATAAATACAATGGAAAACATATTGAACAATTTAATAGAATCAAGATGAATCCAATATATATCTCTTACTGTTACTTCATCCTCACATCTCTGGCGCCTAGAAACATAATTATTATCATCTAGAAATTTTAAAAGGTGTTGCATTTCAGTTCAACCCCCTTAAGTGTGCTAATTTAGATTGATAACGACTATTATAAACTTGCTTGATATTTGAGATATTCTCGAGTCTTTTGCTCTTCAAAATTGCAAGTATGTTTTTGAGAGATATCAAATTCACTGTCATGTCAGAAACACATTCCTTCTCTTCCGACAAGAGCCAACATGCAATTGAATAAAACCGGCTAATTTTACACATAAATCATGATTATGTAAACTACATGTCACATTAAATCTCCATTTATTATTTGTTAACCGATAACCACACAACTTAAGTAGACATTAATATTTTCTTAAATTGATTTCATCTCGTTTCAAATTCTGAAGAAGGGATCTATATTTTTCACTTCTTTCGCATCTCAATGTCACAAAAACCATATTAATGTAATGAATGAGAATTGAAATGAATGAACTTTATCTTAAATTGTGTTTCCTTTAACTCATTTTGATATGATGAAACACAAGAATGAAAATTTAGAGTAAAAACTTGATTGAGAATAAAATAATTTTTAGAGAGGGTTTAAAGAAACTATTATAAATAAAAGTTGTTATTTTTAATAATTTGACTTTTGATTTTTTCAAAAATACATCTCTAGAAATATCTAACCTGCACATTAAATCTCCATTTATTATTTGTTAACCGATAACCACACAACTTAAGTAGACATTAATATTTTCTTAAATTGATTTCATCTCGTTTCAAATTCTGAAGAAGGGATCTATATTTTTCACTTCTTTCGCATCTCAATGTCACAAAAACCATATTAATGTAATGAATGAGAATTGAAATGAATGAACTTTATCTTAAATTCTGTTTCCTTTAACTCATTTTGATATGATGAAACACAAGAATGAAAATTTAGAGTAAAAACTTGATTGAGAATAAAATAATTTTTAGAGAGGGTTTAAAGAAACTATTATAAATAAAAGTTGTTATTTTTAATAATTTGACTTTTGATTTTTTCAAAAATACATCTCTAGAAATATCTAACCTGCAAAGGTGACAGAAATTTCAATTTTCCTTACAACTTACTAAAGATACATTTCCAATCATCTTGTAATGGTTCTAAATCAATTAATTATAATATACTTCCAAAAATATATTCCAAAACTTTTCTTAATTTCACTATGTATGGCACCACATTTGATCGCGTTTGGCGTGAAAGGTGCGTCTGAGTTCTTTTCACCTATATAGGATATATAGGGTGTAATAAGAAATTCTCCATGCTCAAGCCCAAACCACACACCAGCGAGAATCAATTTTATAACAAAAGATCATTCCATCAAAATACCACTAATATCACATACAATATGTATATGTGACACCCCTAAATGTCAGCAGCTATTTGTATCGGTACGTATATGTGAACACCCCTAATTGTCATCGTCATGCTAAAAAGAGATTAGGAGTAAAACTGCCGGAAAGAGACTTAAAACAGATGAATTAGTCATTTTATGACGATCGCGTAAACTGCTTATTAAAAAAAATGCCTTTTAATCATTATTATAAGTGGCCCATGTTGCGTTGTGAAATGGCTTAGGTGGCTTTCTGGCGGGAAAGTCACACTAACTTTAGTGCAATTTTGCTGGTTTATGGGATAAAATATTAATAAATATTAGAAAAATGATGGAATGAGAAAAGTAAGAAAGAGAAAGACCCAAACCTTGTCCTTGCGTAGATGTCGGGCATATATAGTGAACCCTGACAACCAGTAGTCAAAACTGGAGAAATAGTCTTCAAATCTAGAAACTATTATAGCTTTAGAATTCATTATTTTATGTTTATGATTGATGAAGTTGATAAAAATTTATGTCATTACAAACAAAATCGTAATAATTTTTTTAAGCACAACCATGAAACATGGCCAAAATAGCCAGCCCCTTTAACATGTTATACTATTCAACAAATCATTGCTCCCATTGAACACGATCTCACGCATAGATCGCTTCTGTTTCTCATTTACCTTTTCTTTTTTATACAATTATAACGCATTTTTTATATGGGAAAACTTTTGGGCAGAGACTGGGTTTGGAGGTAAAATCAAACCTACCCCATCCCCAACTTTAATTGGGTAAATCCTCCCATCTTTCCAAAAGGATATAGCAAATGTTCACTGCAGAAGCTAGCAAACAGTTCGCCCATAACATATCGAGGCAATATAGAGATTTTTGGCCCACTTTTCCTGCAAAATCATCAAGTAGGATATTAATATTTGGTGATGAAAAAATCCAAAGAGATAGTAGCAGTATCACACCACAGAAAATTCAGACATGAGGCTACAAATCAGGATTTTAAAATCACATAAAGAGATTTAACTGATTATTCCCAACAATGAGCAATCATATGCTCGACTATGATTAACAATTAATATTGGAAGACAGGAAAAAATACAATCAAGTTAGATGTTACTAAGTTGTGAGACAGAAAAAAGAATAGGTGAAGAATAGCAGTGACACGGAAGACAGTGAGGACTTCACACCACAGAAGACAGTCAAGGGGAAGAATTGAAATTGTTCTTATACTCCTTTCCCAGCCCTTATTCCTTCCATCAACAAGCAATCCCAAATAAAAGAAAAGTCACTTGGCTGATTCAACAAGGGAAAAGGACCCCATACAAACTGCTTAAGGTACAATTAATATCAGTACCCACCAGATACTCAGGCATGCTATGGGGTTCCAAACACTAGGCATGCTAAAACTGCACAAATCTCAACATATAATAGGGAACAATGAATGCAATTATACCTTTACATGGGTGCTAGGAAAAGCAGATGTTCTCAGAGTCTCTTGAGTTTCATCAAGTAATTTACGTTTTGGTATGCTCAGTATGAAGGCTGCCTGATCACTAGTAGCAGCCATAGAAGTAATCCGGTAATTATTTTCCCATCGTCGATGAATTCCTTCACTTGGATACAAAAAGTCAAGCTCCACAACCTTGAATCACCAAATGAGATATTAAGTATGTTATTGTTAAAAAATCCAAACATGACCAAAAATCATTGTTAAAAAGGTTATATACCTGATCAGAATACCCTGCGTTTCTGGACATTACAACACCCCAGCGGCTGCCAGCAGTAGTCATGGAGGTAACATGGAATCCTTCTTTCCACTTCTTGTTTATCCATTTGAAAGGAAAAGAATCACTCACTTTGTAGGACTGCTGTGTATAAGGAGTTCCTGCACAGCAAAGACTCTACCTTAAGATGATAAACAGTGAGTCGTATATTTCGAAGAATAGTCAATGTTTTTCTCATCCCGGAGAAGTTAAACAAGGTAAAGACAGGTGCACCCCCCTTGATTAAACAATTTGAAAGTTCTGTCAATTCTAAAACTAATTAAGTTGTTTACAAGTGTGTCTCATTGGTTCATTTATGCCAAGACTATCGCATGTCTCCAAAATGAACTAGGTAGAAATTGAATCACATAACTGTGAAAGCAGATTGAGCATGGAGAGAATCAATTTTTCTTTAAAATAATTTTGTAATTCCATAAAAATGTATACAATGTCTTAGAACCTGAGAAAATTTAGGTCAGGCTTCATTAAAGGACCAAATGAGTCCCAGATTGCACCTATGAACCTTGTCATCCCCATGTTAATACAAGGTAGCGCTTAAATTGGTATAAAGATGGCAAACACTTGCAGTCTATTTTTAGAACTTTGCAGTGCTTCTCTTCACACAACTTAAATGGCATCACACCCATAAAAGAACAAAGAAAAAACAGTAGAGACAAACCACTCAGAAAATTTTTTTTTTAAAAAAAAACATCGAAAAATATCTATGACTAGGGCACGAATGGCAAAGGTGGTGGTAATAGTAGGCAATGTACAACATTACCTCAATAATAAATAGTACATAAAAATGACAGGCAATAAGAAGGAAAAAAAAAAGTGGAACGGTGATGGTTAGTGACAATGATAGGCAAGATACTACAATTCCTCCATAAATCTATAAATGTTGCAAAAGAGTGTAATGATCAAACCTTTGGACATGACAACCAAGGAACTGCCATTAACTGCACCAGCTATTGAACTGATATAGTAATTTTTTTCCCATTGCTCCATAATCCAATCCTGGGGGATCATCAAAATAGCAGCAGCCAAACATCAATTATTCCATTCATAAAGTTTTGTTTGTAGAAAATGAAATATAGGGATCAGGGAAAGAAAAGGCCAACCTTGTGCAGGAAGACAGGTGATAACTCGTAAACCTGGGAAGAAAAACCTGTTCCTGCGTCCATGATTAGAGCCCACAAATTTGCTGAAGAGGCCACACAGCTTATATACAACCCATCCTCAATACCCTTGTCTACATGCTGCCCGAGCCTATTGTCCGCTACGTTATAATGATATCTGCAACACAAGAAAGTGTTACTTAAACCAAGCAAAATAGAGAGACTACTTCTAAGTGAATAAGCAACACATCCAAATATACAATGGGCAATCAATTGCCTGTACAGTACACTCCTTTAGAGACAGATCCCTTACCATGCACTAGCAATTACACAGCATTACTATGTTTAAATTATTTTTTAGAGCATTGTCATGAGATAAGCACAATGTTCAATCAAAATCTATAAATTCAAGATCAGGTACGTCAATTAAACTAGTTAACAAATTTGAAAATTAGTAGATGTTAGATATTCCCGAATAAAATGGTTAGTTATAGGCAGTCATACCAGTATAATCATTAGTAGAGATTAAGAGAGGTTAGAAGGATATGATTCATGGATGGTTTAGCTGTAATAGAATTTCGGATAGAAAGGGGGGTGGAGATTTGTTACATCAGAAAAACAGTGGCCAGGTCGTAAAATAGAAATTCATGGAGAAGCATCTATCAAACATTATTCTATGTAATCAATAAAATAGTTCATTTTGTCTGATTGTTTCTATCAATTCTTCATTGCCCTCTCCTGGGTTCCTAACAAACTGATCCAACCTGCCAGACAACAGTTCGAAAGAAATGGAGTATGCAGCAGTGATCTCGAATGAGGCAGCAGATGATCATGCATCACAGTCTCATTTGGGGAAGTCTAACATTTATATGCTTAAGCATATGCTACATTTATCGGAGTAACATTTTTATACTTAAGCATATGCTACATTGGTTGATGCAGATGCACGGGATTGTTCTTGTGAATGATAACCCTTTGAAGGGAATGTGATGCATAGCCCAACAAAGCAGATGGAGAACTCTGGGCATCAGTTTATTATGAGAGTAATACATCCCAGATTGTGGAGCCACAATATGTAAAAGTAAAGATGAAGGTTGAATTACCAATGACCAATAACCAAAACCATGGAGAAGAAAGCCATAGCTACAAAGCAAAACTAGAAACAAAAACAAACATTGAGAAAGAAAATATCACATTACAACATAGTATATAACAGCGCCATTAAGAAGACGACATATTGAAGTTAGATAGACTGATTACCTTTGCTTCATGGGACGGCGTGCATTATACACTGATATCCACTGAGTAGCGGGACTCCCCAATCGCACTTTTTTCTTAGGCTGCTCATCTTCCTCCAGATTTATAAGCATCCTTCCTCGCTTTTGACCAACCTATATATATAAGGTTTAGCATTCAGATAAATAATAATCAATGCAGCACTTCCCTCAAATAAATATGAACGGCAGTTAAAATAACCTTTAAAGCTCCATCAATTCTAATAGGTCTCAATGGAGTGCATGGTTCGATCAAGCTGTCAAAGAGTGATATGAGCTTGGAATAATTTGGCTCCTCGTCAAATTTCATGTTTGTAACTGCTTCCAGGAACAGCTTAAATGGAGCGGGACAAAAGCAGCACATCAACTCCGCAGAAGTGGACATTTTTTTCTTACAAACAAGAAAACTTTTATTGTCACCCTGTAGATTGGGGTAAATGAAACAAATCATGCCATATAAGATGAAACCTCCAAGAAGCAAGCAATAATCTATACATGATGAGATACTACAAACACACCTGATAACCCTGCCACGGCAATCTCCCTTTTATGAGAAATATTAACGTGTATGCTAGTGACTCAAGATCATCCCTTCGACTGCCAGTCCTACCTAAATGTGCATGCACACTAGCATACCTTATCGTCCCCCTGCACAAAAAGGGACATATTAACAATGTATCAATATGTAATTTGTAAACACAAGCAAATCATGTTAAATTCAAAACATCTACAAACCTGAATATATCAGGTCTCTGGTCATATTCAACGTGTTGACCAGATGATGCATCCTTCCACTTTGAAGCTGAAGACAACACACACACATGGTATTGACATGAATGCACGGTTAAAATATGGCATAACTCCAAATAACTAAAGCCTATGGGTAGATAGAGAGAAAAATAAAACTCAGTGGAAATGCAACATACCTAAACCAAGATCAATAAGATACAACTTCTTATCATCAGCCGTTCCAGGTTGACCAAGCAAAAAGTTTTCTGGTTTTACATCTCCATGCACAAACCTAATTTAATGATGATACAAATCTCATTTATAAATGTAATCACCCGTAACCTAGTCATAACAAATGGGAACATTACTATTGACTCTAAAAAGCTTTAAAAAAAAGGATTTACCCTTTCATATGGAGCTTCTCAAGAATTGATATAGCCTCAACTGCAATACAAGCAGCCATACTTGGTGACATCCTGTCAAGATGCTAAGAGTTTAGAGGAGCCAAGATGGAACGAACTTAAAGAGTTCGCAGTTACACCAAGTGAACCTATATAATGAAACAAATGGTCTAAATCTTACGATTGACCAAGAGAATTCCAGACATCCCAAAGGCTTGGCCCAAGTATGTCCATCACCTGAAATAATATGTTTTTCTTTAGAACAAAGAGCCAGTCAACATAAGCTGATATAGGGAAGGTGAAGACTCACCAAAATGTAGAAATCTCCTTGTCGACCCTTGTAATGAACCCAGGGAACGCCATAACAACCATTCAGAGTACTTACCAATGCCAAAAATACAAAAGTGAGAATTGGATAGAATAAAATTAAAGCACTTGAGAACGCTTAAAAATTGGATTATTGGTAAGCCTTTTCATATATGGACAGATTGTTGGTACCTGTAAACTTGCCACTCATAAGGAGGCCCATAATTACAGCCTTTACTGTTTCTATGCTCAAACTTGAGTGCCACCTTTAAACAGAGTTAAATAAGAAAATGGTAATGTATCATCCCAGTGTTATTAATATTTCATTGGATCTAAAAGACATAGAATGGGACAGGGAGGGGGGAGAGTTTGAATGTCTTAGTAATACCTCGATAGCATCAGGACCTGTTCGATCAGAGCCCCCACTAACCCTTCTGCCAACATACACTTGGCCAAAACCACCCTTACCCAACTTCCTCTCTGTCTTATATACAGGAGAGTTACCAACTTGCACCTGCATAAATAAGAGTGTTTGAATAAAATAAGATACTACCAAATCTATATCAACTGGATGTTAATAACAACAACCACAATGCAGTCTAGAATAACTAATTCGTGGATGAACAGGTGAACCAAAAAATAACAGACGCTATTTATACAAAATGCAAAAACCAAATTCTCCTGTACCATCTGAAAATTCCAGAACAGCCCAATTGATTGATATATGTTAAAAACTTTTATGGAAACAGCCCAATCACTAAGAAATGTAATAAATGATACAACTAATAATCACATTATTAAAACAAATTTGCAGCAATATCTTTGAAATGAAATAAGGCAATGCAAGAGAAGCAACATGCAATAAAAAAGATACCCTCTCAGGGACAGGGGTTGTGGTTGCCTCTTCTTCAGCTGCTGCCACTTTATCACCACTTCCACCCTCCATTACAATGTTATTATTAGCCACTACCTCTAAGTGATTGTAAACAGGTTCCTGAGCCCTAAATGCAATGGGTTCTGGAAGGACCTCACAAGGTTCAGGATCCAAATCAATCAATCTTGCTCCGCGGCCTCTACCAGCTGCAGGTCGCCTTGTGGGAACAGCTGGTGAAGACCCTTTCCCTAAACCTGTAGCATTACCACCTCTTCCTCTTCCACCTCCAACTCTCCTCCTAGCTCTGTTCTGTTCAGGATGTGCCCAATTTTCTCCTTGATCAACAGGTACAGGACCAGGCTGAAGATCTCCAAGTCGCTTTGACCTTCTAGCTCCACTTCTCAACTCTGGCATCCTCTCCCCATTCAAATCATAGCCCACCTTATAGACCCCAAAAACAGACTCTGCGACAAAAACAACCAAAGCAAATGAACAAACTGAGATCGAGGCATTCTCATCTAGAAAACTTTTTCAACAAAACCTCCAAAATGAACCAAATATATTTAGCTACATCTACAAATCACACTAAAAAGTTCAAAAAAATATCTATCAAACAACCCTCAGTTCAACATCAGATAACAATATAATGAAAGCAGCATACTGAAAAGACATTAGACACCAAGAAAAAGATTCTACTTTCATCAAAATACATACTCTCCACAACAAAAACAATGTACCTAAAATCACACAGAGAAATCCATCATTTTCTGTATTCTAAATTCAACACACGCTTCATATATTATTATGGTCTTTCAATAATTCAAACACTTTATTTAACAAAAACTGGAAGTTATGATTCTAACCCTTCCATCTCCAAAATAAACTACACAAATTCCAACCTGCAAACCCCACAGATTGCTAACAACACCACCACCAAAAACACAAAAATCCAAAACTGACTTTTCCAATTCAACACTCAACGAATATAACCAATCTTAAACCCGATCATCCAAAAAAAAACAACAGAACAAAAAAATTAAAGTCTACCAAAAAAAAAACTGAATAACCGTCATCAAACTAGCTCATCGTTGACAAAAATCCAAACCGATCGCAAAAAAAAACATAAAAAAGAAAGAAGAAGAAACGAATAATCCAAACACACGCACACATACACAACAAAAAAAAATACAAAAACAAAAAAACTTACAGATCGACGCGTATAGCTGCAGAACGAGAAGGATCGGGAAACGATTGACGAGGGAGACAAAAGAGAACGCGACGGAAGTAACGATCGTGGAAGAATCAGTAACAAAAAAAAAAATAACAAATGCGTAATGGTGAAAAAAAGGAAGAGTTTGTTCCAGTGAAAGGAAAGTAACGAAACTACGACGAAGAAAGCATGGCGATGAGCGATGAACGATGAATGAAATTAGGGTTTGTGAGAAGAGGAAGAAGAAAAGAGCGGTTGGGAAGAAGAAGAAGAAGATATTAGATAATCGGTTTTTGTTATAATGCTTTCTTTTCTCTCTCTTTTTCTTTTTATTTTTATTTTTCTCTCTATGGAGAGGATGCGGTAATGGTGAGTTTATTGCTGTTGTTGTTGGTTGTGTACGTGTGTGAGTGTTGTTGTGTGTGGGAGAGTCTATGCACCATGCAAATGTGACTTCGTAATATCCAAAGGCATGTATAATATTTTATTATCAAAAATATTATTTTTACATCATGGTTTAAAAACTTAAATTCTTTTTCTCTTAATTATATCAATAGCTATAAGCCTATAAATAGTAAATTACATAATTTAATATTGTACTGGAAAAACCGTTACAGATTTTAGATATTCAAATAGCATTATTTTATTATCATTGTAATTTGTTTTATTTAATAGTATTTTAATTTTGATTATTTAATTGTTTTTGTAAATAATTATGAAGTATTTTTTAATTAAAAAATATGTTGGTTCACTTAAATTAAAAATAATTAATTTACGGATAAACTCGCAATATTTAAATTAATATTATCAAATGAAATGATATTTATAAAGTGACAAGATATCACACCAAGATGAAGAAAACTATAATGTCATATTTAGGTGATGAGATCACAAAAAATAAGAAGAAAAAATTCATTTTTATGTAAGTGTTGTTTTATTTAAACGAAAAGTTTGAGAAGTGATTTTCATATCTGAATGATCAATTGTGAAAGTATTTTAAGCATGGATTTGGTGACAATGTGTTATCAACCGTTGTCTAGGTCAATCCTTGATACATCTATTACATTAAATTTGATTAAAAGGAATTATAATAATTTTGTTATTGATATTTAAACAACTTTAAATAGTATTTTGACGTATCAATTACTTACACCATGTTTTAAATGTGATGTGGTTGTTATTACAGTTTTGAAATCAAATTATGTTGTTGAGGTTGATCATTGCATAACTTTCCTTCATGAAAGATCAATGTTGATGAAATATAATACTAATCTCACTTTGAATGGTTTGCATGACAAATTAAACAACAATTTTAATATTAATCAAATTAAAGCCACTAGTATCAAAAAAAAAACTTTGAGTATTTTGTTATAATAATGGTGGATTGACCTTTTGAATTCTTACACGGCTCTCGTTTGATAGGAAGAAGAGGTTTTGCCTATTTATAATATGATACACTCCTATTGTTTTATGAATTTTGTCAAATAATTGATCATTCTTTGAAAGATTTTCTAAGACAAAAGTGTGTGTAGGAATAGTTTACTCTAAAATATACTTGGGAAAAACTCATTACTAAACATATCCTTAAGAAAGTTATTTTTATAGTCATTAAAAGGCTATGACGTGAGATATAGGTCGTAAGCAGAAAACGTTCATGAAGTAGTATCAACTCTAAGGATTCTTTCTGGAACACTTCTTGTGCAAGTTCCACTACATATTGAAAATCAAGGTCGGCCGAACATATACGGAGATCCAAGACAAATGATAAAATGTGACATTTTAAAATAATTAAAAGTACATATGTCTTGTAGATGGACTTAAACTAATGAGCTTTTATACACTAAACTTCATTGTTACTGCTAGGTTATATGTTACATATTATTTATTTTCAAAAACATAGTTATATACTATCTATTTCTTTATCATTCTATAAAGTCCAATACAAAACTGGGACTCTAATTATTTGAAGTCTTGTGTTATGGGTCTCCTTGCACATCCACAATATTGGTCTTGTTGAAGATGTTAAATATTTGATGAATGATTAAGTCAGTAAACAAAATGAATAACATCAAAGTAATAAAAAAATATATATGTGTATTATTGATTCTTCGAGTGATCTAGTAACAAATAAAAACTATATTTGAGATCTTTCATTTATGAGAGGTGCATATTCTAATGTTATTATTATCGATATAATATAAATTTCAATATTACTCATGACTTAGAGACATTAAAGAACTAGAAGAATATAGATGTTATGAAAACTAAACATATAACACATATTATTGAGGAATAAAAAGCAACAACTATTTAATATTTTCAAAATTATCCAATTACAAGTGAAGAATTTTTTACATAAACAATCTCCAAGACAAAGGCATAAAAATGCATAAAGGGGTTTGTTTATTTAATACACACTCTGGTATAAAACCTTCCTATTTTAAGGAAGTTATTTATTTTGGTTTTACTTTTCAAAATTTTCCTTTTCTCTTTCGTGTTAGGTTTATGTCCCCGGTGTTAGGTTTTATCCTACTAGCAAATTTTTGTTAAGTGTCCAACGTAATATGTCTCGTTAAAAGGAATGTCATGCCAGTGTGTAAATATTAGACAACGTGCTTATGATAGTGGTATAACTTAGAAAAGCTTAGAGGTGAGGCGAGGGGAACACTCTTCACCCTATCAAATCACCTTTGTGTTAGTTCAGGCGCCCTCATTTTGGTTAAAGTATCCCTTGTCTAGATGTGTCACCTAAATCTCTAGATTTCGCGTCCATGACACGCAATCATACATAGAGCATCTAATAGGTCATCAGACGCTATATAGGAAGTTATGGGACTTAATTGCACCTCTTAGATGTCAAAAAACCACCACTCATGATTATAGTGGTTTTTGAATTATAGGAGACTTAGTTCAGTTCCCTTGTATATAAATACATTGTTATTATCATACTAAGGGGGGCCAATCTCTAACAAAGAGAGAAACTACTCATACAAAGCTTTTCATTCCATCATGTGAGATAACTATATTCTCAACAAATCCTAAAGCCTATAATAACCCGTATCTACTAGGGGTTATCTCACTCATTGTACTTACATAAAGTACAATTGGCGCCCACTGTGAAGCCCTGTAAAACTAACACAGACCTCTTTCACTATGTTCAACCAAAGTATTATCTTTGCATTCACCTGTCATCACGGTGAATAAAAAGACAGTTATAGCGACAAGCAAAGACTATGACAATAAGGAAGGCGTCTTAATAAAGATTTATGCCACCATGACATTCAATATCAGAACAAAACTTTGGAATATAATGTTCACCATATCCAACAACGCCAACAAGGGCCATATATGATGGACGAACTAGAGGCATTTGATCTCCAACCTCTATTGGACAAAATATGGAAGGTGTCACTACTATAAATAATATATTTTATGGAAACGGTTTCACCTCATGTAACGAAAAACCAGGATAAAATACATGCACACACCATATTTTTTCTTTCTAAAAAAATCTATTCCATCGATTTTAGTTGAAAATCGAGGGGTAAACTAATTCAAGATACATGTTTCGAATCCCAACAGCCCAGTTTAAGTTTTTATTTCATTAAAAGTGGCACCTTTCTACAAATATTTTTTGTCCCTATTTTTGTACCCCAAAATTTTCCCTCTCACTTATCAAGAATTTTCTCACAAGATCTCTTGGACTCAAGACTACATTAGGGTTTGACCAGCTCAAGACACCTCCTCATACACTAATGACCAAAATTAGGGTTTGAGTTTTCACAAGGATTTTTAGACTATCAATGTTTCATATGATTTCCATGGATCATTATGGACCCCCAAGGTTACTCATGCCAAGTTTCAAGCCTTGGATCACATTCTTGATCAGTCAATTGGGCAGTTGACCTAAAAATCAACTGTATTGGGGAAAAGTCAACCATAGCCAATTTAAAGTCAAACTTAATAATTTTTTATCCACATCAACATTTCAAACTCATAGGTATCATTTTATCAAGTTTGGACCATAATTCCTCAAGAAATTTGATCAAATCTTCAAAAGGGCAAAATGGTCAAAATTAGGGTTTTGATTGGGAAAGGGCAATTTCTGATTTTTGACCTAGAAAATGATCAATTGTTTTAAGTCATGATCTCAAGAGTTAAATTGCATCATTTTACCTAATAACATGGTTCAAAACATTGCAAGTCCATTGGATTGACAAATGAATTTTGCAATCAACTGATCAAAAGTCAACTGTATACTGAAAAGTCAAACTTTGACTCTTTGGTCAAATTCAAGTGCCAAAGATCATAATTCATCAAAACATGTCAAAATATGAAACTTATTCATCAAGAAATCAAAAAGTCAAGATTTCATTTTGAAAAGTCAAAATTTCTAAACTTAGAAATTTTTCTAAGTGTTGAAAATTTCATGTTTTTTCATAACTTTGAGCAAAATTTTCACTATGATGCAAGATGATTCAAGAGAAACTTCCAACATGAAAGTTATAATATCCATGATATCTACAACATTTATTTACACAACTTCTCCTAAATATGCTTGGATTTCAAGTTAAAAATTCAGGAAGTGGTGACATTTTTATTTAACACTTAGAAATTTTCAGCAGTTTTGGTCAGGTTTTTTGTCCCAACTTCTTGGCCAATTTTCATCAAGTTCCAGTTTGATTTAACAAAAGTGGTCAACATGAAAGTTGTAGAGGGTGTTTCAAGCTTTCCCAAACATCAAAGAGCATGAATTTATCATATTTGAGCTAGGAGATTCAAGAGCATGAAGTTGAGTGTTGTACCCCAAAATTTGCCCTCCCATCTCTCAATGATTTCTCATCACAAAGCCCTTGAAGCTCAAGATCCAGTTAGGGTTTCATCTGCTCAAGACTTCTCCTTGCACTGTTGACCCAAATTAGGGTTTGTGTTTGCACAAAGATGTTTTGACCAAAATTGCCTAAGATGACTTTCATGCTTCATATTGGACTCCCAAGTTTATCCATACCAAGTTTCAAGTCTTGATTCCAAGTTTTGCCCAATCAATTGGACAGTTGACCTAGAAATCAGCTGTATTGGGGAAAAAGTCAACTGTGGCCAATTGACAGTCAAATCTCATGAAAATTGACCCACATCAACATTATGAACTCACATGGACCATTTGATCAAGTTTGGATCACAATTCCACAAGAAATTTGATCAGATCACCAAAAGGGCAAAATGGTCATTTTTAGGGTTTTGACTGCACAAAGGCAATTTTTGACTGTTTGACCTAGCCAATGGCAAACCAAGCTCACATATGGACTCAAGGACCCCATGTAATTGTCTTGACATGCTCAACAAGTTCAAAAGATCCCAAATGCACAAGATTGACAGTTGAATTTCCCAGTCAATTGATCAATTTTGACTGTATATTGAAAAGTCAAACTTTGACTTTTTGGTCAAAATCAAATGTCAAGATTCATTTTTCATCAAAACATGCCAAATCATGAAACTTGTTCATCAAGAAATCAAGAATTGCAAATTAGGGTTTGAAATGAAGATTTTTCATAACTTAGAATTTTTCTAAGTTATGAAAAACCCTAATTTTTTCCTAACTTTGTCCCACTTTCTCACCAAGATTCATTTGGATTCAAGCAAAAGTCAAAACATGAAAGTTGTAGCCTATTGCATAATCTACAACTTTGATTCACAAAGTTTTCCCAAAAGACGCTTGTATCTCAAGTTACAATTTTTGGAACAAGGGTACCAAACCATTCTTAACTTAGAGAAAATTTGACCTATTTTAGGCAGGATTTTTGCCTAACTTCAAGACCATTTTTCACATACTTCCACTTGGAATTTCAATTTGCATTTCAAAGATGGATTGTAGTACACATTCCAAGCTTTCCAAAATGTCCAAGAACTCATCAAACAACCTCATGTTTTGAGAGAATCGAATTTTGCAATATGGGAAAAACTCACTTTTGTTATGACCAATTTCCATGTTCATACACTTAGGCAATTTTCAAATCAGCATGCATTTCTTGATTACAGGCCCCAAATCTCTTTTACACTCATAAATTTTATGCAAACTCATTGTGCCAAGACCATATTTTTTGTGTTCAAGCATTGCATAATGGTTTAGTCCCAAAATAGATAAAGCATTTTAACCATTTTTGCAAAAGTGAACTTTATGTCAATTAACAATCCAAGCAAGGACAGTGCAAATCTCTTTGGCACAAGTTATTAGACTAATTACACTGATCAAGGCCAAGGTTTGCAGCACATTAGGGGGGCCTCTATCAGTCTAGAACTCCACTTGACCTTTTCTTGCTTAAGTGTGAAGAAACATACCATTTTGGACACCAACTTTCATCTCAGCAAACCAAACCTTAAGCAAACTTGTTACACACATTCCAAACATCAAACACAAGCTGAAACACGAGCTATCCACCTCCATTGCCCTCTCAAACACAGAATCACCCTCAAACTGTCCAAACAGAGCACCTGCTGCAGATTGAATCCCATAACTCATTTCCATCGTGCATTCTTGCCCAAACCAGTTCAAACACCTTCCCTACCATCAATGCAAACTATCCAAAGCATTAGAAGTGGACTGTAACTCCTCTAATCAGTTTGGCCATTTTTATTTTTCTGATTTGCAGGTGGAGTTCTATAACTCGATTCAGCTAGTTTCAAAGCAAAGTAAAACTTGGAATAGCATCCCTGGACATCAAGGAAGTTGTACCAATCATCACCTTGCACTGAAAGTACCTCCATCACCAGATACAACTTCAACTGAACAGGTAAGTTCATGAACTCGTATCTCTCTATCCAGGCATTGTTAGCTTTAGGTTTGTGAAGAAAAGATGTCATATTCATAGCCCTAAACATGCCCATGTAGTTAGTTTTCATTTATGTTATGTGTGCCATGAGAATTTGATGTCTGAACATTGATAAAAAATTAGGTTAAGATTTGGGAATGGAGAAATTCTCTCTCATTTTTTAGAGTTAGATCAAGTTTTTGGTATGTATGGATTCGTTGTTTGATGCTGAACATTTTTGATGTTGTGAGTTTTCATTAAAAAGCCAGGAATCAAGATGTTTGAATCAGGGTACAAAACACGCGTTTTTTGAACAAGAATGGCTGGAGGTTGAAGAAGCTCCACGTGGGCTGGGCCTGTGTTGTTATTTCTGTTTACACCACTTGTTTGCTTTTACACCCCCTAGGCCCATTGAGCTTATTTTTATGATTTTTTGACTTTTTCTTTTTTGTTCTGACTTATTTATTTTTTCTCATAATATTAAAAATGTAAAAAATATTTTTCAGACCATTTTTGTATTTATTAAGCATTTATTTGTTTAAATGGATATTTTGTACATAAATAAATATATTACTTCTTTTTTAAAATACTAAAAAATAATGTAAATACATTTATTTTTCTGATTTTATTTTATTTCATCTTTTGAAAACATTTTCTTAAAATACACTTTTTTTTTATAAATAATAAATATTTTATTTTTATTTTTTTTGTATATATTTAATATATTTGATATATAATATAAATGCTTATTTATTTATTACAATATTTAGGATAAAAACATGAAAATAATACATTTTTTCTTTTATTAATATTTGACCTCAAAAATCACTTTGTCATAATATACTTCATTTTTATTTTATTTTTGTATATAATAAATAAATATGGTACATATTAAATAATTAATACTTTTATTTAAGAAATTAGGGTTTTGCCCTAAATACACAAAAAATCCAAAAAATAATACTTTTTATTTTTGTTTACTTGACATATAAAAATACTCTTTTTTCATACATATAAAAACATTTTTTACATCTTGCATATTTATTTTATTTATCTTATTTAATTTGTGCAATTAAATATCTTGTAAATAATTCCAAATTGATGTAATAGTTAGGTTTAAATTCCTTGTCAAATACCCCCCATTTGAACATTTGTACCCCCCTTCCCATATTGTGTTGTAATAGCTTAGGAACTTTAATTTTCGCACTTTAAAGTTTTTTCTAAATATACCATGATAGAATTAGGGTTTGTATGCAAATAAAAACAACAAAATAGTTTGACCTAATTTCAAGATAATCAAGCATGAAAATGGACAACACTAATCACACTTGCACCCCTAGGGTATTCCACTTGTTGCCTTCAATAAATGGGCCATATTGCATGTTAGGTCTCTTTGGGCAAAACAAACACAATTCAAATGATCATAGTCCCTTGATGACGCTTTCGAAAGTTGCCTAAAAATGATCAAGTCCCTTAAAGAAAATTGCCCAAAGATACTTGGCACCATTGCAATTATGGTCTAAACGATGACCCGCGCCCGTCTCTTTCACATCCTAACACAAGATTGCCCACCAAATGCAATGGTGGAACAAAATTGATAAAAGGGTTAAAACATAGCAAAAATCTTTGAGAACTTTAGGGTAGATAGCTCTTAAGTACTTGTCAACTTGCAAAACAAAAACACTTGCCTATTTTTCAAACCACACTTTCAAAACAAACTTTCAAAAAACCTTGAAACATCTTTTCAAAAAGACAAACACCTTTTGTAAAACATTCGAGTAAAGAATTGTTACAAGGGTAGCCTAGACAAGGCATCTTTTTCAAAACATTTTCAAAACCACACACAAAGCACCATTTCAAACAATTGAAAACCAAGGCAAGTTGATCTAAGCAAGTACCTAAGAGCCCATGGATAACCATGGATAGAAAGGGTGCTAATACCTTCCCTTTCTATAATCTACTCCCTGAACCCAAGAAAACATCTCAAAGGTTTTTGCTGTGCTTTTTTAAACCTTTCCTTAGGATAAAATAAAAAGTCGGTGGCGACTCTTGCTCAACCGAAACATTTGCGAAAACAAACGCAAAACCATAGTCAGTTCTCCCACCGTATCACAAAACTGGCGACTCTGCTGAGGAAAACTTTAAAAGTGGAGTAACCTTAGGGCTTAGATCACCCTCTTGCATGACTAATTGTTTGATTTGATTGCTTTATATCTTGGCTCTTTTGTTTGGGTTTGCAATCCTACACCCGGATTTTGGGAAACATTCATAGATAGCAATACGTTGTGGAAATTGTGCGGGGTATACCGACACGGTCGAAGCAATAGCTATATTAGTGCGACATATTTGTGAGTACCGGTAACCCTTGAGTTCAATCAAGGAGAGTACGGGGCCGCTGAGTGATGTCACTAAGCACTAATGACCTAGAACCTTACTTGACCATCTTGGCCTTACATTAGGGGTAGTGAGATGACCGGCTTTGGTGCAGTCCGAAGTTGGTAGATACTCGATACTACACTCATTGAGGGTTGTTTTCTTGGAATATTTTGGTCGCTAGTTAAGTGGCTAAACCAAAACAATGAACAATGAAAACAATCCAGTGATATTGAGCTCCTTAGAACCCGATTACTATTTATAGGACAGGTTTTTAAGCCAACTACACTCAAGAGGGTACTTACCTATGAAACCCCATGCAAGCCTGAAACTAGGGTTTGGTGTGAATTGCTTGTACATATGTTTTGTGCATACATCATAAACATCATAAAGCATCATATGCATCCACTAACCATTTCAAGGGTTTAGATCTTCATCTTTGTTCTTGTTTTGTAGGTCATGGAAATTCCTCGCAGAAAAACCATCCAAGTCAACCTTGTGAGAATCTCTCCTCAACTCAAGGAGCTCACCTCAAGAATTCCGGAAAGCTCATCCTTCAGTGAAAGACATGGTAGACTGCTCAGCTTAGTCAACACCAACATTGAAGAAGACATGATGAAAGTGCTATTCCAGTTCTTTGACCCTCTTCACCACTGTTTCACTTTCCCTGACTATCAGTTGGTACCCACTTTGGAGGAGTTTTCTCAACTCCTAAGAATCCCTATCCTTAATCAACTACCCTTCAACGGTACGGAAAAGGAACCAAAGTCGGAAGATGTTGCTCGAGCATTACATCTACAACCATCCGACATCAAGGGGCATTGGGAAACCAGAAGCGGCGTCAAAGGATTCTTAGCAAAATTCTTGTTTGAGAAGGCACAAGAATGTTGGAATTCATTGGACCTATAAGCCTTTGAAGAGATTGTGACACTCCTTATCTATGGGTTGGTCTTGTTCCCAAATCCTGACCAGCTTGTAGATGTCAATGCCGTCAAAATCTTCTTGTCCAGAAATCCAATACCAACATTGCTTGGGGACATTCTTCACTCATTTTACACACGAACAATGAGAAAGAGGGGTGTTCTCATGTGTTGTACTCCTCTCCTTGCAAGGTGGTTTATTTCGCACCTTCCACAATCTGTCTTAAAGAATGATCAAGGCTCAAGGTGGTCCCAACGGTTGATGACTCTTACTCACTCTGATGTACATTGGTGTTCTCGGTCCAGAGAAAATGTCATCATCGTCGATCGTTGTGGAGAGTTCCCTAATGTTCCATTACTTGGAATCAGAGGAGGTATCACCTACAACCCTTGCCTAGCTTTGAGGTAATTTGGATATGCACGGAGGGATGGCCCTCACGACATGTTGATTCCTGACCTAGTTTTTGACTTCGACAACGATGCGCAAGGACTTCGCCAAAGATTCATCAGAGCTTGGAGGATGCCCAACAAGGTTGATAGCAAGACACTGGGACACAAGAACTCCATCCCTCTTGAGCCTTACCTCAAGTGGGTACGAGCCCGAGCCCAGAGTCTAATGATGCCTTATCCTCATGTTCTCTCTGTGATTAAAGAGCCCGTCAAGAAAGGAGAGGTTCCCTACACCATCCTACATCCTGACATGCCTACATCGTGGGAGGAAATGCAGAAAAGTTGGATTCAGCTCAAGGAGGAACGGAACACTTTTGAAGCTAGCTTTTACGCCAGTGAGAAGAAGGTTCTAGAGCTTACCCGCCGACTCCATGAGCAAGAGGCCCTCAACACCTACATTGCGCCAAAGAGGATGCGCAACGTCTTTTTGCCTTGAGAAGTTGTTTTTGTAATATTTGGCCCATGGGGCATTTATGTACTAACAAATTTCTTCTTATTAATATGACGTGCGTTCCTTTTTGTCTACAACAATTTTGAATGTTCTAAATCCTTGAATGCATTGCATACATAAGCATATCATTCATCATGTGCATAAGCAGGTCTCACGCCAGGTTTCTTTATCTGTCTGCTGTTTATTTCAGTAGGATGGATCTCGAGCAAACAGTCAAAGACCTGCAAGCTCAAAATGCACAGTTCCAGTAACTCTTGACGACCTTGGCTAAGGGTCATGAGGATCTCAAGACCTTGCTGGGGAATAAAGACCCAGTGAAAAGGAAGAAAAAGAGACTCGGGGTGGCTACTTTAGGGAGAAGATTTGAAGGAGAGACCAGGAGAGTGCTTGAATTTCCTCCTACTTCTGATGAAGGAACCAGTAAAGGAGGTGGGGCTGCGGTACCTTCCGAGTCCGATGTGGAAGAAGAGGAGGTCGAAGAGGATGAAGACTACTCTGATCAACAATACCCTCCGGCTGATGATAAATACAGAGGTTTAGAAGACAGGTTGGCCGCCATGGAGCTACAGAGAGTACCGGGTTTGGATTTCGAAGACTTGGGTTTAGTTGCCGGGATTGTGATTCCCCCAAAGTTCAAAGTGCCAGTTTTTGTGAGGTATGATGGGTTGTCCTGTCCAAAAATGCATCTCAGGTCCTACGTAAGAAAGATCCAACCTTATACGGCAGATAAGAACCTTTGGATCCATTTCTTTCAAGACAGCCTTTCTGGAGCTCAACTGGAGTGGTTTTATCAGCTAGAGGGAACCAGCGTCCGAAACTGGGAGGACTTAGCCACCGCCTTCTACAAACAATATCAGTACAATTCTGACCTTGCTCCTACGCGTATCCAACTTCAGGGTATGTCACTGGGAATAGGCGAAGGATTCAAAGAATATGCACAAAAATGGAGGGATTTGGCTGGCAGGGTGCAGCCTCCTTTAACCGACCGTGAGCTTGTTGATATGTTTCTAGGGACCCTATCTGGGCCATTTTTCAATCATCTGATTGGTAACTCTTCCGCGGGGTTTACCGATTTGATCTTAACAGGCGAAAGAATAGAAGCTGGCATCAAGTCAGGGATGATTCAGAAGGGTATTGCTGCAAGTGTTAAGAAGAAACCTTTCAAGAAGGAAACGGCTGTGGTATATTCTCAGAGAAGAGCAGGGAAGACTGAACGCCGTCCAACTGTGGGGGCCGTAATGATTCAAAACCCTTCAAGTGAGCAGCCTCGTTATAACCAGTCCAGACCAAATCAGCAACGGGTGGAACGGCCACAACAGCAGTTCACCCCGCATTAATATGACGCCAGCGCAAGTGCTTCCCCATCTGTTGAAGTTGAATCTCGCCATTATCAAAGAGGCACCAAAAAATGTGAATACGTCCTCTCCGCATTATCATCCTAATGCTAAATGCGCCTACCATTCTGACAGTGTCGGGTACGACACCAACGATTGTTGGGCACTCAAGCATAAAATCCAAGACCTGATAGAGGCGAAGGAGGTGGAGTTTGACGCTCCGGAGAAGCCGAACGTGATATCTGCTCCAATGCCGAAGCATGGCCGAAATGTCAATGCCATTGAAGAAGATTTGTATGTTGCTGATGTCAATGATCTGATAACTCCATTGTTAACCATCAAGTTGAATCTGTTAAGGGACGGGATCTTCCCGGGATGTAAAGAAGACTGCTATTGTTGTTACTCTCTGCCGTTTGATTGTCTGTTACTGAAGAAAGGCATCCAAGGCCTAATGGACAGTCGACAAATTTTGTTTGAAAAAGTTTCTGCTGTTCCAACCCATACTGAAGATATCTCAATCATAACCATTCACGCCAATCTTTCCAAGGCCGTCAGAAAGCCTGTTAAGATTACACCAGTTACGAAGTCTGTTCCTTTGAAGATAACAATACCAGGGCCTGTCCCCTATGTTTCTGAGAAGTCAATACCATGGAACTATGGCGGTGACGTCTACTACCATGGTATTAAACAAATCGAAATAACTGAAGAAAGTTCGGATGATGAAGAAGCCAGCATTAGAAACATTGCAGGCACGAGCAAAATCACCCAGAGCGGGAGAATATTTTCTCCAGAGATTGCCCCTCCAAGAGCAATCTTTGGACCCTCATCTACTGACAAGGTTATCCCTGCACCAATAAAACTCTCCACTAGAACCCCATTGATTGAAGATGTTGTTGTTCCTAGTACTGTCCCTCCTACCGCTGTTGATAAAGGTAAGGGAATCCAAGATGAGCTCGTCAGGACGAGGGCTCAACCCTTGGTCATCCCGGAAACCTCCAAGAAGGAAATGGATGAGATCTTGAAGATAATCAAAAGGAGTGATTATGATGTGGTAGAACAACTGGGGCAAACCCCCTCAAAGATCTCCATGTTGGCACTACTACTTTGCTCGGAAGCGCACACTAAAGCTTTGATAAAATTCCTGAAGGCAGCCCATGTGCCCCAGGAAACCTCTGCAGATCAGTTCCAAAATTGCGTGGCCAGCCTTACTGCGGACAACGAATTAGGTTTCTCTGATTCCGACCTAACTCCTAAAGGTAGAAACCACAATGATGCTTTGCACATTTCAGTCGAGTGCCGAGGAACTACTCTCGCACATGTCTTGGTCGACACTGGTTCGTCGCTGAATGTACTGCCTAAGAAGGCCTTGGACCGACTAGATTGTGAAGGGTTGGAGTTGAAACCGAGTGATATTATTGTCAGAGCTTTCGATGGTTCGAAGAGAATGGTCCATGGGGAGGTTGATATTCCCATCAAGGTGGGCACCGAGGTGTTTAAATCTACTTTCTATGTGATGGACATCCGTCCGTCATACTCTTGCTTGTTGGGTAGGCCTTGGATACACCATGCCGGGGCAGTCACTTCCTCCTTACATCAGATGTTGAAGTACCCTGTCAAGGGGAAGATCATAACCGTCCATGGCGAAGAGGAGTACATGATCAGCCACTTGAACTCCTTCCGGTATGTGGAGGTAGAAGGTGAGTTCATTGAGACACCTTTCCAGCATTTCGAAGAAGTCCTTCCTGAAATGACAGTAGCAAAGTTAGCAGTTGAAGTACCGAGGCAGATGGCCAGGATGACATCTCTGGAGGACGCAAGGGCCACAATAAAGGAGGGGAAGAATTCAGCATGGGGGCAGTTGCCTGATATTCCACATAAGACAGACAAATTTGGATTAGGGTTCACTGTCGCGGGCCAGAAAGCTATGCGCCGTTCGAAGATTGAAAGGGCGCCAATCAAAATTTCTCCCTACGGAATCAACGCTTTGGAGGATGAAGACAAAGAGAGCAGCATCGAAGAGTGGATTTACTCGACTGTCAAAGGAGGATTGTGCAACTGGGAGGCAAAAGACTTTGTCCCCATCACTTTTATTCATCAGTAGTTTATCTGTCAAACATTTCCTACTGGTCTGTAATATTTATTTTCGAACAATCCGTACACTATCTTTTCACCTCATGCCTTGCCCGGGGCATGTAGGTCCATTTGTAAGGGTGTTGGCTGAAGATTTTGATAATATTATTTAGAATTCAAAAGAGTTAAAAGTTCTGATCGAAATGGAATTAAACACCATATTTCGAAGTTGCAGAAGCAGTGTTTCGAATGAGTGTGTCAAAGCTTGAAGCTTCGAACGGTGATTATGGGAACATATCCAAAGGGGTCTCGAAACAACAGCGAGGCTAGGTTTGGGAAGAGCGTTCGAAACGGAGAAACACCAAAGCATTTAAAATTCAAATGGAAGCGGGACTTTCAAAGTTTGAAAGTTATGTGTTGGAGCATTTGGGGACACGTGGAAAGATGAAAGAAGCATTGTCTTGCATGTTCGAAACGTGGCATGATCCTATAGCGAGACCGTTAGGGTCGAATTAGTATAAATAGAAGTCTTAGTATTAGGATTTCGGTGTGTCATATCTGTTATACAAAATACTCAATAACATTCAAACTACCACATGGCAAGGGAAACGAATGCAAGAGAAATGTATGTATGATAGCACCATGTATTTCTAACTTAATGAAAGCCTTTTTACCATTTCCAGTACTTTCTTCTTTTCTTTTTGTCGAATAACATTTGCAAGTTTCTTTATTTACTGTCTTTTCATTTCAAAGTCTTTTCCTCAAAGTTTTACGTTTTACTGCTTTCTTTATACTTCGAGCAATTTATATTTCAGAGAACTGTTACACTTTCAATACCTTTACTTTCAAGCATTGTTTTTCAAGCGCATACTTTTACTTAAAATCATTTATAGATTTCTTGCATTAAACGCTTTCTTCACATTTTGAACTTCTACATTCCAGAAACCTTTTATGTTAAATGCTTTATAAATCGAAACCATTTACTTCACTTTTCATACAGTTTTATATGTCTCTTCAATCAGCATTACAATTAGCATTTATTCGTATAACTCAGTTTTCATATACATTTTGACCACATTTTCAAACTCTTAGAAAGAAGGATCGAAATAAACCAAACACTTGTACAATAGCAACCATGAATAATTGTTCGATTGTGAGAGTAACCTTAATATCCAAGGAGTCCTAGGATCAATCTAGTCGATCCTGTGAGTTACCAGAGAGATTGAATAGCGTTAACAAAGATTATTCGATAGTTTGGAAGACTAGCGTTTGTTTCCCAGAAATCACTGGAAACAAATTGGCACACCCGGTGGGACCAATAGTTGGATATCAGAATTAAGGATTGTCGAGACGTAGCCATCCCAAAAACGTAGGAACCATAAGAAACTTGCTGTTTTATGAACCTGAGAAGTGGTAAGATAACCAACAGCAACCAACCTTTATCCAGAAGAAAACGTTTGGACAAAATGTCTAATTCAGACAATCAACAAGGAAACCAAGGTGACCCACATGCAACAGGCACTAACGCGTCCATTTCGAGCGGAACATCTAATGTAATCCCTTCGAATGCACAGTCTGTTGCATCTTCAACCAGTAACATAGCCACCACTGGAGTAAGTGGCATATCAACTAACAGTTCGATCTTAGGAAATACTGGAACTATGGGCTACCCTGGGGGATTCGTTCCACCACTAGGAACACAATCCCATTTCGCCACACCATCAACTAGACCACCCGACTTCGATGGGAATAGAATTAGAAGTTCTTCTTACGGAATGCCAACATCTTTTATGGCAGGTTTACACAATTCCACATCGAATTCATCCCCACAACTAGGATCTGGGTCTGGGGCGAACCAATTTACGACAAATAACCAAGGGTCAGTGGGTTATAGCACGTTGCCTATCTGTTTACCTTGGGTTTTGGTAAACAACCGCTGATCCTCCAAATGGTTACTTATTTGGTTACTCGCAGGATCGATCAGATTGATCCTATGGACATAGGTTGATTTTGAAGTTTGATTAAGGTGGATAAGGCTTTAAGTAAAATGTTTCAAGTAAATTGCATAAAGGAAAGGCTTGGTAAAATAAACAAGGCTTCAAAGTAAAGGTTCGACAGGAATTTAAAGGAGAAAAGCAAGTAAAATACTGGAAAAGTAAATGACTTTAATTGATAAAATTGGTGTTTCACACATACATTTCTCAACAATTCTTTCGCTCACACTGGGTACTTGAATCTAAATGAGTGACTATGTATCTATTTGTGAACACCCACGAGAAACTACATGTCTACTCCTATTTATACTAAACATTCCAAGTAACCGTCGGGCAGTTACACTGCTTCGAGATTAAGCCACTTGGCACGTTCTCCATGCTCGACGCTCCAGATCCTTGCACGTTTGCACGTAGTAACTGCTGGAAACCGTTTTCCCCCCAAAGCTTTGAATTTCAAACTGCTCCACTCTGGACTATCGAACACTTTCATCAAGAAACGTCTTCGACGAAAACTCCTTCGACGTCGAAGGCAATCAGCCTTCTTCCTTGGGATAAATCTTCTAAGTATTTTGCCATCTTTCGGCGGGCACTTCGACAGGCTTAGCCAGTCGAAAGCATCTTTCAGCTTTTAATGGCTGCCATCAATCAAAACAAAGGTGTCGAATTTAGGAGCCAACAAATTGCCCCCCAAGAATGCCTTATTTCGACTCTGAAAGAAAAAAGGCATTCTTTGAAAACGCCATTCGACACCTGTTTTTCCACGCTTAGTCACAAGTTAACTTGTGCACTCTTGGTTGCTTTTTACCAACTATTGGCAATCCCAAGAAACCATCATTGATTTGATCCTAGGACGTCACTTTCAGTACGGCGTGCAGTACCAAACGTCACTTCAGAATTTGTCATTATGACAAATCCCAAAAACGAGGACGCACGCTGCGTCTCTCTGTTTCTGCAGAAACGGCCAAAGCAACAGGATGCTGCCACGCGTCCCACTTAATTCCTGCAGCATTAAATGACATTTAATGTCCTCGTTATTGGGAATTTCTCCCACTACTATAAATAGTAGTGAATATCCCATTGTGGGACTTTTTACGCAAACTAGTCCTCAAACTCCCTTGCTTTCGTACAAACTTGCTCTCTTTGCAGAAAAACTCTTCCTTTTTCACTTCATCTTCATTCTCAACAATGGCCTCTGCTTCTACTGCCCCCAAAACTAACGCACCAACTGAACAACTTGTTAAACCCAAGGTCTTTGTTACTGCTCCGGTAGTGAACTCTACAGGGAAACGAAGGGTTCCTGAACCTTCTGACATCTCCGTTCGCGATGCTTACTCGCGTCACTTGATGATCCCGGTTGGATACTCCAACCAGATCTTCGCAATGTCTGGCCCCATGAACCCAAGCATCTCTGAAGCTCTGAAGATCAAGAGCTATTTCCCCATCGTCGAGAAACTCAAGCCAGTAGCATGCGCCAAGAAGGACGCAGAAGACAACGAAGACCCTACACGCGAGAAAATCGACCTCCGTTTCTTCAACAGAAGTGTTAGGGTCTTCAGGTCTTGCCCTAATCTGACCTCTGACTATGTTGCTTGGCTAACAAAGTTGGAGAAACATCAAACTCCAGTCTGGAAGGAAATGGGAATCTTTGACCTAGTAATGCTGTCGAAGACAGGCTTAAACTACTCCCCAGAGATGCTTATAGCTTCGCTGTTGTTTTGGGATTACTCTCACTTCACCTTTCACCTTCCATGTGGGATGTTAACCCCCACACTCTTCGACGTAGCGGCCATTACTGGCCTTCGACCAACCGGAGATTACTTCGACCCGGAGGAGATGTCGGAGGACCAAATTGGCTTCTCTGAGACCAAGCCAACATACACCACCTTTATCAACCATTATCACGACAGGTCGACGGATACAGTGTCGGATGTCGAACACATAGCGTTTCTAGCCTTATGGCTAACTCGCTTTGTGTTTTGCTCGAAGTCTCTACAAGTGACCAAAAAGATGGTCACTCTTGCCACCCAACTGCATCACCGCCAAAACATCTGTTTGGCAGAACTAATTCTGGCCAGTCTTTATGACTCAATCAGCAATGGGGTTACTCTCTTGAAATATATCGAAGATAGGGCCAGTTTGCTACTCGCTGGGCCTTTCTGGCTACTTCAACTGTGGCTCAACGCCACTTTCGAATCTTTCTTACCCAAGAAGATTCAGATAAATGAACAAGCCCCAGCGATAGCTAATAGACGTATCGAAGGAATTAGGCTGGCTCTACTGACACCTGTGGAAGATGGGCTGGAGTTTCAACAAACCTTCACTAACTTCGTTCTGATGTTCGCTCGAAGGAAGGAATTCGTTTCAACTATGGCTCCATTTGCTCAACGGAGGGTGGGGCCAGCATGGTTTACAAGGCCACATCCAAAGGAGTCGAGTGGTCCCAATGTCGATGAGCACACTGTACTTTGGGAGGCGTTCCTGACACCCAGGATCATGCCTCTTCGATTTAAGAGTTCTAAGACTCATTTGAGTCTGCTTGCCTATCAACCAAATCTGGTATCTCGCCAGTTTGGTATCATCCAAACCCTGCCTTCTCCTATTTTTCAAAGAGAGAAGTCAATGTTGTACTTCTGCAACGATTATACAGAAGACGCTGCCATCAAGCATATCGGAAGATATGCTGGTCGAACAATCCTCTCGCTGTTTGACTACCAGCTTAATTTCCTTTGCTCACCATCCTTTGAGGAGTGGTGGAGAAGCTATTATGCTGAGTACTTCTTCGACGAGAAGGACTTCATGGCAGAGTTGCAGAAGTCTTTTGTCCTTGTGTTGGACAAAGTAAAGAAATGTAAGTTCATGCTCTCACATTACTTTTTATCTTTCTCTTCGACTGTTAGCCTGTTAACTTTCCTTTTCGCTTTCAGTTGTTCGAAAACCCCTAGCCAAGAAGGCTACAGAAGGCCCACAAGGAGGAGTCCCTTCGACAAAACCTCCACCGCCGGCGAAGACTATAGCGCCGGCGAAGACAACAGGCAACCAACAGGGGGAAGGCTCTTCGAGGAGGCCTCCTGCATCGGTAACCAGATTTTCTTCATTTTTCTTCTGGCTTTCGATTTTTTATTTTCGATGTAATTATTCAATCGAATTCCTATTGGTTTTCTAGGCCCCTTCGCCCAAGAAAAGGGCAGCATTGGTGGTCGAATCGGGGAGTGATGACGAAAGTGATTCCCCTCCTGCTCCCTTAAAGAGGCGAAAGTTAACGAAGGACGCTTCTGTTCCTACTCCTGCCCCTGAAGGTCGAACCGTCAGAATAAAGGTCGCTGTGAGAAAGCCTAGGCCACCTGCAGTGATCATCGAGGAGCCAACTGAGGAGGAACTGAACGCTCTTCTTACCAAGCTTGTCGAAAGTGACAATTCCAGCCCTGGGGCTGAAGTTAATCCACAGGTAATCTATTTGAGGCATAGATACCAGTATTCGATTGTATCTCTTTAGACATCTGAAGATTTGTCTTCTTTCTCCTTTTCAGGACACTACTGAAAGTTCCCCACCAAGGACTTCAGAAACTCTAGAATCTGCTGACCTTAGCAGGCCTCAGGAAAAAGATTTGGGCAATGACGAAGCCCACACTGAGAATGAGGCCAATGCTGAAACAGTGGAGAAGACAACAGAAGAACCTATGGTGGAGGAAACACAGCCAGAAACGGTTCCTGTGGTGGACTTGTCGTCAGAAGAGAATCCTGAAGGAAGAGACCAAGGCAATGGTGAAGAGAATCAAGATGCTGTTGACGAAGAGCACCAAGGTGGTACTGGCGAAGAACACCAGGGTGACGCTAGCGAAGAGCCACAAAATGACGCTGGCGAAGGACCCCAAGGTGATGTTAACGAAGAACCACAAGTCGACGCTAGTACCGCCTCAGTCCAAGTCGAAAAGCAACCAAACGAGGCACTCAGCATTCAACAGCCTCAAGCCCAAGATAATACTGTGGCAAGGGTCACCTCCTCAAAGCACAGGTCAAAAGAGGACTTGGAAATCTTGAAACAAACTGACCCTGTCAGCTACCTCAATGCAATCATCGAGAGTAAGAGTTCTTCTGACACTAGTCAGGAAATTCCTACCCTGTCGGGGAAATCTACTGAAACTTCTCCTCTTGATGATGCGTTGGCGAAGGTTAAGGCCCAGTTCTTCAAGAGAGATTTAATGAAGACTTTAGAGGGGGACCCCACTGCTCCATCATGCTTAAAAGAGGTTTTGAATGCTGTTGACTTCGAAGCTGTAGCCCCATAAATCTCAGACTTAATCATGGAATTACATTCTATGATTGATCAAGTCTCAGCGGATTACAGGCGCCAACGAGGTTTTAACAGTCAACTCGAAGTGCTGCATGGCAAAAGCTCATCTGCGTGGACTGCTGTCTCAGATTCGACTTCTCGAATTGCCGAGTTGTCGAAACAGAAAGCGTCTGCACAGGAAAGGGTCGATGCTATTGAGCGAGAGAATGTCTCCTTCCGAGCACAAATTGCAGAGATAGAGGCGAAAATAAACGCCAACACTGCACTCCAGGAGGAAATTCTTTCGACCATCCCAGACACTGAGAGCCAGACTGAGATCAAGCAAGGCCTGGAATTCGCTGAGAGGGCTCAAAGCCTCGACGCTCAAATTGCCAAACTAGTGCAAGAAAACTCTTGGTGCAAAAAGAGGTTGGAGCTGCAGTATGCCAAGTATCTTCGACTCAAGAATTCTCTTACCTTTTGATTGATTCTCTTTTGTAACCATCTTCTGTAATCGTTTTCGACAACAATTGCCATCTTGGCTGAAATTAATAAAAATTTCCATTTTGGCATTTTTATGGTTAATCTAGTTTGTTCTTTTATTATTTTATTTTTATCTCTTGAAGTATAGGCTTATATTTTTTCAAATATTTACCATTTACTCTCAAGAGCCTTTTATCACCACTTATCTCTTCGACCTCATAGGCTCCACCAGAAAAAGTTTGGATAACTCTGAAGGGTCCTTCCCATTTGGGTGACCATTTCCCCATGCTTCGATCCCGTCGATCCATGGGAAGAATTACCTTCCAAACTAAATCTTCAGGCAAAAATACCTTAGGTTTTACCTTTCTATTATAAGAGTCTTCTACTCTTTTCTTCTGAAGCCTGAGTAAGTCGAGAGCGTGTAATCTCTCTTCGTCTAAATCCACCAATTCATCTAACATCATATTCCAATAAACCTCAGAAGGAATATCATAATGCCTCTGAACTCTTGCAGATTGAAGACAAATTTCTGCTGGCAACACTGCATCATGGCCAAAAGTTAGCCTATATGGCGTTGTACCAGTGGCTTCTTTTGGGGACGTTCGACAAGCCCATAAAATCTGGTCTAACGTCTTATGCCAATTCTTTGGTTTCTTCCCAACATGTTTCTTTATCAAGCCAATCACCACTTTGTTAGCTGCTTCGACTTGACCATTCGCCTGTGCATAGTAAGGCGTGGATGTTAGGAGTTTGAAACCTGTTTCCTGAGCAAATTCCTGCATCTTTCGACCAGTGAAAACTGAACCTTGATCAGTTGTTATTGTCTCGGGGATTCCATACCTAAATATAATGTTCTTTTGAATGAATTCAATGACATTTTCTTGGTCTACATTGACTAAAGGGACAGCTTCGATCCACTTAGTAAAATAATCAATGCCTACCAATATGTATTTCTGACTCTTTGATGATGCTGGTCGGATCTCTCCAATAAGATCCAACGCCCATCCTCGAAAGGGCCAAGGCTTCACTATCGAGTGAAGTTCGCTTGCTGGTACATGCTGGATGCCTGTATGAACTTGACACTCTTGGCAACCTTTGGCGAACTCAACACAATCTTTCAGCATAGTGGGCCAATATAGTCCTTGTCGAAACAACAACCATTTCATCTTGTGGCCTGCTTGGTGAGCCCCACATGCCCCAGCATGCGTAGTCGAAAGGGCTATGTATGCTTCAGTTTCACTTAAACATTTCAGCAACACCCCTTCAGGCGTCTTCTTGAATAACTCATTACCCATGAGTACAAAACTCAACGCCCTGTATTTTGTTTTTCGTTCTGTCGGAGCTCCTGGATTTTGAAGATAGTCCACAATGGGTTTCCTCCAATCTTGCTCTGACAAATTATCAATGAACGAAATCTCGAAGTTTGAGTGATCAGCATAACCTAGCCTCGTCGATTCCAAGTCTGATGGTGATAGACAAGTTGCCTTTATCTTTTCTCGAACTTCGATTGCTCTTTGTAATCTCGTTTTTGAAATCTTATACCCTGATGCAATTTGTGCCAAGTCATTGGCTATTTGATTTTCGACTCTGGGTATGTGTCGAATATTGACACTTTCAAATTGTTTCAATAAACGATTTGCTATCACAAAGTACATAATGAGATTCTCTCTTATGCATTTATACTCCTTTGTGACTTGCTTGATGACTAACTCTGAGTCTCCCATTATTTCGACTCGAGTTGCCCCCAATTCCAACAATATTTCAAGGCCAGTAATTAGAGCTTCATACTCAGCCTCGTTGTTCGAACAAGAACCTTCTATTTGGTACTTGAATGTTGTTGGAATTTTATCTGGAGAAATAATCAAGACTCCTACTCCTGTTCCATTTTTATGGCTGGAACCATCGAAGTAGAATTTCCAAGGTTCTATCTCCACATAATTAATATCCTCGACTTGAATTGAGTGGTCGACTATGAAGTCTGCAACCACTTGTCCTTTTACTGCCTTAAGAGGCATAAAGGTCAAGGAGTATTCAGTCAATGCTAATGCCCACTTGCCAATTCGACTATGCAAGATAGGTTTCGACAACATATATTTGAAAACATCAAAATGAGACGAAACATAAACATCAACTGGTTTTATATATTGCTTGAGTTTTGTACAAGAGAAATACAGACATAGACACAATTTTTCAACTTCCCTATATCTAGTTTCTGCATCATTCAAAACTCGACTGAGATAATAAATGGGTCTTTCGACTCCATTCTCATCCTCTTGGGCTAACATACTTCCCAGAGTTTTGTCAGATGCAGCTATGTACAATCTCATACTCCTATTGCTACAAGGAGGCACCAAAATAGGTGGCTTAGTGAGGTACCCTTTGATTTTGTCGAAGGCTTCTTGTTGCTCTTGCCCCCATTCGAACCCCTCTTTATTCAGTCGAAGTAAGGGTGAAAAGGCCTGAGCTTTCCCACTTAGGTTAGATATAAACCTTCTCAAGAAATTTATCTTGCCTAAGAGAGATTGCAATTCCTTCTTATTCGATGGCGCTTTCGCTTCCAAAATTGCCTTCGTCTTGTTCTGATTTATTTCGATTCCTTTCTTGTGGACAACGAAACCCAAGAAATCTCCAGCTTTCACACAGAACGCACACTTCAAAGGGTTCATCTTCAGACCATGTTCTCTCATTCTTTCGAATGATTGTCGAAGGTGGTCAATGTGACTCTTCCTGGAAACAGATTTTATAACAATATCATCAATATAAACTTGCATAAAAGTGTTAATAAAATCGTGGAAGATAGTATTCATTGCTCGCTGGTACGTTGCCCCAGCGTTCTTTAGGCCAAAAGGCATCACTACCCATTCGTAAGTGCCTAAGGCCCCTGGGCATCGAAAGGCTGTTTTCGACACATCCTCTTCAGCAATGAATATTTGATTATATCCTGAATAACCATCGAGCATACTCAGGTATTCGTAGCCAGCGGCAGAATCGACTAGCATTTCCGCCACAGGCATAGGATATTCATCTTTGGGGGTGGCAGCATTCAAATCTCTGAAATCTATGCACACCCTTAATGTGCCATTTTTCTTAATTACTGGCACAATATTTGCAATCCATTCGACATACCTTGTAACACGGATGAACTTGCATTTCAGAAGTCTTTCGACCTCCGTTTTGATCTTCGACAATATTTCTGGAGCGAAGCGTCTTGGATTTTGCTTGATTGGCTTCTTTCCAGGTTTGATTGGCAACTGAAGTTCTACCAATCCTCTGTCGAGACCGGGCATTTCGTCATAATCCCATGCAAAACAGTCTTTAAACTCTTTCAGCAATTGGATTACTTCCAACCTAAGTTCTGGATCAATTTTGGCGCTGATGTAAGTTGGCCTATTCTCTGATCCTTCGCCTAAGTTGATTTCTTCTAAAGGGTCTTGTGCTAACATCTTAATGTTGTTCGCCAAGGGATCCTTTTCGAAGCCCAAAGGCTCATCGTCATAGATGGCGTCGAGCCTCTGTTCCTGTATTTCATCTGACATGATATCAGGAGGTCTTGGATCGAAATCCTTTCCTGGGCCAACAGCAGATAATTGTTGATCATTGGCCTGTGTGGCCATGTACTTTACTTCGGCTTCGAGAGCCGTTATCATCTTGGTTTCGGCCACATAAGCCGAAATTCGCTTCAGAGATTGTGACTCAGTCATTATCACTGAATTCACTTCCCCAACCAGTTGGTTGGATATCAGTTAGCCCACTGAAGTCTATGTGGGACAAGTCTTCTCTGTCCCATTGGAAACCATGCTCAGGATGCAGGTATAGGGAACAAAAGGTGTTTGGCGCTGGCGCCATGTCGAAGTCAGGAGTCGGACATGGCCCTATGTGAGCCAAGTTTTTGTCGAAATCTGTTACACCCAAGTGATTCACTTCGCCAAGGTAGTAACTTTGATCCGCCTCTATGTTTTCGACCATCCCATCTGGACGCCATAGCAGCAGTCTTTGATGCATCGATGAAGGCACAGCGCCAACGCCATGAATCCACTCACGGCCTAACAAAAGGTTGTAGTTAGGTTTGGCCGATATGACCATGAACATTGTTGGTCGAAGGATCGATCCAACTTTTATGTCTAGCTGGATCACTCCCATGGTGGTCCCAATGCCTCCCTCATAGTTGGACAGGACCATATTGTGAGGTTTGATTTCTTCATCCCTTTTGCCAATCTTCCTTAGCATAGAATGAGGGATAATATTGATAGTGGCCCCACAGTCGACCAATATTTTGTTCACAGTGGTCTCTTCGAGCTTAGCCCTTATGAACAAAGGTTTGAGGTGATTCTTCATCGCCTCTGTAGGTGGCTCGAAGAAGCCATTTTGTTCCTCTGTAGTGCCATTGTCCATGACAAAATAGCACACTGGCCTATGTTTGGCCATTTCTTGTTCCACCTCCCAGTCACTAGCTTCGACTTCTACCTGTCGATTGAATTCCCTAGGCAGTACTGAAACAATATTCACCATTATATCCAGAGTATCGTCGGACTCAGCATCATCTTCGTCTTTGACTTCACTTTGGTTAGGCCAAACTAGCCTGTTGGTAACTGGTTCTCTCTCAAGAGGCTTTCTTTGTTTCCTTTGAGGCACATTCGAACTAGTTTCTGCCTTAGGTTCGCTGGCAGCCTCCCTTTCAGCTTTTCGCCTCCTTTGATATCTCCTCCATTGGGATCGAGACATAGGATTTTTTCCCTTGTAGTTGCTGGACACTTGAGCAACCTTGGGTGCAGCAACTTGAGGCTCTTTCTTCTGAATTAAAGAGGAACCTCTTGGCACTTCGAAAGAATGCCATTTCTCTTCACTTGGCCTTTTCCGGCCAGATGTTTTGTACCAAGTGTCTACTGGCACATTTGTTGGAGGCCTAAAAGTCAATGGCCTCTTGTCTTGATTAGAACCCCTCCTGGGATCATGTCGAAGGTCAGCATTCTCCCTTCTATTGTTCGCTGCTCTTACGCCTTGTATGTGCTCAGCAGCCTTTTTATCAAAGATAGAACTGCATCTTGGACATAGCATCACCTCTGATTTCTTCTTCTGGCATCTTTGTAAAAAATCTGCCAAGTTTTCGTTTTCCCTAGGGAAAGCCGTTTTATTTGCCTGCTCTTGCCTTATGGCTTCTTCTGAAGCTTTAGGGTCAGAAAGTTCAACCATGTTGATATTCATTGTATCCTTATTAGCAAGAGTTAGTTGCTTCATTTGTGTCTCCAGATTCTCCGTCTGGCCTTGAACAGTGGCCAAGTGGGAACTGGGCTTTGGTCCAGTTTTTTGTGCTTCAGCAGTCTTCGACTTCGGGTCTTCGACCGCTTTCTGGACAGCCTCAATTGTCTTCCTGGATAAATTTCCAGAAAAACTGCCAAAGATTGGCATGTTGATGTGGTCCTTTGAGACTTCGACCATGGTAATTCCTGGCTTCTTCGACGGGATGCTGGTCGCCTCTATCATGTTCACTTCAGAGGGTTCTGCGTAGTGGGCTTCAGCCTTTAGTGGATTGGAGTCGACAGCCATGGGGGATTTGTCAGCAAACTTTAATCTCCCTTCCTCAATAGCGTCTTGCACAAGATTCCTGAAAAGAAAACATTGAGAAGTTTTATGGCCCAAAAAATTATGATATTTGCAAAAACCTCTCTTCTTTCTTTGATCAAGAGGAGGCACTTTTACCCCAGGGGGTACTATCATTTGGCCATCTTTAACTAGCAAGTCGAATATTTCATCACATTTTGTGATGTCAAAACTATAAGTCTTTTTTGGGAACCTATCGTTGGTCCTGTCTGGACCAATGGGATTTTTCCCATTTGAGGGGACTAACTGTTTACAAGAGTATGGTGGCCCTTGTTTTAGTTCTGCTAAATCGACTTCTCCTTCTTCGACAGTTAAAGTATCGTCGAAGGATTCTAGATCGTCGTCGTCCATCTCAACATACGCTATTCTCTCTCTTTTGTGAGTTTTCGTTGCCTTAGCTTTTTCAGCTTTGAGGCGTTCGACCTGTCGAACTCTATCGGCCAGTTGGGCCATGTCTCTTAGGTACTGGGTATCTAGCTTCTTCCTAATGGAATAATCTAAACCGCCTGCGGCTATTTCGACCAACTCATGTTCTGGCACTTGTGTAAAATATCTCGCCTTAAGCAACCTAAACCTATTCAGATATTCGTCTATAGGTTCAGTGAAACGTCTCTTCACACTCGCCAGTTCTTTCAGGCTTATCTTGGTTTGCCCCATATAGAATTGTTCATGGAACAATCTTTCCAACTGGGTCCAATGGTGGATCGAATTGGGGGGTAGAGTTGTGAACCAAGTAAAAGCGTTCTTGGTTAAGGAACTTGGGAAGTATTTGATCCTTAGGTTTTCATTATTTGAAATGTCTCCTGCTTCGATCAAATACCTCGCCACATGTTCGACAGTAGATTCTGTCGTGTCCCCAGAGAACTTAGTAAATTTGGGGACTTTGCTCCTAGGAGGTAAATCCGTTTGTAATACGTATTCTGATAATGGAGATGTAAAGTTGGGCCTTCGAAAGCCCATGTTCATCCCATTCTGATTCATGATCCTTTCGATCATGGTTGCCAGATTATTTTCCAAACCCATGTTTTGGTGTTGGATATGCTGAACTACTTCGTCAGCATTTTGGTTTCTGTTAACTAACCTTACCTCTGGGGCTATTACCCTAGGTTCTTCGACAGGTTGTTCTACAGGCTGTTGAGCCTGATTAATGGTGGTTTCTTCCTCTACAAATATCCCCTGATTTCCTCTTGTTTGCGCCCTTTGGGGCTGTCAAATAGGTGGGGGCACTCCAAAGAAGTCAGCCAAACGCGTCATTTGCGCTGTAACTTGCTGATTCGATTGGGTAGTATTTTGTATTAGAGGATTTAGCACTGTACTCAAAGTTTGTGCCAACATTTGCACCATATCATGGTTGCTTTCGTCCATCTGTTGCCTCAAGACTGCTGTCGAGGCATTTGTAAGGCCATGGGCTACTTGGGACGTTCCTCCTAAGAGTTGGGTCCTATTTCTATTCGCCATGCCTACTCCAGAGCCTTGGAGTGGCGAAGAAGCACTCACGAAAGGGTCTGAATAAGTGGACGCAGCATTCGTCAGGCTTGCCACTTCAGAAGTTGGCATACCATAGAATGGAATAAATCCTGGGGGAACCACAGGCCTTGTGCCTATATTTCCCCTTGGAGGGGGAGTTCCCAAAGGTATTCTGGGGCCTGAAAACGAAGTTATTGGCCCCGTGGTTGTGACTGACACTGCTGGTGTCGAACCAACATTCGTCGCTTCACTTACGGTCATATTAACCGTTGCTCCCACACTCGTTTGTGGGATTTCATTATTGTTTGGCGGATTCGCCATCTCTTCCCTTCTTCTGGCAGTATTGTTATCGTTAGTGTATATTCTACCACTCCTCAATAACATACAACTCGAAAAGATGAGATTATTTTTCAACAATCAACACACAGTCCCACCAGGTGTGCCAATTTGTTTACCTTGGGTTTTGGTAAACAACCGCTGATCCTCCAAATGGTTACTTATTTGGTTACTCGCAGGATCGATCAGATTGATCCTATGGACATAGGTTGATTTTGAAGTTTGATTAAGGTGGATAAGGCTTTAAGTAAAATGTTTCAAGTAAATTGCATAAAGGAAAGGCTTGGTAAAATAAACAAGGCTTCAAAGTAAAGGTTCGACAGGAATTTAAAGGAGAAAAGCAAGTAAAATACTGGAAAAGTAAATGACTTTAATTGATAAAATTGGTGTTTCACACATACATTTCTCAACAATTCTTTCGCTCACACTGGGTACTTGAATCTAAATGAGTGACTATGTATCTATTTGTGAACACCCACGAGAAACTACATGTCTACTCCTATTTATACTAAACATTCCAAGTAACCGTCGGGCAGTTACACTGCTTCGAGATTAAGCCACTTGGCACGTTCTCCATGCTCGACGCTCCAGATCCTTGCACGTTTGCACGTAGTAACTGCTGGAAACCGTTTTCCCCCCAAAGCTTTGAATTTCAAACTGCTCCACTCTGGACTATCGAACACTTTCATCAAGAAACGTCTTCGACGAAAACTCCTTCGACGTCGAAGGCAATCAGCCTTCTTCCTTGGGATAAATCTTCTAAGTATTTTGCCATCTTTCGGCGGGCACTTCGACAGGCTTAGCCAGTCGAAAGCATCTTTCAGCTTTTAATGGCTGCCATCAATCAAAACAAAGGTGTCGAATTTAGGAGCCAACACTATCCTAACCACAGATAACCAGTTGGCTTTTAGGAAATTGATGGATGACAGCAACCACAATATGATAGGGGTGTTAGCGCAAACCATGCAGGAAATATTTGCCCCAATAGTTCAGAATGTGACTGTGACGAACAGGGAAAACGCTGACAATATGAGTCGAATAGCAGATTTCTTTGCTCCCACAGAAAGGCGTAGGCAGAACCAGGCGGGATTTCGAACAAACATGCCTATCATAGAACAAATTGCTAACGACCCAATTCATAGACTACCCAGGGAAGAAGCTAACTTAGGGGCCAGAGCACCAAGGTTAGAAGCCCCAATAATTCCGGGCCCACAAAGGGAAGTTATGGAACCAGGGGCAAGGATCGAAAGGCCAGAAGCCCCAGAATTTCGAGAAGAACAACCTAGGGGAGTTGTTTTGGTTGGTCGAAATCAAGATGCCGATGCCGTCGTTCATAGGATTCGAAACGATAACATCTTGGCAGAAAATAATCTGACCACCATGATAGAGAGGATCATGGCCCAGAATGGCCTCAATACGGGAATGAGGAGGCCAAATTACGCTTCTCCTATATTGGATTGTATAATGCATACTGATTTACCAAGGGGATACAAAGTCCCTAAATTTACAAAGTTCGCTGGGGATACCAACGAATCAACAGTCGAACACATAGCGAGATATCTAACCGAAGCGGGAGATATAGCCAATAATGAAGATCTCAGGATCAAATACTTCCCAAGTTCCTTAACAAAGAACGCCTTCACTTGGTTTACCACGTTGCCTCCTGGGTCTATTGACACTTGGACCCTTTTAGAGAGATTATTCCATGAACAATTTTACATGGGACAATCGAAAATAAGTTTGAAGGAATTGGCCAGTGTTAAGAGAAAGTTCACTGAACCCATAGATGATTATTTGAATAGATTTAGGCTGTTAAAATCCAGATGTTACACAGTAGTGCCTGAACATGAGTTAGTCGAAATGGCCGCTGGGGGTTTGGATTATTCTATTCGAAAGAAATTAGATACTCAGTATTTGAGGGATATGGCTCAATTAGCCGATAGGGTTCGACAGGTCGAAAGACTAAAAGCTGAAAAAGCCAGAGTCTTTAAGAATAGTAAGAAAGAAAGGGTTTCCTATGTTGGGACTGAGGAAGTAGAAGAATATCCTGAATTCGAATTCGAAGAGGTCGAAATCGACCTCGCTGAATTAAAACAGGCCCCACCTTACTCCTGCAAAATGTTAGTTCCCACGAAAGGGAAAGATATTGTTGAAAATGAGAAAAGTGACAAGTTTCCAAAGAAGGTTTATACCTTCGACGTCACTAAGTGTGACGAAATTTTTGACTTGCTTGTCAAGGATGGCCAACTAATTGTGCCATCAAATGTCAAAATACCTCCCTTGGACCAGAGGAAGAAAAGGGGATTTTGCAAATATCACAGTTTCCTAGGCCACAAGACCTCACAATGTTTTCTTTTCAGGGACTTGATTCAAAACGCGATCAAAGATGGCAGACTAAAGTTTGCTGAAAAGGTGAAGATGAAAGTGGACGAAGATCCTTTGGACGTCGCAGACACCAACTACTCCGAGCCCGCATGCATTGGAGAGGTCAACATGGTGGAAACTGATCGAAGCGACGCCCTAACAGGAGATAAGGACACTGAAGTCGAAAACTGGGTGATGGTCGAAGTCAGCGAGGAAGTCACTGAAGACATCCAGAATACGCCAGATACTTCGATTGCTGCACCTGTGGCTGTTGCAGGAGAAACCCAGGCTACTGAAGGCCAAGGGAATCAGAACGAAGGGTTGACACAAGTCACTGAGGGCTTGAGGCTGGAATTGGAGAAAGTCCAAATTACGCAGCCAGTTCCCCTTCAGAAGGAGATATGGGACACTCTAGGGGAAGCCAGTGGAAAATTTGACTATCTGGTCAAATATTCTGCCCCAGAGAGTTCGAAGGTCCAGATCGAAGACATAAAGCCCACAGGATGGGGCGATGACGAAACTAAAGAGGGGGATGTGGAAATAAATATGGTGGATATGGAAAGACCCCGTTCTGAGATGGAGGAAGTGGAAAAATACTTAGAAAAAGAAAAGCACCGAATGGGGGATAATCACACTGGAGATGCTACTCTCAAAGACTATCTCATGACATGCCACAAAGGAGATCCAGGCATGATATTGTGCCCTAGGTGCAGCATCCTCTGCAACCAAAGAATTGCTGCAAATTTCGAAAGGGTACAGAGGGCTCGAACTGGCAACAATTGGCGCCAGGATAACCAACTTTTTAGATGTTATCCCAAGGCTGGAGAGAGTTTGTTGGAGTTTGTTTTTCGCTGCTACAAAGGGGCAACTAAGTGCTTGGTTTGCCCAAGGTGTTCTGCTGTGTATGACCAAAGCATGGCCAGGGCCTTCGAAACGATCCCCTTCGCCCCTTGCTGGAACCATCAAGAGACTGCCCAGATGGGCCCGCGTTTCGACAGCAGATACAAACAGCGAAGACCTGATAGCCCTCACCCCAAAGTTGCTCGAAGAGTGACTTTCAAACTCCCTGCTGAAGTACCAACCGATAGATGGCTACAAGTCAGAAATGACACAGGCAAAGACAAATGGAGAAGTGCTGAACGAAATGCACGCCATGCTGTGACATACAGGAGGCAATTCAACACACAAAAAGGGAGGAAGTGAGATTAGAGAATTACAAAGGAAGGAACCCCATGTCAAGATCCCAGTGGCGCAGACAGCAAAGGATTCGAAAGGCTGAGAGAGAAGCTGTGGCAAACAAAGGGGATACTTCAACGAAGTTACAAGGTGAATCGAGCACCATCAAACCAAAAAATCAGACTGAAGAGAAACCTCCAGTAAATAGGAGGCTTTTTTCTGAAGATCAACGAGACGAACCAAAGGAATACACTCCAGGCCCGGAAGAGGATGAAGATATGATAACAGATAACTTCGAATCGGAGGGGGAGTCTTCATTCAACCTGAACTGTAACGTGGTGTCTGTGCTTCCCTGCGAGTTTGGGCAAGAAACCGAAATCAATGAATATGAGGAGGAAGACACCACAGATTTAATGAAACATAGGCCCGTATGCTATTACGTGATGGACAATGGGGCTGTTGAGGAACAAAATGCGTTCTTCGAACGTCCAGAGCCTGCAATGAAGAATCATCTCAAGCCACTTTTCATTCGAGCGAAAGTAGGTGTCCATGGTGTGAACAAAGTTCTAGTGGATGGGGGTGCTGCAGTCAACCTGATTCCCCATTTTATGCTAAAAAGGTTAGAGATCCGTGAAGGAGATATCAAGCCCCATAACATGGTTCTATCCAATTATGAGGGAAAAGTGGGCAAAACACTGGGGGTGGTCCAGTTGTAATTGACAATAGGCTCAAGTTGCAGGCCCACCATGTTTATGGTAATCGAAGCCAAGGCCAACTATAACCTACTGCTAGGAAGAGAATGGATCCATGGCGTGGGGGCAGTTCCTTCGTCAATGCATCAACGACTAGTTCTGTGGAGAGATGACGGAATCGTGGAAAACATCGAAGCAGACCAGAGTTACTTTATGTCAACTGTCAATTTAGTTGACAAAAGGGATTATGATAAAAATCTGGCAAAGATTGCTCCATGTGTTCCAAACGATGAGATGAATGAAACTAGAAACGCCCACTACTACATGACACTTCGTCATGATGGTCTTTACTGGGATAGAACAATAATCAGTGAAGAAGAGGAAGTTGAAGGTGCTATACAAAAACGGCCAGCAGGCTGGGACTTCGACCACCTTAACCATGACTGAGTCTACCTTCTTCGAAAGGATTTCGGCCTATATGGCTGAGAATGAATTGAAAGCGGCCTTAGAGGCTGAAATAAATGAATCAACTGTAAAGACGAATAAAGTTAGTGGGGGGGGGGTTCGAAATGCTCACCCATCAAAGAGTTGGAGATGGATCAAAGGTTGGATGCCATCTATGACAAAGAACCCTTAGGCTTCGAAAGGGACCCCATAAACTCAGGTGTCAAAATGTTGGCACAGGACCCGCTCGAAGAAGTCAACTTAGGGGATGAAAAAACGAAAAGAGTAACTTACATAAGTGCTAAACTTAGCCCAGGCCTCAAGGAAAAAGTGATCGAAGTCCTTAAGGAAAACAAAGATTGTTTCGCATGGGATTATGATGAGATGCCTGGTTTAAAGAGGGAGTTGGTCAAACATAGACTGCCAATCAAAGATGGCAAGAAGCCCATCAAACAAACTCCCAGAAGATTCGCACCAGCGGTTCTCACAAAAATTAAAACTGAGATCGAAAGGTTGCTGCGCTGCAAATTCATCAGAACAACAAGGTACGTTGAATGGTTAGCAAACATAGTACCTGTTATTAAGAAAAATGGTTCTTTAAGAATTTGCATAGATTTTAGGGATTTAAATACTGCAACCCCTAAGGATGAGTATTCCATGCCCGTGGCAGAAATGCTAGTAGATTCTGCTGCAGGATTCGAATACTTGAGCATGTTAGATGGATACTCTGGATATAACCAGATTTTCATTGCTGAAGAAGATGTTGCAAAAACAGCATTTCGTTGCCCAGGAGCCTTAGGCACCTACGAATGGTTGGTGATGCCTTTTGGTTTAAAAAATGCTGGGGCAACTTATCAAAGGGCGATGAATTCAATCTTTCATGACTTCATCGAAACCTTCATGCAGGTGTATATTGATGATATAGTCATCAAATCTATATCTGCAGAAGCACATTTGCATCATTTAAGCCAATCATTTGAACGAATGAGAAAACATGGCTTAAAAATGAATCCCCTTAAATGTGCATTTTTTGTGCAGGCTGGAGATTTTCTTGGTTTTGTGGTCCACAAGAAAGGAATTGAAATCAACCAGAACAAAACCAAAGCCATAATGGAGACGAAAGCACCTGCGTCAAAAAGGGAGTTGCAATCTCTACTAGGGAAAGTTAACTTCCTCAGAAGATTCATTTCGAACCTGAGTGGAAGAACCCAAGCTTTCTCTCCGTTACTTCGTCTGAAGCAAGGTCAGGCCTTCGAATGGAACGAAGTTCACCAGGAGGCGTTTGACAAAATAAAAGAATATCTTTCCCAGCCTCCTATTTTGTCTCCACCATCATGGGGGAAGCCCATGAGATTGTACATATCTGCTTCTGAAGTTAGCATAGGTAGTATGTTAGCACAAGAGGATAACAATGGCGTCGAAAGAGCCATATACTATTTAAGTAGAGTGCTAAATGATGCAGAGACCAGATATAGCAATTTAGAAAAGCTATGTCTCTGTTTATATTTCTCTTGTATGAAACTCAAGTATTATATAAAACCTGTTGATGTTTATGTTTCGTCTCACTTCGATGTCATTAAACATATGCTTTCAAAGCCAATAATGCATAGTAGAGTTGGAAAGTGGGCTCTGGCCTTAACAGAATATTCATTGACTTTCATGCCCTTAAAAGCTATGAAAGGTCAAGTGATTTCTGATTTCATTGTGGATCATTCGTTGGTTGAGCAGACAAGCATGAGTTACGTCGAAATGCAACCATGGAAATTGTACTTTGACGGTTCAACCCACAGGAATGGAAGTGGTGTTGGAGTCCTTCTAATTTCTCCTGAAGGAATTCCAACAAAATTCAAGTATAAATTGGATGGTCCTCGTTGTTCGAACAACGAAGCTGAGTATGAAGCGCTCATTGTTGGACTTGAAGCTTTGTTGGAATTGGGGGCAACCAGAGTCGAAATTAAAGGAGACTCTGAATTGGTGGTCAAACAAATCACAAAAGAATACAAGTGTATAAAGGAAAATTTAATGGTATACTTCGTCATAGTCAATAGGCTATTAAGAAAGTTTGAATACATGGATATTCAACACATACCAAGGTTAGAAAACCAAGAAGCAAATGACTTAGCGCAGTTGGCTTCAGGTTATAGAGTATCTACCAAGAATCTTAAGGATTTGGTCGAAATAAGGGGAAGAGTTATGGCTACTAGATTCACACCATCGGATCTGGAAAGTATGAGATTGGGATATGCTGAGAAACAGGGATTCAAAATTCTAGCCATAAATACTTTGTCAGATACAGATTGGCGAAGTCCATTAAAGAGTTATTTAGCAGACCCAACTCTAAAGGTGGATAGAAAAACAAAATATAGAGCATTGTCATATCTCCTCATGGGGAACGAATTGTTCAAAAAGACCCAAGAAGGTGTGTTATTGAAATGCCTAGGAGAAAGTGAGGCATATTTAGCATTGTCTGAGGTCCATAATGGGGCATGTGGGGCACACCAAGCAGGCCATAAAATGAAATGGTTGCTATTTCGATATGGTTTGTATTGGCCTAGCATGCTCAAAGATTGCATAGACTTTGCTAAAGGATGTGAGGAATGTCAGAAACATGCAGGAATTCAACACGCCCCTGCAAGTGAGTTGCATTCGATCATCAAACCATGGCCATTCAGAGGATGGGCATTGGATCTGATAGGGGAGATAAATCCTGCTTCGTCCAAAGGTCAGAAATATATCTTGGTAGGAGTAGATTATTTTACCAAATGGATCGAAGCTATACCGTTGGTAGTTGCTGATCAAGAGGCAATTATCGAATTTATACAAAAGCACATTATCTATAGGTTTGGATTGCCAGAAAGTATAACTACAGACCAAGGCTCTGTATTTACTGGTAGAAAGATGCAAGGATTTGCCCAAGAAATGGGGTTTAGATTGTTAACATCAACACCATATTATGCTCAAGCAAACGGACAAGTCGAAGCAGCAAATAAAGTAATAATAGGATTAATCAAGAAGCATATTGGCAAGAAGCCAAGAAATTGGCACAAAACTCTGGACCAAGTGTTATGGGCTTGTAGAACATCTCCTAAGGAAGCCACTAACACTACGCCTTTCCAACTTACATTCGGCCATGATGCAGTGTTACCAGTAGAAATTCATCTGCAATCAGTTCGAATCCAGAAACAAAACGAAATTCCAGCTGCATTATATTGGGAAATGATGATGAATGAATTAGTTGAGTTGGACGAAATTAGGTTACATGCGTTGGAAATTTTGATGAGGCAAAAAGAAAGAGTGGCCAGAACATACAATAAAAGAGTGAAGAAAAAAGTATTCGTTATTAATGACTTGGTTTGGAGAGTCATATTGCCTATGGATAAGAAGAACAAAGCATTAGGTAAATGGTCACCTCATTGGGAAGGACCTTTTCGAATATTAAAAGTATTCTCAAACAATGCATACGAAGTCGAAGAACTCTTGGATGATAAACGTGTCCTAAAGGTTAATGGGAAATATTTGAAGAAATATAAGCCAAGCCTGCGGGAGATTCGAATAATAACAACGTAAACAAAATATTATAAAAGCCAAGATGGCAAGATAGAATGCCAAAATGGCGTTGTTCGAATATTACATGTAAAAAGCCAAAGTTATGGTCAGATAGACATAAAAATCTAGAAATAAACATTATTTTTCAATCGATTAAAGGTGCTTCGAAATGTTTCAAGTCTTTGCTGAGCAAACCGCCTGGCACCTTCCAAGGTTGCCACTTCTCCTTTAAGTTGTTCTGCAGTCTCCATTTCTGCAAGCCCCTGGTTGAGAAGCTCTTCGAATTGGTTACCTGCAGGATTAGTTTCGAAGGCTAGTTGTTGTTCCTTAGCCTCCTTAACTTTCTGTTGAAGTTCCAGAATCTGCCTTTCCCAAATAAGAATGGACTCAGCTCGAGCCTCATATTCAGTTTTCGCCTGCTTCAGATGCATAGCCTGATCCTCAGCTTCTTGAGAAAGCTTCGAAGCTTGTTCATAAGCGGCATCCATAGCAATGCGTTTCTCGTGAACCTTATTGGCAGCAGATTCGTCTTGGAGAAGGTAGCCAGTTACGTTGTCCAGCAAATTCTGAAGATCAAACAAGAGAGTACTAACTGGCAAAGAGCAGTTGGAAAGATTAACCTTTGTGAGTAGCTCCTTCATAGTATAGCAAGCAGTACTATCTTGCTTAAGCACTTCGAATATATCCACATTGAGAATAGTTCTCCTAATTTTGTTGAGAAGAACAACTCTTTCATCTGTGGGAAGAGGATAGCTGTTGGAACTTGTGCCAGCCCTAGCGAGTGGAACGTCCCTCTGAGCCAACTTTGCCTTCATATACCCAATGGGGTCATTTCGCCTCAGAAGTGCCAGTTCCTCGTCAGTCATTCGAGACGGAGAGGATTGGGGGAATTCCACGCGTAGGGGAACCGCGTTTGTTTCAACCTCTAGGGTTTCGTTGATTGCATCACCATCCCCTTCATTTGCTTCGTGCTCTTGATCTTCTTCATCTTCGTCCAAATCTACCACTTCGATACCATCTTTTTCGCCGCTATGTGCGTTAGACTCCGTCCCGGCAGTCGAACCATCATTGACGTTTTCCTCGTCATTGACGTGTTCCTCGTCATTGACGTCTTCCTCGTCATTTGCGTTTTCCTCCTCAGATTCTTCGTCTGCAGATTCTTCGAATCCTCGCCCAGAATCAGCTTTTTCTTCTTCAGTCTGAGTATCCTTTGGGTCCTCTTGAAGAGTTTCAAGAGGGGACTTTTGAAGAACCCTTTGTGAATCATCTGCAGACGTTTGAAGTATCGTTTCGTTCACCTCTTTCAGAGGAATGGAGGTACCTTGGTCATCTGGCTGTTCATAAGTTCCAGCCAAAACCGCCACATTGGAAGAACCTTTGTTTTGGACCAAATTGCTGGAATCTCCTTGAGGAGAGGAGTTAAGCGGAGCAGCAGCTCTGGATGGTGAGGTCGAAATGGTAGAAGTGGGATTCAAGATGTTCTGCAAGGAGCAGCAAAATGTTAAAGAAAAACATTCACCAAGGTAATAAGAAGTTAAACATTTTTAGAAGAAGTTCGATTTACATGTGGGCCCTCAGAGGAGAGGTTACTAGCTATGCGTTCCAACTGTGGGTTGGAGGTCGAAGGTGGATTTTTGGATTTAGGTAAGGGAGCAGCATCCCTGGAGTCGAGTCCAGAGACACTAGGCGGAACAGTGCTTTTAGGTGTAGCTTTCTTTAGCTTCTTCTTCGAAGCAGTATTTGAGTTTCCTCCAGCAGTGGGATTTTCCCCAGTAGTGCTTGGTTTCCGCTTCTTGGGAGTAGTGGGAGGAAGCTTGTTAGTCTGAATGAATTTTAACAGAGTTAGATATAAAGAGCTTGAGTGAATTCGAAGCATCAAAAAACTAAGTGATTACCGTTGGAATTGGGGCACTTGTTGTTGTTGGCGTTATTGTTGTTGTTGTAGTTGCGGTAGTAGTAGTTGTTTCGGGCGGATTAGCTTTTTCGGTAGTTTCGATGGAGGCTTGAGAGGCACTCCCTTCCTTCGATTTCGAGGCAGCGGTCTTTATCCTGATAGCTGAAAATCAAAACAATTAAAGCAAAGGTTAAAGATATGGAAAATAAAAGACATTTGGGATTTTTTCCCAAGCATTCGCACCTGTGCCTTGATCAGATTTAATTGACATGGCAGAAAGGTCGTATCGAAGGTGTCCTGGGAAATCATGAAGCCAGTATCGAGCCCATGTCACAGTCTCAGATGGCTTTGGTTTCCTTTGAAGATATTTGAACATCTCTTTGCAAGTAAACCACCATGGATATGGGGGAAACCAAGCCAGAGCCAGTTCTGAGGTAGGTAATCTGGGAAATTTAGGTGGATGCATTTCGAATGCCAACCTATACCTATCCTCAGGTGACAGCCCTGAAGGAAGTTTTAGCTTAGAAACTTTTTGTTTAAATTTTTCCTTCAAGGTCTCAGCTGCTTGATGCACAGTGGAGTCCAAGCGCGTGGGGTCGTAAGTAGTTTCAAAATAATTTTGAAAAGCTTTTATCTCTTTGGCATGAGTAAACATACCTTTCTTTGCTGGTACCTGCACATCGAACGCATCAATTAGTTTCTGTCGAATTGTAAGTGTATCGAACATACAAGTTTGATAAAACTTAATCCACCACTCCAGAAATCCTTTAGCCGCGAGATGGGTAGGTTCGAAGGCTATCAGCTCAAATTGGGCAAAGCCTTGATATTGTTCTTGCTGGATCTTGGCTTCCCTTGCCTTGAAAGTTCGACCAGATGTGATGGCGCTCTCAGTTTGGAACAAAGGTTCAGGAATCAGTTGGCATAAGCCAAACTGCCTCGAAACGAAGTTTGGTTGGTAGGCAAAGAGAAGAATTTGGTTCTTAGCTGGGGTTATCCTCGAAGAGATGAGTCTAGGAAGCAAGAAAGCTCTCCATACATCTTGGATCTCCTTGCTCTTGATGGCTTCTGAGAGAGCCATGGTGAACCAAGAAGGTCCATGAGCCCTCGAAGCAAAAGGCGCCATGCTTTCCTCGAACTTATGCCTTTTGGAGAGGATCATGATGTACTTCGAGAATTGAACCTTGAAGTCATCCTTGTCATCATTAGGAGTTAGTCTTTGAAGCCTAGTGCCTTCGACTATCCTATCACTTATTTCCGAATCTTGCTCATCTATGGTGTTGGCGGTTGATAAAGAAGGTTCGAACATGGCGTTTAGCCATAATTGGAGTAACCAAAATGGGCCAGCTAATAGAATGTTTTTAGAGGTATGGGATTTGAGACTCGAAACGGCTGACCTCAGGCTCTCATAGAGGTCAACTAAGAGTAATTCACTTAGGCACACTTTGCGATTTTCGTGTAAATCCCTAGCTAGGGGAATGAACCTACTAGCTACCTGCAGGGATCTACTGCAGAAAACGTACCTAGACAGCCACAGGGTCAAGAAAGCAATGTGCTCTATGTCAGACACATTATCCCCTTCAGCATGATAATGGCTGATAAATTTGGAAAAGCTGGCTAACTTGACTTCGAAGTCAATTATGCTTGAGTGCTCTTCATTGTCAGGAACATAAGTTTCTCCCACTGGCGACAGCCCAGTAATGGCCGCTATATCAAAGAAGGTTGGGGTAATCATTCCACCTGGGAGATGGAAAGTGTTGTAGGTACTATCCCAGAAATAAAGGGACGCAAACAGCAGAGGATGGCTATAGGTGAATCCAGGTTTCGATAGCTTAATGAGGTTATAAATGCCTAATTCTTCCCATTGCTGGGATTTTTTGGCTTCTACTTTCGTGAACCAATTTTGATAAGCGATATCAGAAGTAGGGCAAGATCGAAATGGTTTAAAATTGCTTTTTACATAATCCAAAACAAATGGGTCCTTGGGAGGAACAGTTGGGGTTTCTGCGGTATTCGAACTAAGAGATTCTACTACCCTAGGGGCATCCATTTTGTTGAATAAAGGTTTGAAGCTATAACATACGGGAAAAATTGTCCTGGTGTCCTTTAGTATTTCAAAAACTGTAAGAGGGCCATTTAAGGCTAACCTCTTACCAGCAACATGGGTAGGGATGAGTACCTGTGATGCGTACAACATTTCTTTTTCTTTGGAAATCATTTGAGGAGCAAGAGCAGATTGGCCTTGAATGGTGACGATTTTACTCTCCATGGTTGCTCCTGTAGTTTTTCCTTTCTTCTTTGAGACTTTCTTGAGTTGGGAAGAGGTGGAGGAAGACATTTTTGTTGTTTGAGAGCTTAGATTGTTTTATGAGAGAAGAAGAGTAAAAATTCAGAGTATGAAAGATTTAGAGTGTAAAAAAGAAAAAGGAAGAGTAAATTGACGTTTTATAATGAGAAGATTAAGCATCCACCGAGTAAAAGTGTGATACGTGGAGATCATGGGTTGGTGTGATGAAGAGGTGGCGAGAAGTTGATATAGGTAATAGGCGTGATTTAAAAAACAATCATTACTTATAACTGCACCACGCTGTGAAGTGACTCTGGGCGGTTAAGGAACCCAAAAGGTGCTATGATTGATGTGACTGGAGTCAAAGGCATTAAATGTTATGATGATTCGAAAATCCTATCAAAATCTTGTATAAATATTTAAAATAGGTATTTCTCAAAGAGATCGAAATACATATTTTAAAGGGGCAATTTGTTGGCTGAAGATTTTGATAATATTATTTAGAATTCAAAAGAGTTAAAAGTTCTGATCGAAATGGAATTAAACGCCATATTTCGAAGTTGCAGAAGCAGTGTTTCAAATGAGTGTGTTAAAGCTTGAAGCTTCGAACGGTGATTATGGGAACATATCCAAAGGGGTCTCGAAACAACAGCGAGGCTAGGTTTGGGAAGAGCGTTCGAAACGGAGAAACACCAAAGCATTTAAAATTCAAATGGAAGCGGGACTTTCAAAGTTTGAAAGTTATGTGTTGGAGCATTTGGGGACACGTGGAAAGATGAAAGAAGCATTGTCTTGCATGTTCGAAACGTGGCATGATCCTATAGCGAGACCGTTAGGGTCGAATTAGTATAAATAGAAGTCTTAGTATTAGGATTTCGGTGTGTCATATCTGTTATACAAAATACTCAATAACATTCAAACTACCACATGGCAAGGGAAACGAATGCAAGAGAAATGTATGTATGATAGCACCATGTATTTCTAACTTAATGAAAGCCTTTTTACCATTTCCAGTACTTTCTTCTTTTCTTTTTGTCGAATAACATTTGCAAGTTTCTTTATTTACTGTCTTTTCATTTCAAAGTCTTTTCCTCAAAGTTTTACGTTTTACTGCTTTCTTTATACTTCGAGCAATTTATATTTCAGAGAACTGTTACACTTTCAATACCTTTACTTTCAAGCATTGTTTTTCAAGCGCATACTTTTACTTAAAATCATTTATAGATTTCTTGCATTAAACGCTTTCTTCACATTTTGAACTTCTACATTCCAGAAACCTTTTATGTTAAATGCTTTATAAATCGAAACCATTTACTTCACTTTTCATACAGTTTTATATGTCTCTTCAATCAGCATTACAATTAGCATTTATTCGTATAACTCAGTTTTCATATACATTTTGACCACATTTTCAAACTCTTAGAAAGAAGGATCGAAATAAACCAAACACTTGTACAATAGCAACCATGAATAATTGTTCGATTGTGAGAGTAACCTTAATATCCAAGGAGTCCTAGGATCAATCTAGTCGATCCTGTGAGTTACCAGAGAGATTGAATAGCGTTAACAAAGATTATTCGATAGTTTGGAAGACTAGCGGTTGTTTCCCAGAAATCACTGGAAACAAAGGGTTTTGATTATTCTCATATCCATATGCCATGTTTAATGATTCATTGGACGTTTTTCATTTGATAAACTGCTGTGTTCATTTTCTTTCCTTTTGCATTTTTGTTTAAGGATGGCTATCCCTTACACACACCCACACTCACAAATGCAGGTACCCATCCACTCCGGATTCCATGAGTGGCTATTCTGCTATATCCTTCAATAACTCTGAAGATCTGGTCAATCAAGCCGAGTATGAAGATGACGAAGGTTGTGAAGTACCAGGGGAACTAGCCAGACTTCTACAGCAAGAGGAAAGGGCCATTTTACCGCACGAAGAGTCATTGGAAACTGTCAACTTAGGGACCGAGGAAGACCGGAAGGAGGTGCAAGTGGGTGCCAATCTGGAACCAAGTGTCAAGGAACGCCTGATACAGTTGTTGAATGAGTATGTTGAAATCTTCGCTTGGTCTTATGAAGACATGCCGGGTTTAGACACAGACATCGTGGTTCACCGTCTCCCCACAAGAGAGGATTGTCCACCGATCAAGCAAAAAGTCCTCCGAATGAGGCCTGACATGTCTGAAAAAATCAAAGTAGAAGTGATGAAGCAATTTGACGCTGGCTTTCTGGCTGTTACGTCCTATCCTCAATGGGTCGCTAACATCGTGCCAGTACCTAAGAAAGATGGCAAAGTCAGGATGTGTGTGGACTATCGGGATTTGAATAGAGCCAGCCCCAAAGATGATTTTCCACTTCCACACATTGACATTTTGATCGACAATACAGCTCAGCACAAAGTGTTTTCCTTCATGGATAGATTCTCGGGCTACAATCAAATCAAAATGGCCCCCGAGGATATGGAGAAAACAACTTTTGTCACACAATGGGGCACTTTCTGTTACAAGGTGATGTCGTTCAGACTGAAGAACGCTGGGGCAACTTATCAACGCGCCATGGTAGCTTTGTTTCATGATGTGATACATCATGAGATTGAAGTTTACGTAGACGATATGATAGCTCAGTCACAAACAGAGGAGGAGCACCTTGAACATCTAGAAAAGCTGTTTGCCAGGTTGAAAGAATACAAACTCAGGCTGAATCCAAGTAAGTGCACTTTTGGAGTTAGGTCTAGTAAACTTCTAGGATTCATTGTAAGCAACAAAGGCATTGAAGTCGATCCGGAAAAAGTGAAAGCAATACAAGAGATGCCTGCTCCCCGTACTGAAAAGGAGGTTAGAGGATTCTTGGGGCGCTTGAACTATATTGCCAGATTCATCTCTCATCTGACTTCTACCTGTGAGCCAATTTTCAAACTCTTAAAGAAAGATCAGGTAGTCGAATGGAACGACGATTGCCAAGCTGCTTTTGATAAGATCAAGGAGTATTTGCTAGAACCTCATATTCTGATGCCACCCGTCGAAGGAAGGCCATTGATCATGTATCTGACCGTCTTGGATAACTCAACGGGGTGTGTTTTGGGCCAGCATGACGAGTCTGGTCGAAAAGAGCATGCTATTTATTACCTTAGCAAAAAGTTTACCGACTGTGAGACTCGCTACTCACTGCTCGAGAAAACTTGCTGCGCTTTGGTATGGGCTGCTCGCCGACTAAGGCAGTATATGTTGACTCATACTACCTTGTTGATTTCCAAAATGGATCCTATCAAGTATATCTTCGAAAAGCCTGCTTTATCCGGAAGGATAGCTAGATGGCAAATGATCCTAACTGAGTATGACATCCAGTACACCACCCAAAAAGCTATAAAAGGGAGTGTACTAGCTGACCATCTGGCTCATCAAGCTATCGAAGATTATCAACCCATGAGATTTGACTTCCCAGACGAGGACATCATGAATTTGGACAACATTGAAGGTAATGGACCGTATGACGGACCCGAAAAGGGATCCCGATGGACCCTGTACTTTGATGGTGCTTCAAATGCACTTGGAAATGGTATCGGCGCAGTACTCATTTCTCCGGAAGGTTGTCACACACCTTTCACGGCCTGACTTTGCTTCAGCTGCACAAACAACATGGCTGAGTATGAAGCTTGCATCTTTGGTCTCAAGGCTGCTATAGACTTGGGGATCAAATCTTTGATCGTATTTGGGGACTCGGCTTTGGTTATCAATCAAATCAAAGGAGAGTGGGATACCAAGCATCCTAATCTTATCCCGTACAAAGAACATGTCTTGACATTGTTGCCTCATTTCGAGCAAATTACCTTCGAGCATTTCCCGCGAGAAGAGAATCAGCTAGCAGATGCTCTAGCTACAATGTCCTCCATGTTTAAACTCAATTGGGATAACGAGGCTCCCCAAATCACCATCGAGCGAATGGATGAACCTGCACATTGTCACGAGATTAATACCGAAGAAGTAGTGGAACAACCTTGGTTCCATGAAATCAAAAGGTATCTCGAGACTAGAGATTATCCCGAAGGAGCTTCTGCAAATGACAAGAAGTTCTTAAGGAAATTTGCTGCCAAATTCTTCCTGAGCAACGACATCCTTTACAAACGAAGCCATGATTGTGTATTACTCCGATGCGTAGACAAAGCTGAAGCAGAATTGATCATGACTGAGATACACAACAGCACATTTGGCACTCACTTGAGCGGGCATACAATGGCTAAGAAGATCCTAAGGGCAGGCTATTACTGGTCTACCATGGAAGCCATCAACATTCCCTCCGGTTCCTCTCAACGTCCTGACTGCTCCGTGGCCATTTGCAATGTGGGGCATTGACATGATTGGAGAGATCAAGCCCACGGCTTCCAACGGACATCGCTTCATCCTAGTTGCCATTGACTATTTCACCAAATGGGTCGAAGCAGCTTCCTTCGCCTCTGTTACTAAAAATGTGGTTGCCCGCTTCATCAAGCAAAATCTCATATGCCGGTATGGTGTTCCAGACAGGATCATCACAGACAATGGTACAAATCTGAATAACACGACGATCACCGCATTGTGCGAACAGTTCAAGATTTATCATCACAATTCATCTCCCTATCGGCCGAAGATGAACGATGCTGTTGAAGCTGCGAACAAAAACATTAAGAAGATTATTCAGAAAATGACAGTCACTTACAAAGACTGGCATGAGATGTTACCGTTTGCCCTACATGGATACCGTACGACGGCACGTACTTCAACCGGGGCAACCCCATTTTCTTTGGTATATGGCATGGAAGTTGTCTTGCCTATGGAGGTTCAGATCCCTTCTCTAAGGATTATGAAGGACGCATGTTTGAATGAAGATGATTGGATTCAGACCCGACTTGATCAACTCAATCTGATTGACGAGAAGCGACTCGCTGCTATATGCCATGGTCAGACGTATCAAAAACGGATGATCAAGGCCTTCAATAAGAAAGTCAGACGTCAGGTGTATCAAGTCGGAGATCTCGTAATCAAGTGGATTATCTTGCCGCAAAGTGATCCCAGGGGCAAATGGACTCCTACATATGAAGGACCATTTGTGATCAAGAGCATATTTTCTGGTGGTGCGATGATTCTAACCACCATGGACGGCGACGATTTGCCGCACCCTGCGAACGCAGACATAGTCAAAAGATACTATGCATAAAATAACCCGACAAGTCGAAAACCCGAAAGGGCGGCTTGGGCAAAAATGGGCATCCCGGTGAACCGAAAACCCGAAAGGGCGGTTCAGGCAAAAATTAGGGATAAAAACAAAAAAATCTGTACACCCGGCAAGTTGAAAACCCGAAAGGACGGCTTGGGCAAAAAGGGGTTTCCCGGTGGATCGAAAACTCGAAAGGGCGATTCAGGCAAAAGTTAGGGAATTAAAGCGTATGACTATGTCTCGTCGGATCACTTCAAAGACAATCTCTTCATCAACCAGTTCCAGGCTTCTGATCGATCCAGTCATCGGCAGACGAAGCATTGAATGGACATATATTCAGAGTTGTGAAGGCTATAGCGGAATGGAATCCCATGGAATTATTTCACATAGCCATCTTTATTTTGTATAAATCTTTCAATATTTACGACAAAATCCTCTTACTAGGATGATTGTCTCCTTTGTACAAATATACTCAGAGAAAGTTAATACAAATACTCTTCCCAGAAATTTGTGTCATTTCCTTTTTCTTTTTCTCTTGCACTAATTGTTTTATTTTGAGAAACGTCCAATGTTTTGTTAAATAGGCATATGCATTTGAACATAATCATTCCCTTATGAATCCAGAAAGAGGATTACTGATAGGTTGAAGGTGCATTTGGATATCTTGATACCCTTTCAAAGGAAACCCCCAGGAGATTTGGAATCCATATCCCCAGCAAGTCTTGAAGCTTATCCCCAGTAGATTCTAGAAGCTTATCCCCTGCAGAGTACAGACGTCTCTCCCGAGCTTTATTCAAAGTTATTTCTCACAAGGGCTTATAACTGGGTTATCCTCAGCTAATTGCCACAGAAGATCGCACTCGGCAAAATTCTCCCTATCCCCAGCGGAGTTCATCAAAGTTCCCCAGCATAACTTATCAATACAATCCCCAGAGGAGTTTATCTTTGTTATCCCCGGCCAGAGAATCCTCCAGAACTCCATTCCCCTCAGAGTTTAAGTTTCAGTATCCCCAGCAGAGCTAAAACTTCAGGCTATCGGTCCCCAGCGGAGCCAGACTAGTGAACCTTCTCCCCACAAAAATGCTTCTCACTAGACTAGAGATTCTCAGTCTTATCTCCCCAGCTTAAGTCTGCCAGGTTCTAAAATCCCCAGTAGACATCATCAGAATTTCTCTTACCCTGCAAGTCACCGAGGAAATTCCAAGTCCCCGCAAGTGGTTCTAAGGCCCCTCGACGTTTGAAGGTCTGGTATTCCCCAAGCGAATCTGAAGACTTTCAGTGTTCAGTTCCTCATTGTATATTCGAAGATTCTCCAGTGAAGATCTCCTCAAGACAGGGATTCCCCAAAAGATTGGTATACAACCCAAGCTCCTTATTCTCCAGCAACAACCAGGAATTATTCTTCCCGGCAGCAGTCAAGATTCTTTTATCTTCAGCCATCCAGGATTCATTTATCCTCAGCAAGATAGCTCATCAACTTATATGCACATTCATCACATTCATATCATAAACATTGGTGTCACATACATTGCATCATGCATCATAACATTGCATACAACTAACCCTTTACCTTTTCAGGTAAGATTAGTCGACAGACAAAGATCATCTTCCGAGATTCATCCAGAAATAGTTCAGATGTGACCCAGACACGACGACATTCTGATACTTATCCCGGATTCACCCGATGCAGTTCTACACGGACGCATCATCAGGAAGCCCTACACCGGTTCCTATTCAATCTCAAGACTTCTGAAAACAGTTTATGGATTCTTCCCAACAACGGATGTTAATCTATCACTTGTTCAGATGCAACCTTTGAAAACAGTTTACGGATGCTTCCCAACAACGGATGCTGCTCTATTGCTTATTCAACTTCAAGATTTCTGAAAACAGTTCACGGGTTCTCCAAGTAACGGATGTTAACCTATAGCTTATTCAGATTCTTCTCAAGACTTCTGAAAACAGTTTATGGATTCTTCCCAACAACGGATGTTAATCTATCGCTTGTTCAGATGCAACTTTTGAAAACAGTTTACGGATTCTTCCCAACAACGGATGTTAATCTATCGCTTGTTCAGACTCTTCTCGACCTCTGAAAACAGTTTACGGATGCCTCCAGATACGGATGTCGATCTATTGCTTATTCATACCCCCAATTCAGATGTGGTCCAAAACATGGACACCTTTCTGATACTCATTCCAGATGGCATCTTTAAGCCCATCCCCGACAAGTTTCTGTCACTCTTCCAGATGGCATCGTTAATCCCATCTCCAAATGGCATCTCTAAGCCCATTACCACATCCATTGCTTTGACGAGTGCAAATTTAAGGGCACTCTAGTGTCCAATCTCCTTTTACCCTCGAGTCGCGAAAGGCAAACTTGCCAATCTAACTCTTCGGATTCAAGAAGATTGAACAGGGGCAACTGTTGTACCCCAAAATTTGCCCTCCCATATCTCAATGATTTCTCATCACAAAGCCCTTGAAGCTCAAGATCCAGTTAGGGTTTCATCTGCTCAAGACTTCTCCTTGCACTGTTGACCCAAATTAGGGTTTGTGTTTGCACAAAGATGTTTTGACCAAAATTTCCTAAGATGACTTTCATGCTTCATATTGTACTCTCAAGTTTATCCATACCAAGTTTCAAGTCTTGATTCCAAGTTTTGCCCAGTCAATTGGACAGTTGACCTAGAAATCAGCTGTATTGGGGAAAAAGTCAACTGTGGCCAATTGACAGTCAAATCTCATGAAAATTGACCCACATCAACATTATGAACTCACATGGACCATTTGATCAAGTTTGGATCACAATTCCACAAGAAATTTGATCAGATCACCAAAAGGGCAAAATGGTCATTTTTAGGGTTTTGACTGCACAAAGGCAATTTTTGACTGTTTGACCTAGCCAATGGCAAACCAAGCTCACATATGGACTCATGGACCCCATGGAATTGTCTTGACATGCTCAACAAGTTCAAAAGATCCCAAATGCACAAGATTGACAGTTGAATTTCCCAGTCAATTGATCAATTTTGACTGTATACTGAAAAGTCAAACTTTGACTTTTTGGTCAAAATCAAATATCAAGATTCATTTTTCATCAAAACATGCCAAATCATGAAACTTGTACATCAAGAAATCAAGAATTGCAAATTAGGGTTTGAAATGAAGATTTTTCATAACTTAGAATTTTTCTAAGTTATGAAAAACCCTAATTTTTTCCTAACTTTGTCCCACTTTCTCACCAAGATTCATTTGGATTCAAGCAAAAGTAAAAACATGAAAGTTGTAACCTATTGCATAATCTACAAATTTGATTCACAAAGTTTTCCCAAAAGAGGCTTGTATCTCAAGTTACAATTTTTGGAACAAGGGTACCAAACCATTCTTAACTTAGAGAAAATTTGACCTATTTTAGGCAGGATTTTTGCCTAACTTCAAGACCATTTTTCACATACTTCCACTTGTAATTTCAATTTGCATTTCAAATATGGATTGTAGTACACATTCCAAGCTTTCCAAAATGTCCAAGAACTCATCAAACAACCTCATGGTTTGAGAGAATCGAATTTTGCAATATGGGAAAAACTCACTTTTGTTATGGCCAATTTCCATGTTCATACACTTAGGCAATTTTCAAATCAGCATGAATTTCTTGATTACAGGCCCTAAATCTCTTTTACACTCATAAATTTTATGCAAACTCATTGTGTCAAGACCATATTTTTTGTGTTCAAGCATTGTATAATGGTTTAGTCCCAAAATAGATAAAGCATTTTAACCATTTTTGCAAAAGTGAACTTTATGTCAATTAACAATCCAAGCAAGGACAGTGCAAATCTCTTTGGCACAAGTTATTAGACTAATTACACTGATCAAGGCCAAGGTTTTCAGCACATTAGGGGGGCCTCTATCAGTCTAGAACTCCACTTGACCTTTTCTTGCTTAAGTGTGAAGAAACATACCATTTTGGACACCAACTTTCATCTCAGCAAACCAAACCTTAAGCAAACTTATTACACACATTCCAAACATCAAACACAAGCTGAAACACGAGCTATCCACCTCCATTGCCCTCTCAAACACAGAATCACCCTCAAACTGTCCAAACAGAGCACCTGCTGCAGATTGAATCCCACAACTCATTTCCATCATGCATTCTTGCCCAAACCAGTTCAAACACCTTCCCTACCATCAATGCAAACTATCCAAAGCATTAGAAGTGGACTGTAACTCCTCTAATCAGTTTGGCCATTTTCATTTTTCTGATTTGCAGGTGGAGTTCTAGAACTCGATTCAGCTAGTTTCAAAGCAAAGTAAAACTTGGAATAACATCCCTGGACATCAAGGAAGCTGTACCAATCATCACCTTGCACTGAAAGTACCTCCATCACCAGATACAACTTCAACTGAACAGGTAAGTTCATGAACTCGTATCTCTCTATCCAGGCATTGTTAGCTTTAGGTTTGTGAAGAAAAGATGTCACATTCATAGCCCTCAACATGCCCATGTAGTTAGTTTTCATTTATGTTACGTGTGCCATGAGAATTTGATGTCTGAACATTGATAAAAAATTAGGTTAAGATTTGGGAATGGAGAAATTCTCTCTCATTTTTGAGAGTTAGATCAAGTTTTTGGTATGTATGGATTCGTTGTTTGATGCTGAACATTTTTGATGTTGTGAGTTTTCATTAAAAAGCCAGGAATCAGGATGTTTGAATCAGGGTACAAAACGCGCGTTTTTTGAACAAGAATGGCTGGAGGTTGAAGAAGCTCCACATGGGCTGGGCCTGTGTTGTTATTTCTGTTTACACCACTTGTTTGCTTTTACACCCCCTAGGCCCATTGAGCTTATTTTTATGATTTTTTGACTTTTTCTTTTTTGTTCTGACTTATTTATTTTTTCTCATAATATTAAAAATATAAAAAATATTTTTCAGACCATTTTTGTATTTATTAAGCATTTATTTGTTTAAATGGATATTTTGTACATAAATAAATATATTACTTCTTTTTTAAAATACTAAAAAATAATGTAAATACATTTATTTTTCTGATTTTATTTTATTTCATCTTTTGAAAACATTTTCTTAAAATACACTTTTTTTTATAAATAATAAATATTTTATTTTTATTTTTTTTATATATATTTAATATATTTGATATATAATATAAATGCTTATTTATTTATTACAATATTTAGGATAAAAACATGAAAATGATACATTTTTTCTTTTATTAATATTTGACCTCAAAAATCACTTTGTCATAATATACTTCATTTTTATTTTATTTTTGTATATAATAAATAAATATGGTACATATTAAATAATTAATACTTTTATTTAAGAAATTAGGGTTTTGCCCTAAATACACAAAAAATCCAAAAAATAATACTTTTTATTTTTGTTTACTTGACATATAAAAATACTCTTTTTTCATACATATAAAAACATTTTTTACATCTTGCATATTTATTTTATTTATCTTATTTAATTTGTGCAATTAAATATCTTGTAAATAATTCCAAATTGATGTAATAGTTAGGTTTAAATTCCTTGTCAAATACCCCCCATTTGAACATTTGTACCCCCTTCCCATATTGTGTTGTAATAGCTTAGGAACTTTAATTTTCGCACTTTAAAGTTTTTTCTAAATATACCATGATAGAATTAGGGTTTGTATGCAAATAAAAACAACAAAATAGTTTGACCTAATTTCAAGATAATCAAGCATGAAAATGGACAACACTAATCACACTTGCACCCCTAGGGTATTCCACTTGTTGCCTTCAATAAATGGGCTATATTGCATGTTAGGTCTCTTTGGGCAAAACAAACACAATTCAAATGATCATAGTCCCTCGATGACGCTTTCGAAAGTTGCCTAAAAATGATCAAGTCCCTTAAAGAAAATTGCCCAAAGATACTTGGCACCATTGCAATTATGGTCTAAACGATGACCCGCGCCCGTCCCTTTCACATCCTAACACAAGATTGCCCACCAAATGCAATGGTGGAACAAAATTGATAAAAGGGTTAAAACATAGAAAAAATCTTTGAGAACTTTAGGGTAGATAGCTCTTAAGTACTTGTCAACTTGCAAAACAAAAACACTTGCCTATTTTTCAAACCACACTTTCAAAACAAACTTTCAAAAAACCTTGAAACATCTTTCAAAAAGACAAACACCTTTTGTAAAACATTCGAGTAAAGAATTGTTACAAGGGTAGCCTAGACAAGGCATCTTTTTCAAAACATTTTCAAAACCACACACAAAGCACCATTTCAAACAATTGAAAACCAAGGCAAGTTGATCTAAGCAAGTACCTAAGAGCCCATGGATAACCATGGATAGAAAGGGTGCTAATACCTTCCCTTTCTATAATCTACTCCCCGAACCCAAGAAAACATCTCAAAGGTTTTTGCTGTGCTTTTTTAAACCTTTCCTTAGGATAAAATAAAAAGTCGGTGGCGACTCTTGCTCAACCGAAACATTTGCAAAAACAAACGCAAAACCATAGTCAGTTCTCCCACCGTATCACATTGAGCATCCATTATTGAGTTGCAAGTCATTTTAGTGAAGAACACATAACAAAACTCTTATGATTTGCTGCATAATCTTATGTTGCAGGCCTCCTTGCTTGCAAATCTCATCATAATTTAATGTTTACATAATAGCTTGAACTATTACCCAAGTGTTTAAACCATTGTCCAAAAGATATTTCCATTTATGGCATAAAGGCACCATAGCTATTCTTGAAAAGCAAGATTTTTGTACAAAGTTTGTCTTAAGCCCATACCTTGCTTGTTGCTGATTATACTCCACCATAAATCATGGGAAGTAACTCCTCTATACCAACAACTTTGGTACTTCACCTTGGGACTATGGAGTACTTGACACAGTTTGATTTTTGTAATCCAACCAAAGTGTTGTACCCCAAAATTTGCCCTCTAATATTATCAAGATTTCCCCTCACAAGACTCTTTGGACTCCAGATCAGATTAGGGTTTGCTCAGCTCAAGACATCTCCTTGCACTGATGACCTGAAATTAGGGTTTGAGATTGCACAGAGATTTTTGGACTTTCAATTCTTAATGTGACTTTCATACTTCATGTTGGACTTATAAGATTGCCCATACCAAGTTTCAAGCTTTGAATCAAAATTTTGCCCAGTCAATTGAACAATTGACCTAAAATCAGCTGTATTGGAGGAAAAGTCAATTGTGGCCAATTTACAGTCAAACCTCATAATTTTTTATTCACAACAACATTTTAGACTCATATGAACCATTTGATCAAGTTTGGACCATAACTCCTCAAGAAATTTGATCAGATCTTCAAAAGGGCAAAATGGTCATTTTTAGGGTTTGACTGCAGAAGGGCAATTTCTGATTTTTTACCTAGCCAATGGAAAATCGGGTTCAAGCATGGTTTCAAGGACTAAATGGCATCATCTTGACCTAATCACAAGGTTCAAAAGATCTCAAATGCATTGGATTGACAGATGAATTTTCCAATCAACTGATCAAAAATCAACTGTACACTGAAAAGTCAAACTTTGACTTTTTGGTCAAAATCAAGTGCCAAGGGTCATTTTTCATCAAGATGTGTCAAAACATGAAACTTGTTCACCAAGAAACCTAATTTTGAAAATTAGGGTTTAAAATGGAAAATTTTCATAACTTAGAAATTTTCTAAGTTATGAAAATTTCTTATTTTCCCCCAAATTTCCCCAACTTTTTCACCATGATGAAATTGGATTCAAACAAAACTTCCAACATTAAAGTTGTAGTCCTCCACAAAATCTACAACTTTTATTCACAAAGTTTTCCCAAAAGATGCTTGGATCTCAGGTTACAATTTTGTTAACAAGGGTCCATGAAACTTTTAACTTAGTGAAATTTTGCCCTAGTTTAGGCAGGATTTTGACCTATCTTCATGGAAAATTTTCACCTAGTTCCCATTGGAATCTCAAAATGCATTTCAAATATGGATTGTAGATAATGTTACAAGCTTTTCAAAATGTCCAAGAACTCTCCAAGATCATTCATGGTTAGGGAGAATCGAAAGTTTGAAAATGGAAAATTATCACTTTTGTCCAAGGTATTTTGCACATTGCTACAACTTGCATTTCTGTCCAAAGTATGCTTGTACTTGGTTTACAGGTTCTAATCTCTTCTACACTCATAAATTAAATGCAAACACATTGGATTAAGGCTTTGTTCTAAGCTTTAGAGCATTGTACAAAGAACTGTTCCAAAAATGGCAAAAAGATAACAATGTTATTTTGATAAAGGTCACTTTTAGCAACTTTGTTTATCTTGAGCCAAGGACCTAATATTTTGCAGAAAACAAAGTCCACAAACTTGGGGAAAAGTAAACCAACTATGTGCAGCTAAGAAGCAGGCCTGTACAGGCCTTGGCATTGTCAAAACCAACTTTTGCTTCAAAAGCAAGTAACTTGCAAAAGTCCACATATCTTGTGCATCTGATAAGAGCAAGTCTTGGTAACATTTCAAACAAGTTTTGCACATTGTCTAAGGCCAGAAACACGAGCTAACAAGTTCTCAAACCATCCAAAACACCAAAACACCAACTTCTGCCCAAAATAGGGCAAGCCCTGCAGAATCACTTCCAAAACAAATTTGCCTCGTGCGTTTTGCTTGAAACCACTTCAAACACATTCAATACAATACACCTAAGTTGTCCAGACCATTCTCAAGCAACTGTAACCTGGTTTTCACACTTCACCATTTTTACTTTAAAGCTTTGCAGGTTGAGTTCTACAAGCATATTCAGGCAAGTTCAAAGCAAGCTGAGCATTGGGAAAGGTCAAGGGAACATCAAGCAAGCTCAAAAGTCCTTCAGGCCTCACTAAAAGTTGCTACATTGCCATACTCGAGCTTGACTGAAATAGGTAAATTTCAAACTTATATCTCCTTATTTAGGAATCATTAGGCTTAGGTTTGTGAAGCAAAAATGTAGCCCTTAATGTCCTTGAACTGTACATATGCATAAAATTCATTTATGTTAGCTGAGCTAGGAGAATTTGGATGTTGAAGTTGCTGAATTTTTTAGGTCAGAAATTAGGGGTGATAAAATTCTCCCTGGTTTCTTGGAGTTAGATCAAGTTTTTTATATGGTTAGAATCGTGTGATGATAAGCTATAACTATCATGTTGCAAGTTTTTGTTTTTAAGCACGTATGCAGAAGATACGGTTTGAGTTGCAGAACGCGCGCATTTTTGTTCAAAGGTCAGGGATGAAGCTGGAACATGGGTTGGGCCTGACCTGTCCTGCTTTTGACACCCCCATCCTGCTTTTTGCACCCCCTTGGCCCATTTGATTTATTTTTGTATATTTTTTATTTCTTTTACATTTCTGACTTTTTATTTATTTTTCTAAATATTTAAAATCACAAAAAATATTCTCTTAATTTTTCACATTTTATTTTATTATTTTTATTATTTTTTTGGACATAGAAATAGTTTATTAATAATAATATAACTTATTTTCTTAAATAAAATTTGTAAATAATACAAAAATATCATATATTTTTATTTTTATTATTTATACACTTAAATAATATTTTCTCACACATTTTAATTTTTTTTAATACTTTTGTATATATTTTTATTCATTTTCTTGTACATAAATAATATAGAATATATATTTTTCTTAAAACCAAAACTAGGGTTTCCACCCTTTTCAAAAATAATCATTAATATTTTTCTTATTTTTGAGACATAAATAAACTTATTTTTACATACATAAAAATAAATACAAAAACATTTTGCATATTTATATTTGTTGCATATTTAGATATTGTCCATTTATTTATTTATGCAATATTTTAATTTGGTTGTAATAAATAGTTTTAGGGTTTTATTTTGAGCAATACCCCCCTATTCAAACTTGTATCCCTCTCTCCATAATAATGTTGTAATAGTCTTAGATTTACTTTTACGCATTTTATCGCTTTCAAATGTCATGATAGTAAGAACTAGGGTTTGTATGCAAAGAACCAAAATCAAACAAATAGCATGACTAAACCCAAGACAAAAATGCATGAAACATGACAACACAATGCACACAAGCACCGCTAGGGTTTCATCCACTTGTTTCCTTAAAAATGGCCATGGTATGTGTTGTACCCCAAAATTTGCCCTCCCTTTTTCACAAGAAATCACAACCCTAGGGTTTTCTCAAATTTTCAAGATTGGCTCAGGAATCAATCAAACAGACTTTTCTATGGCAAAAAATCAAGAATTAGGGTTTCTCTCGCATTTCTCAGAAGAAACTGAATTCTCAGAAATTCAATTAACTGTCACATGTTTTCACACTTTTTCGAGTTTGCTGAAAGGTTACTGGTTGTTCTCAAGGCTTGTTTATTTGGGATAAGAGATAGGAGCTGAGATGGTCATTTGGAATATTCAGGTTTTGTCTGATCCAGGTTAACCAGATGATGTGCGTTTGTTAGGACATTTGCTTGTTAACGAATTAAAATGTTTGCTTGTTTATTGGAATACACAGTGCATATCTTGATTAGAATGATGTTGCAAGGTTACGAGATTGCAAAGTTATTGGATTACTTAAAGTTTAAGTTATCTGTATTACAATTGTTGGGATGCAATTTCAATTATTTTGATCTGAGAATCTTAAAGGGTTAAGTGAAGATGCAGAGAGAGAATTGCAAAATATTGACAATAGAAGGTTCTATTCAGATTGCTTCACAAAGATTTTTCAGATGTTGATACAAAAATAATTTATTATTTGAATACTGTAGGTTTTACAACTTATAGTACTTGAAAAAATAAATTATTACAATTAATGGAAAATCTATCTAAGTTAAAAATCTAAGTCTAAGCCATTGCTCCCATGCTTAAAGTCTTCTGCTTCCTCTGCTTTGTCATCACCCAAGTTGTGCTCACATGAAAGAAAAGCAAAGAAAAGAGGATTAGTACAGTCAGTTAAATAGAATTTTCAAACAAAAAAAGAAAGGAAAATTTTCATCATTAAAGTTTGTCGTCTGGAATCAGAAGTACTATTGTTCATCACGTTCTTATTTTCCTCTTTGCAAATCACAAGAAGATTACTCTTCTTGGTTCACAAAGAGAAAAATAAAAATGCAAATTGAAGAATGCAAAAGCAAATTTATTCAAAAGCATTAAGGCGCCAAACTGCATCACAAAACATAAGCCAAGTTAGATGCAAGACAGTTTCAAATGCAAAACAGCATGGCAAACTAAACCAAACAGCATGGCAAATATTGCAGCAACTAAGGCAAACAGGCGCCAAACTGTCTAAACATTGCAACAAGGCAAACCAGGGCAGCACAAACTGAATGCAAACTGTCAAGTAACCAAACAACATTGTAGACAAAACTAAAACATTGCATACAAGGCAAACAGGCACCAAACTGTACTAAAGCACAAGGCAAACTGTCAAGCAAATTGCAGCAAACTGAACAAAGCAAATTGAATGCAAAAAGTATGCAAATTGAACAATGCAGAAAGTACATGGCAAATCAAACAGCAGGCCAAAACTAAAATGCAGGAGGTAAACCAAATCACAAGTCAAAGGCTTGTCATAGCCTATCATCACTTTCCAGCTAATAGGCAAACTTTTCAGAAAAATAAGAAAAAAGCAAAATTGTTTTGTCATAGAGAGAGAAAGAGAGGAGAGATATCACCTTTTTGGTGAGAGTGTACAGTTTGGAAAAAGGTTGTCACAAGATTACAAAACCAAAAAGCTAAAAGGATATAACAGAACAAAAGTCAGAAGAGAGGTGGGTGTCAATATGGCAACAAATATCAAAACTGTTAACAAGTTTCAAAACACCCAGCCAAGCCTGAAACTGCACAACATCAAAAAACCTGTTGTAAAACTCAAACAACAACCAAAACCCTGTGAGCAAACAAACCACAAGCTGCATAACTATTGCATAAGCCAACCAAACAAACTTCCAAAACCTACTAAACTGTAAAACTGCAGAGCCAAACTGTACAGCAAAACTGTATAGCAGTTAAAAAACCACAAATTCCAAACTGCACAACCAAAAGCAAGCTTGTCAAACAAACCAAACCTGTAACAGTTTTCAAACATCAAACCCACAAAAGGCCAACAAACTGCAACAATAGCCAAGCCTGCCAAACTGCTCAAAAACAAAACAGCATAACAACTCAAACTGCAAAACAATCAGAAACCATAAACTCCAAGCCAACAAGCCTGAAACTGCAAAATCCAAAACCTGTGTAAACAATCAAACAGAAAATCCCAAGAAACTGCATATCAGTTTCAAACAAACTCCCAACCTGTATAACAAGTATCAGAGCCTGCCTAAACAGTTTCACAAAAGCTTCCAAAAGCTTGTTAACATTTCAACAGGCCAACAGCCAAAAAATCACAAAACTCTGTGAACCAACAAACAAGCCTGCCCATTCAGAACATTCAAGAGGACAGAGTTTCAGAATAATCCAACAACTACCAATAATTAAAACAAGTTCAAATCAGAAGCAATCATCATCAACATTCAAGTTTCAGAACAAGCATCATCAACAAAAACCAACAAAAATCAAAGTTTCAGAATAGCACCATCATAACTCAAAGAGAGAGGAAAGAGGCAACAAGGTTTCAGAATAATTATCATCATTAACAAAAACAATAAAAAAGTTTCAGAAAATATCATCATCAAAGGAAAGAAATCACCAAAAGCGCTTGGCCATCATCATTTCCTCCCCTCCGCCTCTAGCCACCAAGGAACACTCCATCTCTCCATCTCCTTTTTCCTCTCCATTTTTCGAGAAAATCTCACAAGTATATCCCTTTACTGCATCTTAGAAACGTGAACAATAGATTAACAGGCCAAAACGTGAATAATAGATAAGCTTAAACAACGAAACTGTAAAAATAAAAAAAGAGACGAACCGTACCGTTTAAACCAAGGCCATGGATCGTTAGGAAGAGGTTAGAGAGTGAGAAACAGCGCTCCGACGGCTTAGGCTTAGAGGAAGATCAGAGCAAGGCTGAGAGAGATGAAGAAGAGAAAACGAAGAAACGACGCTGCTGTGAAGCAAAAGGAACAAACCCTAATTGTTCCACAAACCCTAACAAAAATGTTACAAATTTGTGCATTGGGCCATCCAAGCCATAAGCCCATGCGTTTCTTCTGAATCGTTCACCCCCTCTTTTTTTTTCCTTCTGTTTGGTTTCAGCATTAACTTAAACATTGGGCATGTCCTCCCCTTAAAGCCATAAGCCCATACATAATTGCTAACATACCCCCATTTTTTTGGCCTTACCTCTTCTTTTGTATTTGGGCCTAGCATTCTACACAAACCCTAGAGCCCATTTTCAGCTTATTTTAATTTTTTTTCTTTCTTTAATAAATTTATAAAAACTCAATACTTTTTTATTTATTTATTATCAAATTAAAATTAGCTTAGTTAATTTTCTTGTTCTTAACTTATCTTTTTTTATCTCTTTTGTTAATAATAACACAAATAATATATTAAAATTTTATTTTGGCAAATTACTTTGATTTTCTTAATTTAGCTTTAATTTTCTTCTTTTTATTAATTAATAATCGTTTCATTTGTTAAAATACCAAAAAAACATTTAAATTAATTTAATTAATTTTGTTTTCTCTAAAATCTTTTTTAATTAATAAAATACAAAGAATGTTAATAATATAATATTTAATCTTGCTTTTTTTAGAATAGATTTTTATTTATTTTCAAGTAAATACATGCATTTTGAACTTTATTGATTTCTTCATTTGTTATAGCTTTATATTGAATTGCGACAATTCGATTTGGTTGTAATACTTGATATTTGGACTTTACTATTCTTATGAGATTCATCTCCATTTGTAATAATTGTACCCCCTCCCCATAATCATGTTGTAATAATGGTAGATTTACATTTACGCGTTTATGCTTTCAATTATGCCATGATTAGAGATTAGGGTTTGTATGCAAAAATCCAAAATCAAACAAATAACTTGACTAATACAAAGACAAAAATGCATGAAAAATTGACAACACAATGCACACATGCACCCCTAGGGTTTCATCCACTTGTTGCCTTTAAAATTGGCCATGTTAAGCATGTTGAGTATCTTGGCAAAACAAAAACAAAACAAAAGATCATAGTCCCTCGATGACGCTATCTTGGTTGCCTATACAAAATGATATATTCCCTCAAAAAATTGCTAAAGATACTTGGCACAATTTCTATCATGGTCAATACGATAACTCGCGCCTGTCCCGTTTAACATCCTAATACAAGGTTGTTTACCAAATGAAATGGTAAAACAACACTATCAAAAGGGTTAAAAATGTGTAGGAATGATCTTTGAGTAAAATAGGATAGACAACTCTTAGTTACTTGATCAAAACTTGAAAAACATCCCTTGCTATTTTCAAACATATTTCACAACACAATTTCAAAACATTTCCAAAACAAACTTTCAAACATTGAAATATCTTTTCAAAATACAAACACCTTTGTATATATTCAAACAAGAATCATTACAAAGGTTGCCACAATGATGGCCTCTTTTCAAAACATCTTTCAAAACCACACACAAAGCACCATTTCAAACAATTGGAAAGGCAAAGCAAGTGATCTAAACAAGTAACTAAGAGCCCATGGATAACCATGGATGAAAAGGGTGCTTGCACCTTCCCTTTTCATAATCTACCCCCCGAACCCAAGAAAACATCTCAAAGGTCTTTCCTGTGCTTTTTGACCTTTCCTTTGGATAAAATAAAAAGTCGGTGGCGACTATTGCTAAACCGAAACATTTGCGAACACAAACGCAAAACCTCAAATCAGTTCTCCTACCGTATCACAGTATGCATGCTAGGTATCTTGGCAAAATAAAAAACAAAACAAAAAGATCATAGTCCCTCGATGACGCTATCTTGGTTGCCTATACAAAAATGATCTAGTCCCTCAAAAAACTTGCTAAGATACTTGGCAATATTGTTATCATGGTCATACGATGACCCGCGCCTGTCCCGTTTAATATCCAAAGACAAGGTTGTTTACCAAATACAATGGTAAAACAACAAGGTCAAAGGAATAAAAATGTGTTGGAAAGATCTTTGAGTAGGGTAGACAACTCCTAGTTACTTGATCAAACTTGCAAACCATCCTTGCTAATTTAAAAAAAAAACACACAACACAATTTCAAAACATTTCCCAACAAACTTTCAAACATTGAAACATTTTTCAAAAGACAAACACCTTTGTATAAATTCAAACAAGAATCATTACAAAGGTTGCCTAAACAAAGGCCTCTTTTCAAAATACTTTCAAAAATCACACACAAAGCCCCATTTCAAACAATTGAAAAGCAAAAGCAAGTGATCTAAAACAAGTAACTAAGAGCCCATGGAAAACCATGGATGAAAAGGGTGCTAGCACCTTCCCTTTTCATAATCTACCCCCCGAACCCAAAAACAATCTCAAAGGTCTTTCCTATGCTTTTTTACCTTTCCTTTTGGATAAAATAAAAGTCGGTGGCGACTCTTGCTAAACTGAAACATTTGCGAACACAAATGCAAAACCTCAAGTAAGTTCTCCCACCGCATCACAGACCTGGAGACTCTACTGGGGAAATATAAAAGTGGGGTTACCTTAGGGTTTTAGATCACCTTTACATGCTTATCTTGCTTGACTTGTATGCTTTACACTTTAGTCCTATTGTTTGGGTTTGAATCCTCTACCCGGATTTGGGAAACATTCAAAGGTAAATAACAATACATTGTGGAAACTGTGTGGGGTATACCGACATGGTTGAAGCAATAGCTATATTAGTGCGACATATTTGTGGGTAGCGGTAGCCTTTGAGTTAATCAAAGAGAATACGGGGCCGCTGAGTGATGTCATGAAGCACTAATGGACTTTTAGAACCTTTACTTGACCAACTTGGCCTTTTTAGGGGTAGTGAGATGACCGGCTTTGGTGCAGTCCGAAGTTGGTAGATACTCGATACTACACTCATTGATGGTTGTTTTCTTGGAATATTTCGGTCGCCAGTAAAGTGGCTAAACTGAAACAATGAACACATAAAATAATCCAGTGATATTGAGCTCCTTAGAACCCGGTTACTATTTCTAGGACAGGTTGAGCCAACTAAACTTCAAGAGGGTACTTACCTATGAAACCCCATGCAAGCCTGAAACTAGGAACTTGTGTGATTTGTTTGTACATATATACTTGTGCATAACATCATAACATCATGAAGCATCATATGCATCCACTAACCATTTCAAGGATTTGGATCTTCATCTTTGTTCCTGTTTTGTAGGTAATGGATTCACTTCACAGGAAAACAATTCAAGTCAACCTTGTGAGAATTCCTCCTCAACTCAAGGAGCTTGCTTCTAGGATTCCAGAGAATTCTCCATTCACCGAGAGGCATGGTCGTCTTCTCAACTTAGTCAACACCAACACTGAGGAAGACATGTTGAAAGTTCTCTTCCAGTTCTTTGACCCCCTACACCACTGCTTCACATTTCCTGATTACCAACTTGTGCCTACTTTGGAGGAATTTTCTCAACTCCTGAGGATTCCTATTCTTCATCAAATACCCTACAACGGTACGGAAAGAGATCCAAAGCCTGAAGATGTTGCTTAAGCCCTACACTTGCAACCATCTGATATCATAGGCCATTGGGAAACCAGAAGTGGTGTCAAGGGCTTCTTGTCAAAGTTTCTGTTTGAGAAGGCCCAAAGCTTCTGGAATTCATTGGACTTACAAGCTTTTGAGGAGATTGTAGCTCTTCTCATCTATGGGTTGGTCTTGTTCCCTAACCCTGACCAGCTTATAAATGTCAGTGCTGTCAAGATTTTCATGGCTCGCAATCCGGTGCCTATATTGCTTGGGGATATCCTCCACTCATTTCACACTCGAACAATGAGGAAAAGAGGTGTTCTCATGTGCTGCACTCCTCTTCTAGCAAGGTGGTTTATTTCTCACCTTCCCCAATCAGTTTTGAAGAATGAGCAAGGTTTGAGGTGGTCACAACGATTGATGACTCTTACACATTCAGATGTTCATTGGTGTTCTCGATCCAGAGAAAATGTTATCATCATTGATTATTGTGGGGAATTCCCTAATGTCCCTCTACTTGGCATTAGTGGAGGCATCACCTACAACCCCTGCTTGGCTATGAGACAGTTTGGGTATGCCCGAAGGCATGGCCCACATGACATGCTGATTCCAGACTTGGTTTTTGACTTCGACAACAACGATCAAGGACTTCGACAAAGGTTTATCCGAGCTTGGAGGATGCCCAACAAGGTGGAAAGTAAGACCTTGGGACACAAGAATTTCATCCCCCTTGAGCCTTACCTCAAGTGGGTACGAACCCGCGCCCAAAGTCTTATGATGCCTTACCCCTACATTCTCCCTGTAATCAAAAAGCATGTTATGGAAGGAGAGGTTCCATACACCCTCCTACATCCTGACATGCCAACATCACTTGAAGATTTGCAAAGGAGTTGGATACAGCTTAAGGGAGAACGCGATACTTTTGAAGCCCAATTCTACGCCAGTGAGAAGAAGGTTTTGGAACTTACTCGTCAACTTCACGAAGAGCAGACTCTCAACACCTATATTGCACCAAAGAGGATGCGCAACGTCTTTTTACATTAGAATTTTGTATTATTTTGCCCATGGGGCATTAATGTACCAACAAATTCTATCTTATTAATATGACGTGTGTTCCTTTTTGTTTAAAACAAATTTGAATTTCTGAATCCTTGAATGCATTACATGAATACATATCATTCATCATATGTATAAGCAGGTCTTCACACCAGGTTTCCTTATCTCTCTGCTGTTTATTTCAGCAAGATGGATATAGAGCAGACGGTCAAAGACTTACAAGCGCAGAATTCACAGTTCCAACAACTACTCATGACCTTGGCTAAGGGTCAGGAGGAGCTCAAAACCTTGCTGGAAAAGGAAAAAGAGAAGAAGAAAAAGAAGAGGGTTGGTGTGGCTACCATGGGTAGAAGATTCGAAGGTTAAGCTAGAAGGGGCCTGGATTTCCCCTCATTATCTGATGAAGGGGTAGGAAAGGGTAAAGGAACTGCAGTGTAATCTGAGTCTGAGGAAGAAGAAGAAGAGGAGGATGAAGACTATTCTAAACAGCAGTACCCTCCTGCAGACGACAAGTACAAGAATCTGGAAGAGCGTCTGGCAGCTATGGAGGTACAAAGAGTGCCTGGGCTGGACTTTGAGGAGCTAGGGTTGGTTGCTGGGATTGTCATTCCCCCTAAGTTCAAGGTGCCTCTTTTTGCTAAATACGATGGTTTGTCTTGTCCAAAGATGCATCTGCGATCTTACGTCAGAAAAATCCAACCACATTCTTCTGATAAAGATCTATGGGTTCATTTCTTCCAGGACAGTCTTTCGGGGACGCAATTAGATTGGTTCTACCAGCTAGAGAGGTCTGATGTGCACAATTGGGAGGATTTGGCGGCCGCCTCCTACCGGCAATATCAATATAATGCGGATTTAGCACCAACCCGTACTCAATTATAGAGTATGGGCATGGTCTCAAATGAAGGTTTCAAAGAGTATGCCTAGAAATGGAGAGACTTGGCAGGACGAGTACAACCACCTCTATCTGAGAGGGAGCTGGTAGATATGTTCTTGGGTACACTGTCAGACCCCTTTTTCAATCACCTGATTGGAAGTTCATCTGCAGGGTTCACCGAGTTGATTCTGACTGGTGAGAGAGTTGAAGCCGACATAAAGAGCGGGAAAATTCAAAAGGATACATCTGCTTCCGTTGCCATCAAAAAGACTTTTCCAGCCAAGAAAGAAGTCTCAGCTGTCTACTCCCAAAGAAGTCAAGGAAGAGTTGAGCGTCGGCCATCGTGGGGCCGTAAGGATTCAGAAGTCTGCAGCTGATCAGCCTAGAAACAATCAACCTAGAACCAACCAAGCAAGGGTGGAAAGGCCTGCATGGCAATTCACCCGGATAAATATGACTCCCGCTTAGGTTTTACCCCATCTCTTGAAGTTAAACCTTGCAAGTTTGAAAGAGGCACCAAAGAATCCGAATACATCTTCTCCTTACTACCATTCAAACGCCAAATGTGCTTATCATTCAGACAGCCTGGGGCATGACACCAACAATTGTTGGGCCCTCAATAATAAGATTCAGGATTTGATATATGTTAAAGAAGTTGAATTCGACGCCTCTGAAAATCCTAACGTGATCTCTGCTCCAATGCTAAAACATGGTCACAATGCTCATGTTGTTGAAGAAGATCTTTTTGTTGCTACTGTTGATGATTTGATGACTCTGCTATCGATAATCAAGTTGAATTTGCTGAAGGTTGGGATTTTCCCAGGATATGAAGAAGATTGATGCCTTTGTTCATCCTTACCAACCGACTGTCCGTTGTTGAAGTTAGGCATCCAACGCCTAATGGATAACCAAGAAATCCTTTTTGAAAAGACTCCTGTTACACCGACTCCTGTTAATGATATTTCAATAATTACCATATCCGCCAATCTTTCCAAGGTCTCCAAAAGACCTGTTAAGATTACATCTGATCCGAAGATTGTACCTTTGAAGATAACCATGTCGGGGCCTATCCCGTACAAGTCCAACAAATCAATACCGTGGAACTATGGGGGAGAGATCTTTTACCATGATATTAAACAAATCGAATCAACTGAAGAGAGTTCTGATAAAGAGATTCCGACATTGGAAACATTGTCGGAACGAGTAATGTAGTTGTTTAGTTATTGGCTTGCATTTTTGGTAAAACCCAAGTGTATGTGTGAATGTCATGACTGATGTCATAACATTCTAGTTTAGTTTGTACTGATTCATTAGGTACCTTTGCAGAAAAATATTGTCATACAGGTACTGATGTTTATAAGTGTGTATCTGAGCATTTTGCAAAATGATCACATTTACCTAAATCAGTAGACAGGTTTTCAGATGTCATAACAAATGTTAAGACATCCTATTCTGAACTAACAGGTATGCAGTTTGGTTAATTCTGAGTTTTTTCAGGAAAATGACTCAGTCTTTCCAGAACAGAATCCTGCGTTTTCTTTGGGTTAACCTAGCTCAACCCCAACCTGGTTGATAAAGTCCTGTGACCTAGTCTTAAGGTCAAACGGATTTAACCCTAGCTTTTTGTGGAAACCCTAACTGAAGTTGCAGCTGCTATATATTCAACAGGGCTGCTGTTTTGAAAGTAATCCCTTTTTGACAGAAGATCATTTAGAAGCTGTATAGTTTTTAACTATTGTAATCCAAGCAATTATCATTGTGATAAGTGACTTGGAATAGGTTTTTAATTGTAAGGGTTGTGTAGCACTCAAAGCTTTGAAGCAAGAGTGTTTGTATGTCTCTTGACTAAAGCTGTGAAGCAGAGTCAAGTTAGGTGTGTGTATCACTCAAAGCTGTGAAGCAAGAGTGGTTGTGTTGCTTGATTAAAAAGCTGTGAAGCTTAATCAAGTGTATGTTTTTGAAGAGTGTCTTCATCAATTCATTAGTCAAATTGTTTTATGTATCACTGCTGTGATTGAGGGGGAGTGAGTAGGAACTCAGGTTTAAGTTGTACTTAGATTGAAATTGCATTGGGTAGGTCTTAAGTGAAGGAGATAAACTGGTTGGTTTATTCCTGAATTAACATCTCTTATAGTGGATTTCCTCCCTGGCTTGGTAGCCCCCAGAGTAGGTGTTGTTGCACACTGAACTGGGTAAACAATTGACTGTGTTCTTTACTGTTTTTGTATTTACTGTCTTATAGAAAGTCAGATACGGTGTCACAACATTGAACGTGACATTGAGTATCTGCAGCCAGAATTTCAATTGGCATCAGAGCAGGCACCCTGCCTGTATTACTGGGTGAGATCTAGGGATATCACTTTCTGGCACTATGGACAAAGAAGGAGTTTTTGGAAATAGACCACCCATTCTGGATGGAACTAATTATGACTACTGGAAACCTCGTATAATTGCCTTCTTAAAATCTCTGGACAAAAAGGCTTGGAGAGCTGCTGACAAAGGATGGAACCATCCCACCATAACTGAGAAAGATGGGACAATCAGTCTGAAGCCTGAGGAAGATTGGAGTAAAGAAGAAGATGAGTTAGCCCTGGGAAATTCCAAAGCTTTAAATGCCTTGTTCAATGGAATTGATAGAAACATTTTCAGACTAGTACATCAATATGAACTGGCCAAGGAAGTTTGGGACACTCTCAAAACTACTCATGAGGGCACTTCCAAAGTAAAAATGTCAAGGCTTCAGATGTTGACTACCAAGTTTGAGAATCTAAAAATGATGGAAGATGAAACCATTCATGAGTTTCACATGAACATCTTGGAAATTGCCAACACCTCAGGAGCACTGGGAGAAAAGATGTCAGAAGAAAAACTGGTGAGAAAGATTCTCAGATCCTTGCCTAAAAGATTTGCAATGAAAGTAACTGCCATAGAGGAAGCCCAGGACATCAGCAAGTTGAAAGTGGATGAACTTATTGGGTCTCTTCAGACTTTTGAGATGGGGATCACTGATAATGGTGACAAGAAGAACAAGAGCATATCACTTGTATCCAACACTGATGTTGAAAACAAGGAGGATGAAGAAGAAAATATTTCAGAAGCTATAGCCATGCTTGGAAGACAGTTCAACAAACTCATCAAAAGAATAGATCCAAAGTCAAGGTCTAATGTTCATAACATTCCCTCTGACATTGACAGTTCCAGCAGAAGACCAAGGTCAAAAGAGAAGGGAAACCAAGGGAGAGGAATTCAATGCCATGGCTATGAAGGATATGGGCATATTCGAGCTGAATGCCCAACCTTTCTTAAGAAACAAAAGAAAGGAATGACTGCTACTTGGTCTGAATGTGATTCAGAAAGTAATTCTGAAGAAGAATCTGCCAAACTAGTTACTTCTCTAACTGGTGTTTGTACATCTGAAAGTGACACCAGTGATGAAGAAGTGACATTTGAAGAATTGGTTGATACCTACAAGAAATTGTGTATCAGAAGTGCTGAAGTCTGTGTGCAGAATGAGAAACAATCAAAACTCATTATAAAGCTGGAGGCTGAAAAAAGGGCAGATCTTGAAACTATAAGTCATCTAGAAGGGGAAGTTCAATTGCTGAACTCACAACTGAACCAAATGACCAAATCTGTCAAGATGCTGACCAATGGAACAGATAAATTGGAAGAGATTCTTCAAGTTGGACAAAATGTGGGAAACAAATCTGGACTAGGATTTGTGGAAGCTAAGAAATCTGGTGCAGACAAGAAGATCAGGCCTGTTAAACAATTGTCAAAGCAGATGTCTCAACACAACTCTCGACATCAGAAACAGAAATATATGAAGAAAAAATACCAAAGATGGAGATGTCATCATTGTGGGAGGTATGGACACATAAAGCCCTTCTGCTTCAAATTGCATGGATACCCTAATCAAAACTCAGGTGTTAAACCTAAGTCAAAAAGGGTACCACATACTCCTCAATGGAAGAAAAAGGCTACTGCCCTAATAGCCCACACTTCCCTGAGAGTGTCTGCAAAGGAAGGCTGGTACTTTGAAAGTGGGTGTTCTAAACACATGACTGGAATAAAGAACATTCTCAATCATGTTAAACCTTACAACACTAGTTATGTGACCTTTGGAGATGGTGCTAAAGGTGAAATCAAAGGAGTTGGTAATTTGGACTGCCCTGAAGTTCCAAGTCTGAGTGAAGTACTGCTGGTAAAGGGGCTGACTGCTAATCTCATTAGTATCAGTCAACTGTGTGATCTAGGATTCAAGGTCAATTTCTCAAAATCTTAATGTCTTGTAATCAATGAAAAACAAGAAATTGTAATGAAAGGAGTCAGATCCAAAGATAACTGTTACTTGTGGCAGCCTGAGAACACTAATAACTCCACTACGTGTCCAATTACCAAAGAAGAAAAAGAGATGAACATGTGGCACCATAAGCTTGGTCATCTTCATCTAAGAAGAATAAAAAGAGCTATCTCTATGGAAGCAGTCAGAAGGACTCCAAGACTACAGATTGATAAAAGAAGGGTTTGTGGTAAACTTAAAATTGAAAGGCTTGGTAAAAAGAAACATGTCTGTGATGTGGTGGATAAACTTGAAGAAGGATGTGTTGTCAGAACCAGAAGTAATCATGACAAGGATTTTGGAAACAACAAGTCTAATAAATTCTGTTTCCCAGAAGAAATGAGTTGTGAAGTCTCTTCTCCTATAACTCACCATTAAAATGGAGTTGACAAAAATAAAAATAAGATCATTCAAGAATCAACCAGCACTATGATTCATGTCAAAAGAATGCCTTCCCAACTTTGTGCTGAAAAGGTTGCAGCTAGGAGTAACTGTTCTCAAAATATCTGGACAAAACAGATGCTCACTGAGTATAATGTCTCACAAGATGCTGTGACATTATATTGTGACAATCTGAATACAATCAATATTTCCATGAACCCTATTCAACATAGCAGGACCAAGCACATTGACTTTATAGAGAAGAAGTCAATTAAACTGGAACATGGTATCATTAAGCTTCAGCTGGCTGATTCTTCTACCAAGGCTCTTGTTGGAAATAAACTTGAAAACTTGAGGGGCAGGTTGGGTATTTTCCAACATGAGAAATTATAGCAATTAATTTTGCTTAAAATAAGGGTTGAAGGAGTTAATTTTGTTAAGTCTATTTTTAGTGGGTTAATCATATGTTTTCCAAATTCTTTCAAAATACTTAAGAAGTTGAAAAGACTCTCTTTTGCCTCCTACCTCTCTCGACTTTGCAACCTGTTCCCTTCTCTCAATCAAAATTTTCTCTCAAATTGCTACTGGTGCTCTAAGTCAATCAAAATGTCTCAGACATCATCTTCAACCAAGGCGACTTCATCATCCTCATCATCTTCATCATCTGACCAAGACTCTAGAGCGATCACCACATGCATAGAATCTGAAGTTCTTGAGGTCACTCCTCTCAGAGAGATGGCAACTGACCCCGCCAAAGTCAAAAAGCTGAGAACTAGACATGCAGGAAGAGCTCAAGCTGCAGCCTCTGGTAATCCTTCTCATCCTTCTTCTTCTGTACCAAATAGAGAAGGATCAGTTCAAGTTCATCAAGCTATTGCTAGGCTTGTTACTAGTATACTAAGCGGAAACCAACCTGTACCGGGGATTTCTGTCCCTTTAAATCAATCAGGAAGCCCAAATATGGACGTCTCTGAGAATGTAGATGTCTCTGAGAATGTTGTGACACAAAATGACAACATTCAGAACCCTTCAGAAAAGACTGCTGATCCACCTATCATTGATGTGGATGAGGATTACTCAGATAATGATCTGATTGCCAATGTAAACCCTAGCATAGCTAGGAGATTGATGAAAAGAAAGGGTAATCAGAATGATGCAAAATGTGTATCCAAAGATAAACCTGGTGTTAAGAAATCCAAGGCTGAAGGCAAGGCTGGGGTAGAATCTGTGAAAACTGGTCAGTCCAAAGGGAAGGTGAAAGCCCAGATGTATGCTGGTAGACAACCAATTACAAAGAAGAGAAAAGATCCTGAATATTCTGATTCTGATGAAGAATCAGAGTTTGAGATTGATGCTGAAGAAATTCCCATCAGAAGGAAACTGCCCTCCAGCAAAATTGCTAGAGTTCCTGAAGTCCCAACAGACAACATCTCTTTCCACCACCCTGACAATGCAAACAGATGGAAGTATGTTTGCTTGAAGAGAATAGCTTTAGAAAGAGAACTCAACAATGATGCCATGGAGTGCAAAGACATCATGGACCTGATCAAGAATGCTGGACTGATGAAGACAGTGATAAAATTTAACAAGTGTTATGAAAATCTGGTCAAGGAGTTCATAGTTAACTTGTCTAATGATTGTGCTGATGGAAGGTCAGCTGACTTTGAAAGTGTTTTTGTTAGAGGAAGAAGGGTTAATTTCTCTCCATCAGAAATTAACAAATTTCTTGGAAGAACAAATGAGGATTGTCCTGATCTGGAAGTCACTGACAATGAAGTTTGTCAAACCATCACAGCAAGGCAAGTGAAGTGCTGGCCCTTGAAAGGCAAGCTGAATGCCAGCAAACTTAGCATGAAATTTGCCATCCTGCACAAGATTGGTGCAGCCAACTGGGTGCCTACAAACCATAAATCAACTATCTCCACAGGATTGGGGAGATTTATTTATGCTGTGGGAACCAAGACTGCTTTTGACTATGGAAGGTATATTTTTGAACAAACTTTAAAACATGCTGGTAGTTATGCTGTCAAAGGACCAATTGCCTTTCCCTCCCTCCTTTGTGGAATTATCCTTGCACAATACCCTGATATCCTGGTGGCAAGAGATACTGCTTGCAAAAGAGCTCCTGCCCTTGGGTTGCACTACAAACTGTTTCAGGGATCTCATGCTCCTGATATTGTCATAACATCAGCTGAGACATCGTATGTGAAGACCCAGTCCAAGACACCTGATGTCATAGCTGTATTAAAAGAGACCTGCAAAGAACTGGAAGCTAGGAAAAAGACCCTAGAAAACCTAATTTCCAGGTTAGAAAAGGAGGAAGCTGAAGGAAACAGAAGGGAAGAGGGTGTAGAAGCTGAAGGTCATCTCAATACTGAAGAAACTAGCTCCTCTGAGTCTGATGACAGTGCTTAAAGGTTGGTGGAATTGCTGTTTGGTGGAGTTGCTGCTGGTCCCTGGTGGAGTTTGGAAGTGTGTTCAGTTTTGCTGCTCTTATTACTTTTCTGGATGACTGTATAATTTTTATGAACATGTATCTTTGGCCCATTTGTGGCTAAAGAGGGGGAGATATATTGTGATGATACTTAATTAGACATTCTATTTTTCTGTAGTCATTTCTTTCTGCTGCTATCTATCTCTGATTGCTTAGGGTCTTTAGCCAAAAATCTGCCAAAGGGGGAGTTTGTAGTTGTTTAGTTATTGGCTTGCATTTTTGGTAAAACCCAAGTGTATGTGTGAATGTCATGACTGATGTCATAACATTCTAGTTTAGTTTGTACTGATTCATTAGGTACCTTTGCAGAAAAATATTGTCATACAGGTACTGATGTTTATAAGTGTGTATCTGAGCATTTTGCAAAATGATCACATTTACCTAAATCAGTAGACAGGTTTTCAGATGTCATAACAGATGTTAAGACATCCTGTTCTGAACTAACAGGTATGCAGTTTGGTTAATTCTGAGTTTTTTCAGAAAAATGACTCAGTCTTTCCAGAACAGAATCCTGCGTTTTCTTTGGGTTAACCTAGCTCAACCCCAACCTGGTTGATAAAGTCCTGTGACCTAGTCTTAAGGTCAAACGGATTTAACCCTAGCTTTTTGTGGAAACCCTAAATGAAGTTGCAGCTGCTATATATTCAACAGGGCTGCTGTTTTGAAAGTAATCCCTTTTTGACAGAAGATCATTTAGAAGCTGTATAGTTTTTAACTATTGTAATCCAAGCAATTATCATTGTGATAAGTGACTTGGAATAGGTTTTTAATTGTAAGGGTTGTGTAGCACTCAAAGCTTTGAAGCAAGAGTGTTTGTATGTCTCTTGACTAAAGCTGTGAAGCAGAGTCAAGTTAGGTGTGTGTATCACTCAAAGCTGTGAAGCAAGAGTGGTTGTGTTGCTTGATTAAAAAGCTGTGAAGCTTAATCAAGTGTATGTTTTTGAAGAGTGTCTTCATCAATTTATTAGTCAAATTGTTTTATGTATCACTGCTGTGATTGAGGGGGAGTGAGTAGGAACTCAGGTTTAAGTTGTACTTAGATTGAAATTGCATTGGGTAGGTCTTAAGTGAAGGAGATAAACTGGTTGGTTTATTCCTGAATTAACATCTCTTATAGTGGATTTCCTCCCTGGCTTGGTAGCCCCCAGAGTAGGTGTTGTTGCACACTGAACTGGGTAAACAATTGACTGTGTTCTTTACTGTTTTTGTATTTACTGTCTTATAGAAAGTCAGATACGGTGTCACAACATTGAACGTGACATTGAGTATCTGCAGCCAGAATTTCAAGTAAAATGACCCGTAGTGGAAGAATTTTCTCTCCGGAGATTGCTCCTCGAAGGGCAATCTTTAGACCCTCAACTGCTCCTAAGGTTACCCCTGTATCGGTCAACATATCTGCAAGAACTCCAATTATTGAAGAAGTTGTGACTCCTGTGGTTGTCCCCTCTGCTGCTGCTGATGATAGAGGGAAAGGGATCCAAGAAGAGCCCGTCAGGACGAGGGCTTAGCCGTTGATCATCCCTGAAACCTCTCAAAAATAAATGGAAGAGATTTTGAAAATAATCAAGAAAAGCGATTATAATGTTGTGGAGCAACTGGGGCAAACCCCCTCAAAGATCTCTATGTTGGCATTGCTGCTTTATTCAGAAGCTCATGCCAAACTTTGATCAGATTCTTGAAGATGGCCCACGTGCAACAGGAAACCTCCGTGGATCAGTTCCAGGAATATGTAGCTAGCCTAACAGCAGACAATGGTCTAGGATTCTCCGATGCTGATCTAACAATCAAAGGGAGAAAACATAATGACGCTCTGTATGTCTTGGTGGAATGTAGAGGGACTACTCTAGCACATGTACTGGTGGACACTGGTTCTTCGCTGAACGTCTTGCCAAAGAAGGCATTGGATAAGCTAGATTATGAAGGTTTAACCTTGAAGCCCAGCAACATCATTGTCAGAGCCTTTGATGGTTCTAAACGAATGGTCCACGGGGAGGTGGACATCTCGATTAAAGTGGGAACTGAAACCTTCAACTCCACATTCTATGTCATGGACATCCGTCCTTCCTATTCTTGCTTGTTGGGAAGACCCTGGATTCATCATGCTGGAGCCGTCACTTCTACTCTGCATCAAAAGCTCAAGTACCCTGTCCAGGGGAAAATTGTGACAGTTCACAGTGAAGAGGAATACATGATAAGCCATCTAAATTCTTTCCGCTATGTATAATTGGATGGTGAATTCATCGAAACCCCCTTTCAGCATTTTGAAGAGGTAGCTCAGGAGATTGAAGCAACCAAGACAGTGCCTTCTGTACCCATGATTACCCGACCTCCGCCTCAGATGACATCTCTCAAAGATGCAAGGGTTGTGATTGAAGAAGGAGGAAGCACAATATGGGGGCAACTTCCAGACTTTCCCTTTAAATCTGATAAATTCGGCTTGGGTTTCACTGCTTCTACTCAAAAGGTTGTGCGCTGCTCCCGGGCTGGAGGTCCACCAGTGAAGATCACCCATCGTGGAGTTAATGCTTTGGAGGATGGTGAAAAGGAGAGTAATTTGGAAGACTGGATTTTCCCCACTGTTGAAGGAGGGCTTTGCAATTGGGGGGAAAAGGAATTTATTTCCATTACTTTCATCAATTAGTAATTTATATTTCAAACATTTCTATTGGTTTGTAATAATTCTTGAACAATTCGTACACTTTTAACCTTGTGCCTTACCCGGGGCATATAGGTCCATTTGTAAGGGTTTGATTTTTCATCTTCATATGCCATTTTAATGAATCATGGACGTTTTCACATATAAACTTTTGTGTTCATTTTCTTTCTTTTTACATTTTATTTGTTTAAAGGTGGCTATCCCTTACATACACCCACACTCACAAATGCAGGTACCCATCCATTCTGGATTCCATGGGTAACAATTCTGCTATGGCCTTCAGTGACTCTGAAGATCTGGTCTAACATGCCAAAAACGAAGGTGATGAAGACTGTGAGGTGCCTGGAGAATTGGCTAGACTGCTACAATAGGAAGAAAGGGCTATTCTACCTCACGAGGAGTTGTTAGAGACAATCAACTTGGGTACAAAGGAAGACAAAAAAGAAGTCAGAGTGGGTGCCAACATAGAGCCAAGTGTCAAAGAGCGCTTAGTTCAGCTGTTGAATGAATATGTTGAGATCTTATCCTAGTCATACGAAGACATGCCGGGACTTGATACAAATATTATGGTTCACCGTCTCCCTACAAGAGAAGACTATCCACCAGTTAAACAGAAAGTTCGTCGCATGAGGCCCGACATGTCTGAAAAGATCAAAGCAGAAGTTATGAAGCAGTTCAATGCTGGATTTCTCGCTGTTACTTCCTATCCATAATGGGTTGCTAACATTGTGCCCGTGCCTAAGAAGGACGGCAAAGTCAGAATGTGCGTGGATTACAGAGACTTAAACAAGTCCAACCCTAAAGATGACTTTCCACTACCGCACATTGACATCTTGATCGATAATACAACTCAGCACAAGGTATTTTCTTTCATGGACGAATTCTCAGGTTATAACCAGATCAAAATGGCCCTTGAGGACATGGAGAAAACTACTTTTGTTACACAGTTGGGTACGTTCTATTATAAAGTGATGCCATTCAGACTAAAGAATGTCGGGCAACCTATCAACGCACCATGGTAGCTTTGTTTCATGATATGATACATCATGAGATAGAGGTCTACGTAGACGACATGATAGCCCGTTCACAAACTGAAGAAGAACACCTCGACCATCTGCAAAAGCTGTTTGTCAAGTTGAAAGAGTACAAGCTCAGACTGAACCCTAACAAGTGCACTTTCAGAGCCAGGTCCGGTAAACTCTTGAGTTTCATTGTCAGTAACAAAGGCATCGAGGTTGATCCTGCCAAAGTCAAAGCTATACAAGAAATGCCTGCCCCTCACACTGAGAAGGATGTTAGAGGTTTCTTGGGACGCCTAAACTACATTGCAAGGTTCATCTCTCACCTAACATCTACCTGTGAACCAATATTCAAGCTGTTGAAGAAAGATCAGGTGGTTAAATAAAATGATGATTGTCAAGTTTCTTTCGATAAAATCAAGGAGTATTTGTTAGAACCTCCTATCTTGATGCCACCCGTTGAAGGAAGGCCGCTAATCATGTATCTGACCGTCCTAGAGAATTCAATGGGGTGCGTACTAGGCCAACATGACGAGTCTGGCCGAAAAGAGCATGCCATTTATTACCTTAGCAAAAAGTTTACCGACTGTGAGACCTGATACTCACTGCTCGAGAAAACTTGATGCGCTTTGGTATGGGCTGCTCGTCGGCTAAGGCAGTATATTTTGACTCATACCACTTTGCTGATCTCTAAGATGGATCCGATCAAATACATATTTGAGAAGCCTGCTTTATCTAGAAGAATCGCTAGATGGCTGGTGATCCTAACAGAGTACGATATGCAGTACACGACCCAAAAAGCTATAAAGGGGAGTGTACTAGCCGATCATCTGGCCCATCAAGCTGTCGAAGATTACCAATCCATGAGGTTCGACTTCCCCGACGAGGATATCATGACCTTGGACAATATTGAAGACTTCAGACCATATGATGGACCTGAACAAGGATCCCAATGGACCCTGTACGATGGTGCCTCCAACGCACTTAGAAATGGTATCGGCGCGGTACTTATCTTTCCAGAAGGTTGCCATACACCTTTCACAGCCAGACTTTGCTTTAGCTGCACAAACAACATGGCCGAGTATGAAGCTTGTATCTTTGGTCTCAAGGATGCTATTGACTTGGGAATCAAATCTTTGATTGTATTTGGGGACTCAGCTTTGGTCATCAGTCAGATCAAAGGAGAGTGGGATACTAAACATCCAAACCTCATCCCTTACAAAGAACATGTCCTGACATTGTTACCACATTTCGAGCAGATTACCTTTGAGCACTTCCCGCGAGAAGAGAATCAGCTAGCAGATGCTCTAGCTACAATGTCATCCATGTTTAAACTTAACTAGGATAATGAGGCTCCCTAAATCACCATTGAATGGATGGACGAACCTGCACATTGTCACGAGATTAATATCGAAGAAGTAGTGGACTGACCTTGGTTTCATGACGTCAAAAGGTAACTCGAGGCCCAAGAATACCCTGAAGGAGCTTCAATCAACGACGAAAAGTTCTTGAGGAGATTCTCTGCCAAGTTCTTCCTAAGCAATGGTATCCTATACAAGCGCAATCATGATTGCATTCTACTCCATTGTGTGGACAAGGTTGAAGCTGAACAGATCATGGCTGAACTGCACAATAGTACCTTTGGCACTCATTCTAGCGGATATACGAAGGCTAAGAAGATTCTACGAGCAGGCTATTATTGGTCTACCATGGAAGCTGACTGCCATCAACATTCCTGTACTTGTCACAAATGTTAAATCTATGCAGACAAGGTACATATACCTCGAGTTCCTCTCAATGTCTTAACAGCTCCTTGGCCATTCGCTATGTGGGGAATCGACATGATTGGAGAGATTAAGCCTACAGCATATAATGGGCACTGTTTCATCCTGGTGGCCATTGATTACTTCACCAAGTGGGTCGAAGCAGCTTCCTTCGCATCTGTTACAAAGAATGTGGTTTCTCGGTTCATCAAGCAGAACCTCATTTGTCGGTACGGTATCCCCGAAAGGATCATCACTGACAACGGTACAAACCTTAACAATACTATGATCACCGCCTTGTGTGAGCAGTTCCAGATTCAACATCACAATTCATCTCCCTATCGGCCAAAGATGAACGGTGCTGTAGAAGCTGTGAACAAAAATATCAAGAAGACCATACAAAAGATGACAGTCACCTACAAGGACTGGCATGAGATGCTACCGTTTTCTCTTCACGGGTACCGTACCACAGCGCGAACATCAACTGGGGTAACACCCTATTCTTTGGTATACGGCATGGAAGATGTTTTACCTATCGAGGTTAAGATTCCCTCCTTGAGAATCATGAAGGATGCTGGTTTGAGTGAAGACGATTGGATTCAGACCCGGCTTGATCAACTTAATTTGATTGACGAAAAGCGACTTACTGCTGTTTGCCACGACCAGACGTATCAAAAACGGATGATCAAGGCATTCCATAAGAAAGTCAGGCGCCAGGTATATCAAGTCGGGGATCTTGTAATCAAGCGGATCATCTTGCCGCAAAGTGATCCCAGGGGCAAATGGACTCCTACTTACGAAGGACCATTTCTGATCAAAAACATCTTTTCTGGTGGGGCAATGATCTTAACCACCATGGACGATGATGATCTTCCGCACCCTGCGAACGCAGACATAGTCAAAAGATACTACACATAAATGACCCGACAAGTTGAAAACCCGAAAGGGCGACTTGGGCAAAAATGGGCATCCCGGTGAATCAAAAACCCGAAAGGGCAATTCAGGTAAAATTTAGGGATAAATAAATTAAAAAAATCTGTACACCCGGCAAGTTGAAAACCCAAAAGGGCGACTTGGGCAAAAAATGGTTTCCCGGTGGATCGAAAACCCGAAAGGGCGGTCCAGGCAAAAGTTAGGGAATTAAAACGTATGACTATGTCTCGTCAGATCACTTTAAGGATAATCTCTTCACAGACAAGCTCCGGGCTTCTGATCAACTCAATCATCTTTGGACGAAGCAACGAATGAACAAGATATCCAGAGTTACGAAGGCTATAGCAGAATGGGAACCCCATGGAAATTTTACACATAGCCATCTTTCTTGGTATAAATTTTTCTCATTTTTATGACAATATTCTCTTACTAGGATGTTTGTCTTCTTTGTACAAAATACTTACACAAAGTTAATACAAAGATACTTCAAAGTGCAGAAAACTATTTGCCTTTTCTTCTTTTTTACACTTGTGTTTTATTTGAAAACGTCCAATGATTTATTAAATGAGCATATGCATTTGAATATAATCACTGTTTACGAATAAACGAAATGTGAAAGAATAATTACTGACAGGTTGAAAGGATAGGAAAACGTCTTTAGGCTATTCCAAGAGAAATCCCCTGCAGTATATCGTCCAGATCCCCAGCGAAGCTTAAACCTTGAAATACATATCCCCAACGGAATTAAATTTCAAAATCCCCGCCAGATCTAGACTTCAAACTCCCAATCCCCGACGGGGTTATATTTCAAACCCTTAATCCACCATCAGAGTTAAACCTCCAAACTCCCAATCCTCAGCGGAGCAAAACTGTGAACTACAGACCCTCAGCGGAGATGAAACCTTCTTCCCCAGTCAAGTCAAAATTCTAACTACCAATCCACAGCGGGAACCATTTAGTTTTCTCCAGATTCCTCAACAAGTTGTCTTAAAGTCTGAGAATCAACCAGATAACAATTAACTTTTGTTTTATCCCCAACCTAGGATAATTCCCCAGTAGACTGGCATACAACCTAAGCTCCTTATCTCCCCAGAAGGGTAGCTACTCCCCAGCAGTATAGCTATTCCCCACAGAGTTTTTACTCCCCAATAGAATGAAGATTCTTATTCTTAACTCCCCAGCTTGAAGTCCCCCAAGGATTCAAGTTCCCCTAGAAGATTGAAGATTCTCTTTCCTGATTCCCCAGTGAAGTTGCCAGAGTCTTCATTACTCCCCCAACATGAATTTGTCAGAATTTTTAATCCCCTTCAGATCGAAGATTCTCATTCCCATTTCAGCAGTGAAGCCCCCAAGGGTTCAGTTTCCCCAGGAGATCGGAGTTTCTCATTCTTAGTTCCCCGCAGAAGCCATCAGAATCCTCCTTATTTCTCTAGCAGATCAAGGTTTTCCTTTATTTTATCCCCGGTAGAGATCATCAGAGTTCCCTTATTCCCCAGCCGAGTAAGGATTCCCATGGTGTAATCCCAAACCATAGTCATCAAAGTTCTCGAGATTCCCCAAGCAGGTTTCTCAAGCAGACTTAAAGGATCCCTATCCCCAGGAAAGTCACGAAGGATTCTCACATCCCCACAGAAGTTATCAAAGTTTTTGATAATCCCCGCGAGTTGCCAAGGATTTTCTATCCCCATCAGTGCTCCAAGGATTTCTCATCCTCAGCAATCAAAGGTTTTGAATCTCCAACAGCGGTCAAGGATTTGTTTTCCCCGACAACAGTCAAGGATTTTATTATCTCCAGCTATCAAGGATTTATTTTCCCCAGCAAGACAGCTAATCAGCTTACATGCGCATACATTACATTCATGTATCGTAAACATTGATAAAACACATTTTATTGCATCATACATTTCATGCAACATAACTTTGTGTTCCAGCTAACATCTTACCCTTTTCAGGATAAGATTAAAAGCTATCGTTAACAAATATTCAAAGATTTCAAGATACAGTACGGATACACTCCAGACACGAAAGTCATTCTGCTACTCATTCAGATCTCTTATTCAGATACAGTATGGATACACCCCAGACACGGAGGTTATTCTATTACTCATTCAGAATTTCAAGTCAAGATACAGTACAGATATGCTCCAGACACGGATTCCATTCTGTCACTCATTCAGACTTCAACAATCAAATACAGATTAGATACGTTCCAGACGCAAAATCCATTCTATTTCTCCTTCAGATTCAACTATCAATTTCAAGTTCAAATACACTCCAGACAAGGAAGTCATTATGTCACTTACTCGGATCCCAGTTACAGTTCAGATACACTTTAGACACGGAAGTCATTCTGCTACTCATACAGATCTCAATTTCAGATATAGTCCAGATATGCTCCATACACGGTAGCCTTTCTGTCACTTATTTTGACTTTTTCCCCAGCCCAAAGATGCTCCAGACACGGATGCCATTCTGTTGCTTATTCAAGTTTCAGATTCAGATACAATACATATACACTTCAGACACGGAAGTCATTCTATTATTCGTTCAAGAATCAAATACAGTAACAACTCGGATACGCTCCAGACAAGGACGCCATTCCATTGCTCATACAGACTCAGTCCCCAGATACAGTTCAGATACGTTTCAAACGCAGATACCATTCTGATACTCATCCTTCTGACTTACAACTTACAACTCAGCAGACATTCTTGGATGGCATCTTTAAGACCATCTACGACAAGATTATGTCACCCCTCCAAATGGCATCTTTAAGCCCATTTCCTCAACTACATTTTGACGAGTGCAAACTTACGGACACTCTAGTGTCCAATCATCTTTTACCTTCGAGTCACGAACGACAAACTCGCCAATCTAACTCTTCAAGTTCAAGAAGATTGAACAGGGGCAGCTGTTGTACCCCAAAATTTGCCCTCTCATTTTATCAAGATTTCCCCTCACAAGACTCTTTGGACTCCATATCAGATTAGGGTTTGCTCAGCTCAAGACATCTCCTTGCACTGATGACCTGAAATTAGGGTTTGAGATTGCACAGGGATTTTTGGACTTTCAATGCTTAATGTGACTTTCATACTTCATGTTGGACTTATAAGATTGCCCATACCAAGTTTCAAGCTTTGAATCAAATTTTTGCCCAGTTGTGATACGGTGGGAGAACTGACTTGAGTTTTGCGTTCGTATTCGCACTTGTTCGGTTTAGCAAGAGTCGCCACTGACTTTTTATTTTATCCTAAAGGAAAGGTTAAAAAGCACGGGAAAAACCTTTTGAGATGTTTCGTGGGTTCGGGGGGTAGATTATGAAAAGGGAAGGTATTAGCACCCTTTTCATCCATGGTTATCCATGGGATCTTAGTTACTTGGTTTTAGATCACTTGCCTTGATTTTTTTTTATTGCTTGAAAAATGGTGTGTGTGTGTGTGTGTTTTGAAAATGTTTTTGAAATAGACGCCTTTGTTTCGGCAACCGTTGTAATGACTCGTGTTTGAGTATATACAAGGGTGCGTATCTTTTTGAAAAGATGTTTCAAAATGTTTTTGTTTTTTGAAAGTGTTTGTGGAGCGTGGTTTGTAAAATAGGCAAGTGTTTTTGCAAGTTTGATTCAAGTAACTAAGAGTTTGTCTACCCCTAATGTACTCAAAGGTTTTTTCTCATGTTTTTAACCCTTTTTAACAATTTTGTTCCACCATTGTATTTGGTGGACAATCTTGCGTTTAGGATGTTTTAACGGGACAGGCGCGGGTCATCGTATGGACCATGAATGCAATGGTGCCAAGTGTCTTTGGCAATTTTGCTTGAAGGGACTATGATCATTTTGATAGGAAACTTTCGAAAGCGTCATCGAGGGACTTATGATCATTTGAATTGTTTTGCCAAAGAAACTCGACGTGCAAGCATGGCCCATTTTGGAAGGCAACATGTGGGATTACCCTAGGGGTGCAAGTGTGATTGTGTATTGATTTCATGTATTTGTCTTGTATTAGGTTATCTAGCGTTTGATTTTATGTACATACAAACCCTAGGTCTAACCATGGTATAATTTGAAAGCGATAAAATGCGGGAATTTAAAGTCTACGCTATTACAAAATAAGTATCCGGGAGTGGGGGTACAAATTTACAAATGGGGATGAGACTTTAGGAGCGTAGTATCCAATAATTACAACCAAATCGAATTGCGATCGCAAATGTAACAAATATCAAATGTATAGCATAGAGGCAATGTAAAAGGTAACAATGTTTTGTAATGAAAGATAAACAAATGTGTATGTGTAAATATGTAAGTGCATTGTGTATGTATAAATGATTATGTGATTTATTTACAGGTTGAGAAATGTTAATGTATTAATAGGAAAATTAAGTATTGTTAACTTAATGAAAAGAATTAAATATTTTGTTTATTTAATTTTTGTATTCTTGTATTTTTGTTTAATATGTACAAAAAAGTATTTTTAGAAAAAAAAAGAAAAGTATTATCTTAGAAAAATTAACATTTCATGTATAAAAATTTTAATTAAAGAAAGTGTAAGTTTAATTGTAATTTTACATGTTCCAATGTTTTTATGTACAAAGTCTTAATAAAAAAAAGAAATGTTTTAAGTTTTAGGAAAAATTAATGTATTAATTATTTATGTTAGTATTTTTTATGTATGTACAAAGTTTTAACTAAAAATGTTTTTTAAGAAAAAATTAATGTTTTGGTGTATTTTAAATAATGTATTATATACAAAAATATAATTATATAAAAAGGTATTGTTAGTGAAATTTGATGTAAAAATTAAAGTGTTAATTTATATATAATAGATATGATAAGATATTGATTAAAAAATGAAATGAAACAAAAGGAATGAATGGGCCTTGGAGATTTGTGGCAACCAGACAAGTAGGGATGTCAATGGGGCGGGGCGGGGCCGGGGGGACACTTCCCCATCTTTTTTCCCGCCATCAAATTCATTCCCCGTCCCCGTCCCCGATCTCCGTCACGGGGGAATTTCTATCCCCATCCCCGTTCCCCGCGGATCCCCGTTCCCCGCGGGGATCCCCATAGATCCTACATTTATTCATTAATATTTTATTTTTTTAAAATGTTTATATTTTCTATAAAAATAAAAAGCACAAAGAATTCACATATTTATTATGTTATTAAAAAATACTAGTATTTGACATTTATTATTTTTTATTAAAAATACTAATGGAACACAAAATAATAATATTTTTTTTATAAATTTCTATAAAATGCTATAAAATTCAACAAAATGAACTATAATACTTTTTAAAGTAACAATATGCCTAAACAACTAAAAAAATCCAACAACATAATTATGCTTAAAAAACTATACTTCATCAAAACTAATAAGGGATAATTATAAAATTTAGCATCATGAGTATGCTTGAAAAGCTAAAAAATACTTCATAATAAGTCAACTAAAAGCAAAAGTCAACATATCTCTATTTGCTCAATTGATAACACACGTAAAGTAGAAATATCAAAATACTTAAAACAAAGTTACATATAAATAAACTAAAATATTAAGCAAAATATCCAAACAAGTAATGATCAATCATGTCTCTCTTTCCAACTTCTCCTTGCAAGGTCTTCTTCCTCATTCCACAATTAGATATGACTTTCTTTTTCCTACGAAAAGTAAACAATCAATAATTATATTTACTTAAAAAAATACTTTAAAAACTAAAAGGTAATCAACACTAATATGTAAATTACCTTATTATCATCATCATCATCATCATCCATATCTTCATCCACACATTCGAATTGAGTCAACGTTTTTGAATAACCTAAGAAACAAATAGCTAAATTAAAATTTAAAAATCCTTTTCAATTAATCTTGTAAAAGATAAAAATATATTACCTTTTATATCTTTTCGGATCCAATCTTGAGTGCACATCAAAGCCTCTAAAGTGTCTTCCTTCAACCTACTACGTTGTTGACTTAAAACACGACCACTAGTACTAAAGGCGGACTCTGAAGCAACGGTAGAGATAGGAATTGCTAAAAAGTCCCTTGTAATCTTTTGCAAAGTTGGAAATTTCAAACCATTTTGTTTCCACCATCCTAAGATGTCAAAATTTTCCTTTTTTTGTTTATCAAGCAAGACACCATCTTCCAAGTAGGAAGTAAATTCTGACTTGACATTTGTAGTTGAAGTATTTTCCATCACATATTCCGAATAAGCCTTCTCCCAATCTTGACTTGTGACATCAATGTCATCTACCAATGTTGATGCACCAACTTCACTACTTGTAGGAACCATATCATTATTTGGTTGATATTCTTCAACTAAATCTTCACACATTTGTATTACATTTTCCAATTCTTTGGGAGCATTATTCCCATACATAAGTGGGAAGAAGTAATTCAACAAAGTTATTTTATATCTAGGATCCAAAACAGCCCCTATTGCCATCACCCCATTAATCAAACTCCAATATTTGTCAAACTTCACTATCATACTTCTTGCCATACTTTGTATAGTATCACTAGAAGAATCTTCCCACTTTCTTAAAGCTAATCTTATTTGACAAACTTTGGGAAAATAAATGTTTGAGGTTGGATACTTAGTACCCGAGAACAACTCAGTGACACTAAAAAATAATTTCAACTTGTCACAAATTTCTCTTGCCATTTTCCAATCTTCTTCACTTGGTGCACACTTATATTGGGAATCACGGCGTTGTTTTAAACGTTTAAAAACTTGTTCGTAAGGCAATGCAGAAGCAAGCATTAAATAAGTAGAGTTCCATCTTGTTCTACAATCTTGTGCAAGCTTCTTTTCATAAGTCATGTTCAATTGATTACAAGTTTCTTTAAATTTCTCCTCCCTCTTTGGTGTTGCTACCCAAAAACCGACACTTTCCCTAATCTTTTCAATTGAACTAGAAATTGTTTGCATGCCATCTTTCACTATCAAGTTTAATATGTGGGCGCAACAACGCATATGAAACAATTTCCCTTTTAAAATAAAAGAAGAAGGTGACATCTTATCAATCAAATGGTCAATCAGAGCATCATTGGTGCTACAATTATCAACGGTTAATGTTGACAATTTTCTATCAATATTCCAATCCATCAAACAATCTACCAAAAAATCACAAATGACCTCAGCAGTATGTGGCGTAGGGACATAAATGAACCTAAAAATAAATTATAATAAATATCACATAAAATAAATATATTATAATAATAACGTAAATGGAAGGGAGAAGTTACCTGATGATCCGATTCTGCAAAATCCAATTTTCATCAATGTAATGAGCTGTAACAGACATATATCCTTTGTTCTGGTTGCTAGCAGTCCACATATCAGTAGTTATTGCAATGCGGCTTTTATTCTTTGCAAGTATTTTCATTTGCTTTGACTTCTCACTTTCATACAACTTCATTATATCATTCTTCATGGTGTTGCGAGAAACTATCTTGAACAAAGGCTGAAGAGAATGGCTATAATTTCTAAAACCAATATGGTTAACCATCATGATGGGATATTCATGCAATATAATCATCTTCGCGAGTTCATTCCTAGAAACATCTTGATTAAATGTATAATTTCCAACCACAAATGATTCATGTCTGTTTCCGAATTTTTTTTCTGTCACTTTAAGCATGGCTTGTTTTGGACCTCTCTCTGTGCGTTTTGGACATATGCTAATATGATCAAATAAATGTTTAATACCATTTTTTGTATCACCACCAATTTTCTTATCACAAGATTTGCATATAGCCTTCCAAATGCCTCCTATTTTTTGCCTTTTAAAATAGGGCCAAGCATCTGATTTTAATCCCCTTTTGTTAGGACTTGTAGTGGGTTCAACGGGAGCTTCAGGATCTTGATTTTCTATATTTATTTCATTTGGAGTAGATTGAACTTCCTGTGTGAGTGAAACTCCACTACTTTCTATAGGAACTTCATTCCCTTCCAAAGCAACATTAGGACTATTAGATGATTGAACTTCACCAACCATTCTTTTACCAAAAACCTGGCACACACAAACACAAATTTTAAAAGGCTACATGGAAGTAGAACAAAAATAATAAATATATGAAAAAATAATAAATAAATGAAATAGTAAATACATGAAATTCACACAAAAAATAATTAATAAGAAAAATCTTATATTTCTAAATATATGATGCATTACACATATTTCTAAATATGCCTTATTTACTGTAACTTTTCAATTAGAAATAATAACATATATTAATTAATTATATACATTGAGAATACATTTATTTACCTATATACATGATATATTTACTCGTGTAAAAAGTTATATGTTATTATTTCACTTAATGGCTTTGGTTTTATAATTAGAAATATAAGATATATATTTTTTTTTTTATGGGTGATAGCATGATATATTATTGTTTATATGTTATTATTTCATTAATAATTAGAAATATAAGATATTTGATTTTTTTTATGGGTGATACCGTGATAGCATGATATATTGATTCATTTAAAAAGTAATATTTTTTTGTTTAATATAGAAAATTAAATTATAGTGTGATATATTAATAAAAAATAGGAAAAGTATATTTTAATATTTTTTAAGGAAAAACTGACGACATTATTTTAATTACAAATGCATAGTATAGATAAAAAATGAACACAAAAATATTTAAAAGGAGATAAAAATGAGTAATTTTTTGATTATTTTATATTTTTTTAATATGCAAATGATTTGATAACTCTAAAATTTCTAAACAATTTAATTTAAATTTAATCAAAATAATCAACTTTTCCTATAAGCAATTACATGAACAGGTTTATGAGAATCAAGGAGAAACAATCTACTTTTTTCTATAAACAATAATATAAACAGATTTATGAGAATCAAAGAGAAATAATCTATTTTTTCCTATAAATAATTACATGAACAAATTTATGAAAATCAAACCTTATTTATGAAATTGTAAGAGCTGTGAATAATGGAAGCACACCAAATAGAGAAGATGGAATTGGAAGAGGAAGATGAATGGAGATTTGACTGGAGAAGAAAAAAAGGAGTCTAACGTGTGAGACTCTAAATGTCTGGCAGAAGAAAATGAAACGCTTCAACTTTTTTAGGGTCTAATATTTACATTTCTCTCTCTTAATAAATACATGAATATTTATTTATTTATTTTTATAAATAAACATAAAGGAAATGACTAAAAAACCTAATCTAAAATATATATATTAAATTAACTATATTAAAATAATAGGCGGGGCGGGGTCCCCGCGGGGCGGGGGGTGTATTCCCCGTCCCCGAAATGCTCTCGGGGGAATTTTTCTCCCCATCCCCGCCCCCACGGGGGAAAATTCCCCATCTTTGGGGCCCCGAACGGGGCGTTCCCCGCGGGGATCCCCATTAACAGGTCCAAACTGACATCCCTACAGACAAGGGGGTGCGTTTGGCTTTTGAAATGGGCTTAAACACTGAAACGGGTCGTGGCCCAAGTGTTTCACACAACAATGTTTTTTAGGGTTAGTTGGTTTTGTTTGCATTTGGGGAAGCTAGGGTTTGATACAGCAAGGCGCCGTTCATCGTTTCTTCGTTCGTCTTCGTCTTTCGTACGCCTCCGCCTCTGAGTTTCTTTCGCCCATGGCCACCGACGTCATCGTGCATCTTCCCCCTCACGCTCACTCAAACGGCGGTAACAAGAAGGTTATGATTTTCTCGCTTATGTCTTAAAATTTTCATTACTCCTTTTTTGCATGTTTAGTTTTTCATTTTTTATGTCTTCTTGCTTCGCTTTTGTTTATGATTCTGACTTTAGCTTCGTTATTGTTCGTTATGGAGGTTGTGGAAAGGAAAGAAAATGAGAGAAACTACCTTGACGGAGGAGGGGGAGGAATGAGGGTGGAGGCGCTCAGGCGGCTGGACGGCGAGGGGATGATGATGATGAAGCTAGCTTGGAATCCTGGTATTTTTGTATTGCTTCTTTCTATTAGGGTTTGATGATGATCCCTGAAAACCTCTTCTATCTGCCTGGCTCTGTATGATTTCACTCTTTTTCTCTTCTTCTGTTAACCTTGCTTCTGTTGCCAACTTGTATGCTGAGTATGGTTGCTTGGCCTGTTGCCTTGAAATGCTTCTTTTCCTTGTTTCTGACTTTGAGTTGTCTTTGAATGCTTGATGATTTTGAGTTGAATGCTATTGAACGCGACTCGTGTATTTGCCCGATGATGAGATTTTTCTGAGGGCTCATGTTGGTTTAGAAATTGGTTCTGGAAAAGGCTTGACAGTTTGAGGTTACAGGCCTTGGTTTATGCAGATTTGAACATTTGCTTGAAAGGTTGAGCCTTGAGGCTTAACACAGGTTCTGTGTTTTTTAGGCTTTGACTTTGAAGCTTTAGCAGGTTATGATTTACTGGTTGTTTGACAGTTTAGGCTTGAATGGTTTGATTTATTTATGCTGGTTTTGAGCTTGACAGTTCAGGTTTTTGGCTTCTAGTTCATGGCTATGTGTTTGAGGTTTGTTGAGGTCTTTTGGCTTATGCAGATCTGAGGCAGCTTAGGTTAAGCTTGAGGCTTTGGTTTTCTCTGAGTTATCTTTTTGTGATTTCTTTTGATATGTTTTTTGATATCTTATGCTGCCCCCTTTTTACTGTCTTGATCAGTTTGTTATATATCTCCTTATGCCTAAAGCCAGTAAGCCCATCCTCTTTTCTCTCTTCCCTCTCTCTCTAGTACAGTTACAACATTAAATAATGTTTATGTTTGTACTTTTTTCTGAAAAGGCACTGCTGGAAAATGATGACAATGAAACCTTGCTTGCAATATTGGTTTTTAACCTGCATACTTTCTTTCTTCAGCTTTCCTGCATCTTTGTGACAGTACTAAGTAGCCTTTTGTTTGATATCTTGATATCTTTCCATATTTTGGACAGTTTGACAGCTCTTTGGATAGTTTGAATGTGAACTCAGTTTGGACTTTGTAGTTCTAGTTCAGTTTGCCTTGGATTTTGTACTTGCACATGCTGTTTGAGACTTTTGAAATTATGCAGCATTTTGACAAACTTTGAATTTGTGCATTTTATATTTAAATTGCAAGACATTCCATCCCTCTTTGTGAACCGGGAGAAATCCCGTGATTTGCAGAGAGGGCGAACTGATTCCAGCCAGTTGCCTTTAATGATGAATTCTGAATTAACCGTCTGCTCTTAATTTCAATTTATCTGCTTCTGACTTTCTTTTGTTTTCTTTGTTTTGCAGATAAAACTCAATGGATCAGTGGAGCAATGGACAGAAGATGAAGACTTAGGAATTAGGATGAAGTTTTTATTTCAATTTTTAATTATTGTAATCATTATTAGAATACTTTGTAAATAAATACGATACTCGAATAACAATTGTAACGAACAATTTAAAGATGAATAAAATCCAATCTTTTATCAATTAATTCCTTTTCTTATTTTCAATTATTTATTTTATTATTTATAATTCTTAAATTATAATAAATGGAAATAAATTCCAATTATCTTAACTTAGAATAAATAAATAATTAAATAAACATTGTGGTTTTAGCATCGATCAATTAATAAACCTGGCGCTTCAAAAATCCAAAGCAAAGCACAGTCAATCACAACAACTGCCCAAATGTCTTTTCTCTTAATGATTTAATCAAACACTGCAAACTCAATCCAAATGAACTCTTTTCACTGATTTAGTCAAACATTGCAAACTCAATCCAAATGCCTCATTCCATATCTCGGAATAACTTGAAAAGCATTGTGGGATTAATTCTTTCTGAGAATGCGCGCACAAAAACCCTAGTTCCTGATCAAATGCCAAAGAAACGTTCGCCTGATCAAAGCTGAGCCAAAATCAACCAAACCCTAAGCAAACTATTTGAATTGTTCCGGAGCCATGAAAATCAATGGAAACCCTAATTTTGTCTGGCTGACGAGAAAAGTCTATTTGACCGATTCTTGAGCCAGTCTGAAAAATCAGGAAGAGTCTGAAACTGTGATTTCTTGTGGAAAAATACGAGGGCAAATTTTGGGGTACAACAGTTGCCCCTGTTTAACCTTCTTGGACCTGAGGAGTTAGATTGGCAAGTTTGCCTTTCGCGACTCGAGGGTAAAAGGAGATTGGACACTAGAGTGCCCAGAAAATTTGCACTCGGCGATGTGATGGTAGAGGTGAATGGGCTTACAGATGCCATTTGGTGATGGGCTTAACGATGCCATCTAGGGATGTGATAGAATCTTGTCGGGGGATGGGCTTAGAGATGCCATCTGGAAATGGGCTTAAAGATGCCATTTGGTGACTGCCGCTAAGAGGATGGGCTTATAGATGCCATCTGGAAATTGTCGGAGGAGGATGGGCTTATAGATGCCATCTGAAGGTGAATGTTGAACTGTATGTCACTGGTGAGTGGACGAGTATCAGAAAGGCATCCATGCTTTGGAACATATCTGAACTGGTGATCTGAATAAGCAATAGATTGACGTCCGTGTTTGGGGAATCTGTAAACTGTTTTCAGGAGTTGGAGTTGAATAAGCCATATAGTAGCATCCGTTGTTGGGAAGCGTCCGTAAACTGTTTTCAAAAGTTGAGAAGAGTCTGAACAAGCGATAGGTTAACATCCGTTACTGGAGAACCCGTGAACTGTTTTCAGAATTCTTGAGGTTGAATAAGCAATAGAACAACATCCGTTGTTGGGAAGCGTCCGTAAACTATTTTCAAAAGTTGAGAAGAGTCTGAACAAGTGATAGGTTAACATCCGTTACTGGAGAACCCGTGAACTGTTTTCAAAAGTCTTGAGGTTGAATAAGCAATAGAGCAGCATCCGTTGTTGGGAAGCGTCCGTAAACTGTTTTCAAAAGTTGAGAAGAGTCTGAACAAGCGATAGGTTAACATCCGTTACTGGAGAACCCGTGAACTATTTTCAGAAGTCTTGAAGTGGAGAAGGAACCGGTGTAGGGTTTCCTGATGATGAGTCCGTGTAAAACTGCATCTGGATGAATCTGGAATAAGTATCAGAATGTCGCCGTGTTTGGGTCACATCTGAACTATTTCTGGATGAATCTCGGAAGATGATTTTCTTTGTCTGTTGACTGATCTCTTCCTGAAAAGGTAAAGGGTTAGTTGTACGCAATGTCATGATGCGTGATGCAATGTATGTTATATCAATGTTTATGATATGAATGTGATGAATGCGCATGTAAGCTGATGAGCTATCTTGCTGAGGATAGATGAATCCTGGATGGCTGAAGATAAAAGAATCTTGACTGCTGCCGGGGAAAATAAATTCTTGGCTGCTGCTGTGGAGGGCAAGAATCTCTTGATTGTTGAAAATGAGAAACCCTGGGACCACTGCTGGAGAATCAGGAGTTTGGGTTGTATGCCAATCTACTGGGGATTCCTGTCTTGAGGAGATCTTCACTGGGGAATATTCGAATATTCTGTGAGGAACTGAGAATGAGAGTCTTCACTTTGCTTGGGGATTTATAATTGGGAGTTTTAGCTCCGCTGGGGATATTGAAACTTGACTCTGAGGGGAGTTAGCTTCTGTAAGGCTCTCTGGCTGGGGATTGCAAGAATCTTCTGATTGCTGTAGGTGTTGATCTGGAATAAGTTACTGAATGTCGCCATCTCTGGGTCACATCTTGAACTATTTCTAGATCTTGAGTAAGAATCTTTTGAGTTTGAGAAGGGACCGGTGTAGGGCTTCCTGATGATGAGCCCATGTAAAACTACATATTGGATTTGAGATCTGTATGAGTAGCAGAATGACTTCTGTGCCTGGAGTATATCTAAAACTGTAACTAGGATCTGAATGAGTAACAGAATGGCTACCGTGTTTGGAGCGTATCTGGACTGTATCTTCCGACATGTGATGAAGGAATTGCTGAACACTTTTGACATTCGAATGCCCCAAGTGGTGATGTAGATAATTTCCTGGCTTGTTACAGGTGTTAATCCATAATCAGTCGTTCACAGATATTTTCCTGGCTTGTTACAGGTGTTGATCTGGAACTTAAGAAAGGTGACAGAATGACAACCGTGTCTGGAGCACATCTGGACCGTATCTTCCAACAGGTGATGAAGGAATTACTGAACACTTTTGACATTCGAATGCCCCAAGTGGTGATGTAGATAATTTCCTGGCTTGTTACAGGTGTTAATCCACAATCAGTCGTTCACAGATATTCTCCTGGCTTGTTACAGGTGTTGATCCAGAACTTAAGAAAGGTGACAGAATGGAAATCGTGTTTGGAGCGTATCTGGACTGTATCTTCCGACAGGTGATGAAGGAATTGTTGAACACTTTTGACATTCGAATGCCCCAAGTGGTGATGTAGATAATTTCCTGGCTTGTTACAAGTGTTAATCCACAATCAGTCGTTCACAGATATTTTCCTGGCTTGTTACAGGTGTTGATCTGGAACTTAAGAAAGGTGATAGAATGGCAACCGTGTCTGGAGCATATCTGGACCATATCTTCCAACAGGTGATGAAGGAATTGCTGAACACTTTTGACATTCGAATGCCCCAAGTGGTGATGTAGATAATTTCCTGGCTTGTTACAGGTGTTAATCCATAATCAGTCGTTCACAGATATTCTCCTGGCTTGTTACAGGTGTTGATCTGGAACTTAAGAAAGGTGACAGAATGGAAACCGTGTCTGGAGCACATCTGGACAGTATCTTCCAACAGGTGATGAAGGAATTGTTGAACACTTTTGACATTCGAATGCCCCAAGTGGTGATGTAGGAGACTTGAATCAGATTACTCTGCAAATTGAGAGATTTCTTGAAATCTTGACTGGACTGCCCCAGGTTAACTAAACTTTGAAAGATCTGTTGAAACCTTGACTGGACTGCCCCAGGTTAACTGAATAGTGACATGTGATACCCCTTGTTGATAGGAGACTTGTCGTTGGAAGTGTCATCCTTCTTGAAGTGATTTTACTCAATGAGAGAGTTTCCGTTCCTCTGAACATTCGCTGTATGAATTTCTTCGCTGTCAAACAAATAGCCAAATGCAAATAGTGATATTCAAGCAATGCAAAGTTTATGTTTGTTTCGAAGTTTTGAAAAATGCGTTTTTTAGCAGAAAACTTTTTATAAGATAGATCAACATATGATTTAGAGCAAAGCCTTACAGGAGTCAGGATACCTTTTGAACAGTATGCTTTCGAATTAACCCATGCTTCAATTAGGACTTTTAAAGGGTTGTAACGTGGCCTGGTTCACGGTTTAAGAAACAAAAGATAAAGGCTCGAAGTACATTTGTACCCATCCGCTCTTCGTGATGTTCTTCAACCCTAAGCTCAGTTAATTGCGCGTCGCACTCTGTTTGAGTTTGGAACGACCTTTGGGTGATGGTTCGCCAATTGAAATTTGGGAGACAGTCATCATCTCCTTTTTTTTTGCAACATTTTTCATGTTGTTGAGGATTTGTAATGACCTCACTATTTTGATTTTGATTTGTTATCCCTAACTTTTGCCTGACTGTTCCCGTTTTTTGAGATTATAGTCAGCGGGATGCCCCAGCTTTCTTAAGCCTCCTTTACAGGTTTTGGCTCAGTGGGCTTTTTCTTTTTTTTGAGATAATGACTGTCTATATGATAAGGAACCATCACTGTCTTTTGATTCCAAGGGAATGCTTTTCTTTTTTGACGTCGTTCGTTGTGTTACGAACTGAGAGTTTGCGACTTCAATGCGCATTTTCTTTTTAATTAACTGAGATACTACCCTTCCCCAGGTTTATATCAAAGGTTTTGATTGTTTAGAACAGGAAACTCCTACTTCTTTGGCTCAAAGGGGTTGACTAGGGATTATCTTTCTTATAACTCCAGTGTTTGGGAATTGAAAGAAACGCCTGTATATCATCAGCAAGGTCTGTTCAAAAGCATACTGTATGGTATTGTTTCGTCATCCTCCCTCTAAAGGCTTGCAGCTTTTTATCAAGAGTCAAATATCATAAAGAAAACATAAGAGTAGTGAAAACGAATGGATGAATTCAAGACAAACATATGCAATGCATTAATGAAACAGAGTTTAACATCAACAGTTAATTGTTTGAAAACAAAAGAAATTACAACTTTGAACATTCAAATGAAGCAAAAGTCTTTCAGCTTGAGCTTTGTCCCTTCAGGTCGAGAACTCCTTAACGGAAGATTTTCATCTCGCCGTCTGGCATGAATTCCAGCACTCCAATGTCGATCAGATCTTGAATCTTATTCTTCAAGGCCCAACAGTCGCCGGTGTCGTGTCCCGGGCTGTAGGAGTGGTAAGCACAAAATGCATCGGGACGATAGTTAGGAGCGGAGGTATTGGGCTTCCGAGGAGGATCCCTTAAAGTAAGCAGGTTGACCTCCAACAGGCGCTTCAGTATGAAGGATGATGGTATCTCAGTCTCCATGAACTGTCTTCCCGATGTTTCTTGCTTACGCTGATTACCCCGTTGACGCTGGCGAGGTTGTTGGTGGGCTTGTGACCCTGAAGCAAGCAAAGGAGCCTTCCCTTTGTCTTCTTGAGTGGATGGAGGTTGAGCGATGACTTGCTCTTCAACCTCAAATGTTTTCCCCAATTGGTTGTTTTGAAGTAGTTGGCGGACGAGAACTCTGAGTTCCTCTTGTCTTTGAGACAGATCTTGGATGAGAGCCATCTGGCCCACCAACTGTCCCATCACTTGGATCCTCAATGTTGCCAAATCAAACTGCAGCTCCGCAAGCTGATCACTCCTGGCATTGTTTGAATTCTCCAAGCCCTTTGTGAGGAGAGCTTTCATTTCCTCTTGCCCCAGAGACAAGTTCAGGAACATCTCCTGCAGCTGAGCAGTCTGGTCCTGGATATCCTTGACGGACCTTTCTAGAGCCATCTCTTACTGAAATAAACAGCAGGAGAGTAAGGAAACCTGAAAAAGGAAAGGTCGTCAAGATGCAATGCATGATATGTGGATGCATGCTTTCAAGGATCTCTTGGGGTAAACACAAGAGAATGTTAGAGGTTAAACTTTGATCTTGGATCGGAGAATTTTGCACTGGTGGATGCCTTTCCACGTGAATCAAGCTCACCATGTCAAGTGGGTCATAGCCCCTGATTCAAGTTGTTGCACTTGACCTTTGATTGGAGAACTTTGTATCGGTGGATGTCTTTCCCCGAGAATCAAGCTCACCATGTCAAGTGGGTCATAGCCCCTGATTCAAGTTGTTGCACTTGATCTTTGGTTGGCATTTGTTTAGAGGAGAAACCTCTTGCCCATTGGTAGACGTCTGGTTCAACGTAACCCTGCATCAAAAGAACCCTCGAGATCCTTGAAAAGGTTATTGAAAATGCTATGGTATGATGTTATGATGTTATGTACATGTATGCAAAGCGAATGAGTGTATATACAGGCAATCATATTCACACAAAGCAAAACAAGTCCTTAGGTTCAGGCTTGCATGGGGTTGTAGGTAAGTACCCTCTTGAAGTTAGTTGGCTCATCCTGTCCTAAAATAGAAACCGGGTTCTAAGGAGCTCAATATCATTGGATTGTTTTCTGTGTTCATCGTTTTGGTTTAGCCACTTAACTGACGACCAAAATATTCCAAGAAAACAACCCTCAATGAGTGTAGTATCGAGTATCTACCAACTTCGGACTGCACCAAAGTCGGTCATCTCACTACCCCTAAAAAGGCTAGGATGGTCAAGTAATGTTCTAAGAGTTCGTTAGTGCTTCGCGACATCACTCAGTGGCCCCGTACTCTCCTTGATTGAACTCAAGGGTTACCGGTACTCACAAATATGTCACACTAACATAGCTTACTGCTTCAACCATGTCGGTATACCCCGCACAGTTCCCTCACAGTTTTATTGCTATTTACCTAAGAAGGTGCCCCAAATCCGGGCGTAGGATTTACAACAAACCCAAATAAGGACCCAAAAAAGTAAAACAATCAAAGCAATCAAAGCAAGAATGTAAACGTGATCTAAACCCTAAGGTAACCCCACTTTTAATCATTTCCCCAGCAGAGTCGCCAGTTCTGTGATACGGTGAGAGAACTGACTTGAGTTTTGCGTTCGTATTCGCACTTGTTCGGTTTAGCAAGAGTCGCCATCGACTTTTTATTTTATCCTAAAGGAAAGGTTAAAAAGCACAGGAAAAACCTTTTGAGATGTTTCGTGGGTTCGGGGGGTAGATTATGAAAAGGGAAGGTATTAGCACCCTTTTCATCCATGGTTATCCATGGGCTCTTAGTTACTTGGTTTTAGATCACTTGCCTTGATTTTTTTTTGATTGCTTGAAAAATGGTGTGTGTGTGTGTGTGTTTTGAAAATGTTTTTGAAATAGACGCCTTTGTTTCGGCAACCGTTGTAATGACTCGTGTTTGAGTATATACAAGGGTGCGTATCTTTTCGAAAAGATGTTTCAAAATGTTTTTGTTTTTTGAAAGTGTTTGTGGAGTGTGGTTTGTAAAATAGGCAAGTGTTTTTGCAAGTTTGATTCAAGTAAATAATAGTTTGTCTACCCCTAATGTGCTCAAAGGTTTTTTCTCATGTTTTTAACCCTTTTTAACAATTTTGTTCCACCATTGTATTTGGTGGACAATCTTGCGTTTAGGATGTTTTAACGGGACAGGCGCGGGTCATCGTATGGACCCTGAATGCAATGGTGCCAAGTGTCTTTGGCAATTTTGCTTGAAGGGACTATGATCATTTTGATAGGCAACTTTCGAAAGCGTCATCGAGGGACTTATGATCATTTGAATTGTTTTGCCAAAGAAACTCGACGTGCAAGCATGGCCCATTTTGGAAGGCAACATGTGGGATTACCCTAGGGGTGCAAGTGTGATTGTGTATTGATTTCATGTATTTGTCTTGTATTAGGTTATCTAGCGTTTGATTTTATGTACATACAAACCCTAGGTCTAACCATGGTATAATTCGAAAGCGATAAATTGCGGGAATTTAAAGTCTACGCTATTACAAAATAAGTATCCGGGAGTGGGGGTACAAATTTACAAATGGGGATGAGACTTTAGGAGCGTAGTGTCCAATAATTACAACCAAATCGAATTACGATCGCAAATGTAACAAATATCAAATGTATAGCATAGAGGCAATGTAAAAGGTAACAATGTTTTGTAATGAAAGATAAACAAATGTGTATGTGTAAATATGTTAGTGCATTGTGTATGTATGAATGATTATGTGATTTATTTACAGGTTGAAAAATGTTAATGTATTAATAGGAAAATTAAGTATTGTTAACTTAATGAAAAGAATTAAATATTTTGTTTATTTAATTTTTGTATTCTTGTATTTTTGTTTAATATGTACAAAAAAGTATTTTTAGAAAAAAAAGAAAAGTATTATCTTAGGAAAATTAACATTTCATGTATAAAAATTTTAATTAAAGAAAGTGTAAGTTTAATTGTAATTTTACATGTTCCAATGTTTTTATGTACAAAGTCTTAATAAAAAAAAGAAATGTTTTAAGTTTTAGGAAAAATTAATGTATTAATTATTTATGTTAGTATTTTTTATGTATGTACAAAGTTTTAACTAAAAATGTTTTTTAAGAAAAAATTAATGTTTTGGTGTATTTTAAATAATGTATTATATACAAAAATATAATTATATAAAAATGTATTGTTAGTGAAATTTGATGTAAAAATTAAAGTGTTAATTTATATATAATAGATATGATAAGATATTGATTAAAAAATGAAATGAAACAAAAGGAATGAATGGGCCTTGGAGATTTGTGGCAACCAGACAAGGGGGGTGCGTTTGGCTTTTGAAATGGGCTTAAACGCTGAAACGGGTCGTGGCCCAAGTGTTTCACACAATAATGTTTTTTAGGGTTAGTTGGTTTTGTTTGCATTTGGGGAAGCTAGGGTTTGATACAGCAAGGCGCCGTTCATCGTTTCTTCGTTTGTCTTCGTCTTTCGTACGCCTCCGCCTCTGAGTTTCTTTCGCCCATGGCCACCGGCGTCATCGTCCATCTTCCTCCTCACGCTCACTCAAACGGCGGTAACAAGAAGGTTATGATTTTCTCGCTTATGTCTTAAAATTTTCATTACTCCTTTTTTTCATGTTTAGTTTTTCATTTTTTATGTCTTCTTGCTTCGCTTTTGTTTATGATTCTGACTTTAGCTTCGTTATTGTTCGTTATAGAGGTTGTGGAAAGGAAAGAAAATGAGAGAAACTACCTTGACGGAGGAGGGGGAGGAATGAGGGTGGAGGCGCTCAGGCGGCTGGACGGCGAGGGGATGATGATGATGAAGCTAGCTTGGAATCCTGGTATTTTTGTATTGCTTCTTTCTATTAGGGTTTGATGATGATCCCTGAAAACCTCTTCTATCTGCCTGGCTCTGTATGATTTCACTCTTTTTCTCTTCTTCTGTTAACCTTGCTTCTGTTGCCAACTTGTATGCTGAGTATGGTTGCTTGCCCTGTTGCCTTGAAATGCTTCTTTTCCTTGTTTCTGACTTTGAGTTGTCTTTGAATGCTTGATGATTTTGAGTTGAATGTTATTGAACGCGACTCGTGTATTTGCCCGATGATGAGATTTTTCTGAGGGCTCATGTTGGTTTGGAAATTGGTTCTGGAAAAGGCTTGACAGTTTGAGGTTACAGGCCTTGGTTTATGCAGATTTGAACATTTGCTTGAAAGGTTGAGCCTTGAGGCTTAACACATGTTCTGTGTTTTTTAGGCTTTGACTTTGAAGCTTTAGCAGGTTATGATTTACTGGTTGTTTGACAATTTAGGCTTGAATGGTTTGATTTGTTTATGCTGGTTTTGAGCTTGACAATTCAGGTTTTTGGCTTCTAGTTCATGGCTATGTGTTTGAGGTTTGTTGAGGTCTTTTGGCTTATGCAGATCTGAGGCAGCTTAGGTTAAGCTTGAGGCTTTGGTTTTCTCTGAGTTATCTTTTTATGATTTCTTTTGATATGTTTTTTGATATCTTATGCTGCCCCCTTTTTACTGTCTTGATCAGTTTGTTATATATCTCCTCATGCCTAAAGCCAGTAAGCCCATCCTCTTTTCTCTCTTCCCTCTCTCTCTAGTACAGTTACAACATTAAATAATGTTCATGTTTGTACTTTTTTCTGAAAAGGCACTGCTGGAAAATGATGACAATGAAACCTTGCTTGCAATATTGGTTTTTAACCTGCATACTTTCTTTCTTCAGCTTTCCTGCATCTTTGTGACAGTACTGAGTAGCCTTTTGTTTGATATCTTGATATCTTTCCATATTTTGGATAGTTTGACAGCTCTTTGGATAGTTTGAATGTGAACTCAGTTTGGACTTTGTAGTTCTAGTTCAGTTTGCCTTGGATTTTGTACTTGCACATGCTGTTTGAGACTTTTGAAATTATGCAGCATTTTGACAAACTTTGAATTTGTGCATTTTATATTTAAATTGCAAGACATTCCATCCCTCTTTGTGAACCGGGAGAAATCCCGTGATTTGCAGAGAAGGCGAACTGATTCCAGCCAGTTGCCTTTAATGATGAATTCTGAATTAACCGTCTGCTCTTAATTTCAATTTATCTGCTTCTGACTTTCTTTTGTTTTCTTTGTTTTGCAGATAAAACTCAATGGAGCAGTGGAGCAATGCACAGAAGATGAAGACTTAGGAATTAGGATGAAGTTTTTATTTCAATTTTTAATTATTGTAATCATTATTAGAATACTTTGTAAATAAATACGGTACTCGAATAACAATTGTAACGAATAATTTAAAGATGAATAAAATCCAATCTTTTATCAATTAATTCCTTTTCTTCTTTTCAATTATTTATTTTATTATTTATAATTCTTAAATTATAATAAATGGAAATAAATTCCAATTATCTTAACTTAGAATAAATAAATAATTAAATAAACATTGTGGTTTTAGCATCGATCGATTAATAAACCTGGCGCTTCAAAAATCCAAAGCAAAGCACAGTCAATCACAACAACTGCCCAAATGTCTTTTCTCTTAATGATTTAATCAAACACTGCAAACTCAATCCAAATAAACTCTTTTCACTGATTTAGTCAAACATTGCAAACTCAATCCAAATGCCTCAGTCCATATCTCGGAATAACTTGAAAAGCACTGTGGGATTAATTCTTTCTGAGAATGCGCGCACAAAAACCCTAGTTCCTGATCAAATGCCAAAGAAACATTCGCCTGATCAAAGCTGAGCCAAAATCAACCAAACCCTAAGCAAACTGTTTGAATTGTTCCAGAGCCATGAAAATCAATGGAAACCCTAATTTTGTCTGACTGACGAGAAAAGTCTGTTTGACCGATTCTTGAGCCAGTCTGAAAAATCAGGAAGAGTCTGAAACTGTGATTTCTTATGGAAAAATACGAGGGCAAATTTTGGGGTACAACACCAGTCAATTGGACAGTTGACCTAAAATCAGCTGTATTGGGGGAAAAGTCAACTGTGGCCAATTTACAGTCAAACCTCATAATTTTTTAATCCACAACAACATTTTAGACTCATATGAACCATTTGATTAAGTTTGGACCACAACTCCTCAAGAAATTTGATCAAATCTTCAAAAGGGCAAAATGGTCATTTTTAGGGTTTGACTACAGAAGGGCAAATTATGATTTTTTACCTAGCCAATGGAAAATTGGGTTCAAGCATGGTTTCAAGGACTCAATGTCATCATCTTAACCTAATCACAAGGTTCAAAAGATCTCAAATGCATTGGATTGATAGATGAATTTTCCAGTCAACTAATCAAAAATCAACTGTACACTGGAAAGTCAAACTTTGACTTTTTGGTCAAAATCAAGTGCCAAGGGTCATTTTTCATCAAGATGTGTCAAAACATGAAACTTGTTCACCAAGAAACCTAATTTTGAAAATTAGGGTTTAAAATGGAAAATTTTCATAACTTAGAAATTTTCTAAGTTATGAAAATTTCTTATTTTCCCCAACTTTTCCCAACTTTTTCACCATGATGCAATTGGATTCAAACAAAACTTCCAACATGAGAGTTGTAGTACTCCACAAAATCTACAACTTTTATTCACAAAGTTTTCCCAAAAGATGCTTGGATCTCAAGTTATGATTTTGTGAACAAGGGTCCATGAAACTTTTAACTTAGTGAAATTTTGCCCTAGTTTAGGCAAGATTTTAACCTATCTTCATGGAAATTTTTCACCTAGTTCCCATTGGAATCTAAAAATGAATTTCAAATATGGATTGTAGAGCATGTTACAAGCTTTCCAAAATGTCCAAGAACTCTCCAAGATCATTCATGGTTAGGGAGAATCGAAAGTTTGAAAATAGCAAATTATCACTTTTGTCCAAGGCATTTTGCACATTGCTACAACTTGCATTTCTGTCCAAAGCATGCTTGTACTTGATTTACAGGTTCTAATCTCTTCTACACTCATAAATTAAATTCAAACACATTGGATTAAGGCTTTGTTCTAAGCTTTAGAGCATTGTACAAAGAACTATTCCAAAAATGGCAAAAAGATAACAATTCTATTTTGATAAAGGTCACTTTTAGCAACTTTGTTTATCTTGAGCAAAGGACCCAATCTTTTGAAGCAAACAAAGTCCACAAACTTGGGGCAAAGTACACCGACTATGTGCAGCTAAGAAGCAGGCATGTACAAGCCTTGGCATTGTCAAAATCAACTTTTGCTTCAAATGCAAGTAACTTGCAAAAGTCCACATATCTTGTGCATCTGATAAGAGCAAGTCTTGATAACATTTCAAACAAGTTTTACACATTGTCTAAGGCTAGAAACACGATCTAACAAGTTCTCAAACCCTCCAAAACACCAAAACACCAACTTCTGCCCAAAACAGGGCAAGCCCTGCAGAATCACTTCCAAAACAAATTTGCCTCGTGCGTTTTGCTTGAAACCACTTCAAACACATTCAATATAATACACCTAAGTTGTCCAGACCATTCTCAAGCAACTGTAACCTGGTTTTCACACTTCACCATTTTTACTTTGAAGCATTGCAGGTTGAGTTCTATAAGCATATTCAGGCAAGTTCAAAGCAAGCTGAGCATTGGGAAAGGTCAAGGGAACATCAAGCAAGCTCAAAAGTCCTTCAGGCCTCACTAAAAGTTGCTACATTGCCATACTCGAGCTTGACTGAAACAGGTAAATTTCAAACTTCTATCTCCTTATTTAGGAATCATTAGGCTTAGGTTTGTGAAGCAAAAATGTAGCCCTTAATGTCCTTGAACTGTACATATGCATACAATTCATTTATGTTAGCTGAGCTAGGAGAATTTGGATGTTGAAGTTGCTGAATTTTTTAGGTCAGAAATTGGGGGTGATAAAATTCTCTCTGGTTTCTTGGAGTTAGATCAAGTTTTTTTATATGGTTAGAATCGTGTGATGATAAGCTAATAACTATCATGTTGTAAGTTTTTGTTTTTAAGCACGTATGCAAGAGATACGGTTTGAGTTGCAGAACGCGCGCATTTTTGTTCAAAGGTCAGGGATGAAGCTGGAACGTGGGTTGGGCCTGGTCTGTCCTGCTTTTGACACCCCATCCTGCTTTTTGCACCCCCTTGGCCCATTTGATTTATTTTTGTATATTTTTTTATTTCTTTTACATTTCTGACTTTTTATTTATTTTTCTAAATATTTAAAATCACAAAAAATATTCTCTTAATTTTTCACATTTTATTTTATTATTTTTATTATCTTTTTGGATATAGAAATAGTTTATTAATAATAATATAACTTATTTTCTTAAATAAAATTTGTAAATAATACAAAAATATCATATATTTTTATTTTTATTATTTATACACTTAAATAATATTTTCTCACACATTTTAATTTTTTAATACTTTTGTATATATTTTTATTCATTTTCTTGTACATAAATAAATAATATAGAATATATATTTTTCTTAAAACCAAAACTAGGGTTTCCACCCTTTTCAAAAATAATCATTAATATTTTTCTTATTTTTGATACATAAATAAACTTATTTTTACATACATAAAAATAAATACAAAAACATTTTGCATATTTATATTTGTTGCATATTTAGATATTGTCCATTTATTTATTTATGCAATATTTCAATTTGGTTGTAATAAGTAGTTTTAGGGTTTTATTTTGAGCAAAATCCCCCTATTCAAACTTGTATCCCTCTCCCCATAATAATGTTGTAATAGTCTTAGATTTACTTTTATGCATTTTATCGCTTTCAAATGCCATGATAGTAAGAACTAGGGTTTGTATGCAAAGAACCAAAATCAAACAAATAGCATGACTAAACACAAGACAAAAATGCATGAAACATGACAATACAATGCACACAAGCACCCCTAGGGTTTCATCCACTTGTTGCCTTAAAAATAGCCATGGTATGCATGTTAGGTATCTTGGCAAAATCGAAAACAAAACAAAAAGATCATAGTCCTTCGATGACGCTATCTTGGTTGCCTATACAAAAATGATCTAGTCCCTCAAAAAACTTGCTAAGATACTTGGCAATATTGTTATCATGGTCATACAATGACCCGCGCCTGTCCCGTTTAACATCCAAAGACAAGGTTGTTTACCAAATACAATGGTAAAACAACAAGGTCAAAGGAATAAAAATGTGTAGGAAAGATCTTTGAGTAGGGTAGATAACTCCTAGTTACTTGATCAAACTTGCAAACCATCCTTGCTAATTTTAAAAAAAAAACACACAACACAATTTCAAAACATTTCCCAACAAACTTTCAAACATTGAAACATTTTTCAAAAGACAAACACCTTTGTATACATTCAAACAAGAATCATTACAAAGGTTGCCTAAACAAAGGCCTCTTTTCAAAATACTTTCAAAAACCACATACAAAAGCACCATTTCAAACAATTGAAAAGCAAAAGCAAGTGATCTAAAATAAGTAACTAAGAGCCCATGGAAAACCATAGATGAAAAGGGTGCTATCACCTTCCCTTTTCATAATCTACCATGTGATCGGTGGAAATAGAACTGACAATTTTGGAATGCTGGTTCGCGTTTGCGTTTCGCAAAATGTCGCGGTAAGCAAGAGTCGCCACCGTCTTTTATTTTCTCCAACAAGGAAAGGACAAAAGCACATCAAAATTCCTTCTTTGAGAATGTTTCTCGGTTCGGGAGGTAGATTTATAGAAAGGGAAGGTGTTAACACCCTTTCTATCCATGGTTATCCATGGGCTCTTAGGTACTTGCTCTTATGTTTTCAAAATTTGTTTGCTTTTCAAGTGTGTGTGGGTTTTGAAAAAGTTTCGTTTGAAAAATTTCTAAGTAACTCTTGTATCTGTCCTCAAGAGTGTATGAAAAATTTGTTTGAAAACTTTTTGAAAGTGTCAGTGTGAAAAGTATTTTGATTGTTTTTTGAGAGAGCAAGTACCCATGAGATCTACCTACCCTAAGGAATTAGGCTGTGTAAGAGTCCTTTAAATAGTGCTATCCCACCATTGAGAGGTAGGTAGCACCATCGTTGGAGGTATTCGGGTCAATTCGATAAAGGGACAGTGTGGTCACCGAAGCAATAGTAGGACACCTTAGAAGTAACCCTAATGTCCTAGATCCTTTTTTATCCGAGGCAACCGTTTTGAGGCAACTGGATCTTAGACAGGAGGACGACCTCTAAGACACCCTATACTTGACGACCACGTTCGAGGCAACCAGTGAGGCGTACCCTAGGAGTGGCATGTGCGAGTGTGTCAGGATTCAGTTAAGTTATCTTTGCACATGTTATGGTGAGCTACGGGTTGATTTTAATTTCAGAGATAAGTCTTGTCATACATAGCCTATTTATCAAACATCTAACAGTTAATAATTGCGGAATTTAAATTGCAGAAATTAAATCTAAACTATTACAAGGCGTCGGGTATTTACATCGCCAAAAACAACCCTTGAAATTAAAATGCGGAAAGTAAAATAAAGCGATAAATAATTAAAGTCCTAATTAAAAGCTATTACATTCCGGGAAACAGATACAATAATATGATAAAATAGATCGCGTGCGGGAAATTAAATCGAATGCGAGTTTTTTTGGGGTTTTGACCCTTTTTTTGAAAGAAAGTGATTTTTTTGGTTATTTTTGAATTAAATGGAATTAAATTAAATGAACAATTAAATTAAATTAAATAATGAAAATATTTTTAGATTTTTGAGTTTTTAAAGAAATAAAATAAATTGAATTAATGCTAATAAAAACCTAATATTCTAAATTGATTTTAAATATTGCAAAAAATATTAAAAGTTAAATCTAATTAAAGCTAAATTGATTAAATTAATTTATTTACAAAAATAAAAGTGATGAAGTTAATTTTAATAAATAAAATATTTTTTGTGTTTTTGATTTTATTAGGAAAAAATGTTAATTGGTTAGTGATTAATAAAAATAATAACGATTAATTAATTAAAGGAACATAATACAAATAGAGAGAGAGTTTAAGAGTATACGAGCCTGATTGGAGGGGTGAAACAGCTGTTGGCGTCATGTGTAAACTGTTTTGTTTTGGCCATTTGTGTTTTGGCTTTTGACCATTTGTGTTCTGGCCTCAACGTTCCTTAACCTTCTCAGGATGTCTGTCTCGCCATGTATTGGTGTCATGTGTAAGCTGTTCTGTTTTGGCCATTTGGCTTTTGGCCATTTGGCTTTTGGCTATTTGGCTTTTCGCCTCAACGTTCCTTAATGAACCTGCATGGGATCCTGTCTAAATCTATAGTGTTGAATCTCATGAACACATTAAATAAATTACTATATATCATAAAATATAAATAAAGTCAATATATGAAGAAATTTAATGTTTAGGCCAATATGGCATGTATGAATGATTATATCCTTTTGATCATGGAGATCAAATCAATCTTACCCTTACTGGAAAAATAGTGACATGAATGCTTTTATGCCCTTTTGATCATGGAGATCAAACCAGCCTTACCTTACTGAAGAAGTAGTGAGATGTTGGTTTGTAACTGAGATGACTTGTTTGTAGTGAGATGTTGGTTTGTAACTGTGATGGCTTGTTTGTAGTGAGAGAGAGATTTGTAATAAGGATTTCAAGGTTTTAGAGTTCTTGAAAGAATTTGATATTCTGACAGTGTTGTGGCAAAGTTTTTTTTTTCTTTCTTGTTTGTGTGAAAAGAATGTGATTATATAATGGAAATTAGGGTAAAGAAAATGGGCTTTGAATGTGCAATTGGGCCTCCAATGTTCACTTGAGTTCGTCACTTTCCAGGCTAAATCGCAGGGACTTAAGTGCAATTTTTGAAGTTGAATTGTGAAAACAAAATGTAGCCGATATCGAGAACTAACTCCTGTCCGAAAATCGGCTCAATCGGATAAAAGGTGAATTAGTTATGAATTTTTAAAGTTTTAGCTCAGACAAACTTATTTTGGGCTCCAGTGTCGACTCTGACACGTTCTTCAATAAAAAAACTGGTATTGATCGGAGCATAATCCGGTCTCGACTTTTGAAGCAAAGTTGTAGATCTATAAGTCAGTGACCTTGTGTAAAAATATGAGCCCAATCCGATAAAAATTGACCGAGTTATGAATTTTCGAAGTATCGGCCCAGATGAAATATTATTCAGCATTCAGTATTTTCAGCATGTCATGCACTATGAGCAAAAAACGAAGGCCTTTTGAATACCGTTTGAACTCAATACCTTCTGTGGAAATGTAACCAACTCAATTTGTGAAATTTTGGCGCCAGAACCAGCTCGATAAGATGAAAATCGACCATGTTATGATTTTCTGAACATGACGCAAATAAACTTCTGTCACAAATTTTCTGTACGAAAATACTTGATAAATCTACATTTTTGAAGACCTTCTGATCGAAATTGGCTTCCAGCCGTGAGAGATGAAAACGTATATAATATCAAGACGGAATTTTGGCCACCGGAACGGGTTCAAAACGAGCCACGATCTTCAAGTTATGAATTTTTTAGCGCGTAAAAACTGCACTTTCAGCACACTTTTTTCACCATATTTCTTCGAGAAAACTCACACATTCGGATACCTTTTTTAAAGAATTGACTCTTGAGCCAAATCTAAATTTGAGAATACGTTATCAGAGATATCTTGGTGAAAGAACACCTGAATATGACGCGCCGGGTTGGACTTGTGAATTTTTCTTGAAATGTTTTGGGAAATATGGGAGAGCAAATTTTGGGGTACAACATACCCCCCGAACCCAAAAACAATCTCAAAGGTCTTTCTTGTGCTTTTTTACCTTTCCTTTTGGATAAAATAAAAGTCGGTGGCAACTCTTGCTAAACTGAAACATTTGCAAACACAAACGCAAAACCTCAAGTCAGTTCTCCCACCGCATCACACAAACTATAACATGCTGTCTTGCAAACTTAGTCAGCTCATATGCACAAACCTCCCGCCTATAAATAGAAGAAGCATTTGCAAGACAAAGAGTTTAGAGAAAGGATAGAGAGAAAAACCAGAAGTTATATTGGTAAACCCTCAAAATCTCATATTCACAAAAGCCATAACAGTCCACAAAACTTCCACTCTTGAGTTTTAAAGTCCAAACCTTTGAACCTCTCATACCTTGCAAAATCTGCCCAACCATCTAAACACTCCACATACATCATATAGAAGTTATTCAAACACAATAAAAACTTCTGTAACATCACTATCATCACTTTCCAAGCTCAACAACAACCCATACAACAGCTCAAACTCAAAGCACAAATTTCAGTTTCAAGGTAAGTTTTCTTGATTTTGAACTCTTCATACAAGCATCATTAATGGTTCATTTGTGAAGATAAAATGTAGATATCATTGCCTTAAAGCTAACCATATGCTTTCTTTTCATTTTCACTAACCATGTGTTGAGAATTGACTTTTACATGTAGCAAAACAGTGATAAAAACAAATAATAACAGTTATGCATCGACACGAAACGCTATGAGTCGACACATATTATGTCCAAAACAGGTTATGAGCTGATGCAAACTATTATGCGTCGATACGAAATGTTGCATGCGTCGACACGAAGCGCGAATGCGTCGACTCATACTGAGTTAATTTTCATTTTTCAACAGCAAGGAAGTTTTCGTATCAATATGTAATGGCATGCGTCAATACATAAACTGTTTTCGTATCAATACATAATGGTATGCGTCAATACATAAATTGTTTTCATATCAATACATAATAGCATGCGTCAATACATAAACTATTTTCGTATCAGTACATAAGCGTATGTGTCAATACATAAAAAAATTTTAAAACAATTTTCTTTTTCTTATTTATTTATTTTTGTACATTATTTATTCATTCAATATGGTTGTAATAGTAAATTAGGATTTATTTGCTTTCATCCCCCCATTTGTAAATTTGTATCCCCATCCCCCAAATGATGTAATAGCGTAGGATTTTAATTTCCGCAACTTATCGCTTTAATATAATTGTTAGTAATTAGGGTGTGTATGGAAAGATAAAATCAACAAGTAGAAAACCCTAATACAAGACAAAACAAGCATGAAAATTAATACACTTGCACACAAACACCCCTAGGGTAAAATCCACTTGGTTGCCTTATAAATAGCCATATTACGCATGTGAGGTATCTTAGCAAAAACAATCAAAATACAAGATCATAGTCCCTCGACGATGCTACGAATGTTGTCCTACAAATGATCTTAGTCCCTCAAGAGAAATGCTAAGATACCTTGAAATATTGCTAATCATGGTTATACGATGACCCGCGCCCTTCTGCTTACATCCAAAGATAGGGTTGCTTACCAAATCAATGGTAAGACAACAATGTCAAAGGAAAAGGAAATGAACAAGAAAGACATTTGAGTAGGTAGATTGCTCCTAATTACTTGCTCCATCTTAAAACAAACATCCTTGATATTTTCAAAACAATCACATACACTTTCAAACATCTTACAAAATTGAAAACATTTTCAAAAGATCAACATCTTTGTATACATTCTTACGAACAAGAATCATTACAAAGATTGCCTAAACAATGGCCTCTTTACAAAATACTTTCAAAAACCACACAAAGCATAATTTCAAACAAAAGCAAGTGATCTAGCAAGTAACTAAGAGCCCATGGAAAACCATGGATGAAAAGGGTTCTAATACCTTCCCTATTCATAATCTACCCCCCGAACTCAAGAAACAATCTCAAAGGTCTTTCCTGTGCTTTTTCACATTTCCTTTTGGATAAAAGAAAAGTAGGTGGCGACTCTTGCTAACCGCAACATTTGCGATCAAACGTAAAACACCCAAGTCAGTTCTCCCACCATATCACAGAACTTGTGACTCTGCTAGGGAGAATTCTAAAAGTGGGGTTACCTTAGGGATTAAATCACATTTACTTGCTTACATTGTTTGACTTGTATGCTTTACATTATGGTTCTTTGTTTGGGTTTGAATCCTCTACCCGGATTTGGGATACATTATAGGTAAGTAGCAATACATTGTGGAAATTGTGCAGGGTATACCGACATGGTCTAAGAAATAGCTACGTTAGTGCGACATATTTGTGGGTACCGATAGCCTTTGAGTTAATAAAAAAGAATACGGGGCTGCTGAGTGATGTCATAAAACACTAATGAACTTATAGAACCTTTACTTGACCAACTTGGCCTTTTAGGATGTAGTGAGATGACCGGCTTTGGTGCAGTCCGAAGTTGGTAGATACTCGATACTACACTCATTGAGGTTTGGTTTCTCGGGATATTTCGGTCTCCATTAAAGAGGCTTGAGCTGAAACAATGACCAAGGAAACAATCCAGTGATATTGAGCTCTTTAGAACCCGGTTACTATTACTAGGACAAGTTTAAGCCAACTAAACTTCAAGAGGGTACTTACATATAAAACTCCATGCAAGCCTAAACTAAGGATTTGTTTTCTTTGCTTGTATATGCATACTTGTACATAACATCATAGACATCATGAACATCATATACATCCACTAACCATTTCAAGGATTTTGGGATTCATCTTTGCTCTTGTTTTGTAGGATATGGATTCACTTCGCAGGAAAACTATTCAAGTCAACCTTGTGAGAATCCCTCCACAACTTAAGGAGCTAGTTTCAAGAATTCCTGAAAACTCTCCATTCACCGAGAGACATGGTCCTCTACTCAACTTGGTCACCTCCAACACAGATGAGGACATGATGAAAGTGCTTTTTCAGTTCTTTGATCCTTTACACTATTGCTTCCCCTTTCCTGACTATCAACTTGTGCCTACTTTGGAAGAATTCTCCCAACTCTTGAGGATTCCCATTCTCAATCAACTACCTTTCAATGATACGGAAAGAGATCCAAAGCCAGAAGAGATTGCTCAAGCTCTACACTTGCACTCATGTGATGTCACAACCCATTGGGAAACAAGGAGTGATGTCAGAGGTTTCTTAGCAAAGTTCCTGTTTGAGAAAGCCCAAAGCTATTGGAATTCCTTAGACTTGCAAGCCTTTGAGTAAATTGTGGCTCTCCTCATCTATGGGATGGTTTTGTTTCCAAATCCTGACCAACTCATAGATGTAAACACCGTCAGAAAATTCATATCACGCAACCCGGTGCCTACATTGCTAGGGGATATTCTACACTCTTTTCACACTCGCATAATGAGGAAAAGAGGTGTTCTTATGTGTTGCACTCCTCTCTTGACAAGATGGTTTATTTCTCATCTTCCCCAATCAGTATTAAAGAATGAGCAAGGTTCAAGGTGGTCACAAAGGTTGATGACGCTCAAACATTCAAACATTCATTGGTGTTCTCGATCCAAAGAGAATGTTATCATTGTTGACCATTGTGTAGAATTCCCTAATGTCCCTATACTTGGCATTAGGAGAGGAATCACCTACAACCCTTGCTTAGCCTTAAGACAGTTTGGTTATGCCCGAAGGGATGGCCCGCACGAGATGTTGATTCAAGGTTTGGTATTTGACTACGACAACGACGATCAAGGTCTTCTCCAGAGATTTATCCGAGCTTGAAGGATGTTGAACAAGGTGGATAGAAAGACTTTGGGGCACAAGAATTCCATCCCTCTTGAGCCTTACCTCAAATGGGTACGAACTCGCGCTCAGAGTCTTATGATGCCTTACCCCTTGTGATACAGTGGCATAACCGATTATTATAATGGTTTTCATTTTGCATTTTTTATTCGCAAAATGTCGTGATAAGCAAGAGTCGCCACCGACTTTTATTTCATCCAACCGGAAAGGAAAAAATTACAGAAAAAAAATCCTTTTTCGAGATTTTGAGTACGGGGGGTAGATTATAGAAAGGGAAGGTGTTAGAACCCTTTCTATCCATGGCTTTCCATGGGCTCTTAGGTAGTTGCTCATTTTTAAATTTCTTGTGTTTGTGTGCTTGTTTTTGAAAAATGTTTTACTTCGTGATAACCCTTGTATCAGTCCTCAAGGGTGTGATGAAGTTGTTTTGAACATTTGTTTGAAAAGTGTAAGTGTGAAAAGTTTTGATTTGAGCAAGTACCTACTAGCATCTACCCACTCGAAAAAAGATTGTTTCTATTCTTGTTTCCTTTAGACATCGCTATCCTACTATTGAGAAATAGGTAGCACCATCATTGGAATTTGTAAGGGTCAATTCGAAAGGGACGTACGGTCACTAAAACAATATTATGACACCTTAGTAGTAACCCTAGAGTCTTAAAATCTTTTCGAGGCAACATTTTCGAGGCAACATTTAAACGGGACAATTTGATCTCTTTAGACGGGAGGGCAACCACTAAGACACCCTATGCTTAATAATCGTTTACCGAAGGCAACCGAAGTGAGAGTATACCCTAAGAGTGAATATGTGCGAGTGATTTATTTTCAGTTTATTATCTTTGCACGTTAGGGTTTTCTAACCATTTTAATTTTGGCATGCATTCTTGCCATACAATCCTAAACATACACTAACAGTTAAGAGTTTTGCGGAAAGTAAAAGCGGAAAAAATTACCTATGCTTATTACATGGCTTTGACAGTTACATAATTGTCGTTGACAGTAAATAAAGTTGCGGAAATTTAAAAACCCTAATTAAAACTGTTACATCCTCAAAACAGTTACAAAAATAATAAAAGAACTAAATGCGCGCGGTAAGTTAAATGCGAGGCGATTAGGGTTTTGACCCTTTGACTAACCCTACTTGCGATTGACTAAAGAAAAAAATATTTTTTTATCATGTTTTGTTATTTGAGAAAATAATGGAGAATTAAATTAAAAGAAAATCCTCAGTCCTAATTTATATTAATTTTTTGAAAATAAATTAATTAATCCTAAACAACCTATTTTTGTATTTTTGTATTATTTGAGGAAAGAGAGAAAAATTAAATCAAGAGTTAACCTAATTTTCTAATTTAATTTTAATTGTAAAAAAAAAACAAATTAAAGTTACCCTAATTTAAATATTAATCTAATTAATTAACAAAATTAAATTTAATAAGAAAACAACTAAATCTAATATTTTTGACTTTTTATTTTATTTTTATGATTTAATTAAAACTGATTTTAAAAATAAAATAATTAAACAAAATAAAAGATAAAATCAGAAATAAAAAGAAGTTGAGAATTGAGCCTGTGTTGAATAGCAATGTTGGGGGTGTCAATCTGAATATCTTTGGCCCATTAAGCTCCCCAGCCCAATCAGCGCTGGATCCCGTGTAGTGTTGACTTTGTGGTGCATCCTACTCCTTCCTTGTAGGCGTTGGATCTTGGCTGGAGATGGATCTGATGGTCAGATCTTGAGTTGTATGGTGGATGGTTGGGAATATGATGTACCTGATCATATGAGAAAAAAATAATAGAAAGCAAATGTTGGGACCTGGGATCGAACCCAGGTCCTTATGCTCACCTCCAGTGATGCTTTGCCAGCCGCGCTACCATGTTCTTTTGTTCATATAATAGAAACAAAATAAACAATGGATTCAGAAAATACGCGCAGAATTTAAACTGGCCATTCATGGGCTGCCACGCATCACCTTCTTCGCTGCAACCGTCGTTTTAGAAAAAAAGGACTTTTACCTACAGACATCCACTGTAGGTATAACCCTGCATATTTCAAAAATGTTGTACACGCAAGATAAATGAAAGGTAATGGTACCAATAAACTCGCCTCATCCTCACGAGCATCATGGTACCTGATTCAAGGCCCAATTGATCCTGTACAAAAAGACCCTAAAAATAACACAAAAACCCTAGCAATGGCAACATTGTGTACAGACTTCGAAAACGCAATTAAATAATGCAGTTAGCTTGCAAACATGATGATAATCACAAATATGACAATTAAAATTGCTAATGATGCAAGAATTGGGATAATTGATTTTGAAAAAACACGCAAACCATGTGAGTTACAGTTGGTGTTTCTGGGTGCTTCAAGCCTTGCAAATGATCCAATTAGCTTCTGGGAAGGTCCAAGAATTGATTAGCAGTGTTGGAATGGTCTGAATTGATCTCTAGATGCAAAAATGATCCAACACTTTTTGTCACTTTTTTTGGAATCTGGTTTTGTGTTTTCACGACTGCTCCACCCTTTTCTTTGATCTAGAATTGTTCACTATATAACCTAGAGTAAATTAGGTTAACAAACTTGGACTAAATCTTTGCATTTATCCAAGATTTGATTTGATTTGTAAGCTATATGATATGTTGATATTTGAGCCAAATCATACCTTTCTTGTACCAATTGACCTTGATTCAATTTCATCTTGTTAACTCAGCATATCTTGATTGCCAATATGTCAAGAAAACAAATCAAATCATATCTTTGTTAATTTTCATCATTTATTTGATTTAATTCACTTTTTAATTAATGAAAAATCAAAATAAATTGAAAAATGAAGCACATAATGGGTGAGTGAACATTTGAGTCGTGGACTATATTATAATTGAGGTGAAAGCATAAAAAGTTGGGCCCATTTAGCAAAAAATGCAAATTTAAGCACATTTGACTTTTGGCAATTTTGCAAAAATGGTCAACTTGGCCAATGCATAACTCTCTCAATTTTAACCATAGAGAGATGTTCTTTGACTTTTTAGAAAGCTTAGGATATCCTCTAAACAACCCTTTTGGTCTCATCTCAATTGAGTCTTCCATGTTCATTTATGAAGCTTTGACCCAAAAGGGGTTTTTGTTGACTTTTCAAAAGGACCTATAATGTCAAAATTCATATCTTTTTGTGAGTGCATATTCTCGACTTGGAAGATGAATATGAATTGTAGGGAATTTCATCCTCCTAAAAATGATATTTCGATGGGTCATTTATAATAAAGTATAAGAAAGTTATGCTTGGTCAAAGTTGAGTTGACTTTTCCTATAAAACCCTAATTTAGCAACTTTTGGGTTTTGATGAATTATGATCAATCCTTGAGGAATCATGATCAACCATTTATCAAATGATGGATAATACTTCAAAATGAGTATGTTGACCAAAAATCTTGAAGTTTGACTGTATGTGGCCACAATTGACTTTTGACCTAGTACAGTGGATTTTCAGGCATTTGAGCAATTGACTGAGCAAACTTTTTCTGCAAGGCTTGAAACTTGACATGGATGATCTTGAGAACATATTAGGACAATGGTGAGCATTTGAGTCCTTTGTGGTTCACACATCTTGATGAAGATGGAAACCCTAATTTGAGGTATATTGCCTTAGGAGAGAGTTTGTCTGGTCAATTCTTGAACTTCCATGAGCAATTTGGGGACCTCACTTGCCATGTGTTGAGAAATATGGGAGGGAAAATTTTAGGGTACAACAGCTGCCCCTGTTCAATCTTCTTAAACCTGAAGATGTAGATTGGCTCGTCTTCCTTTCGTGATCTGAAGGTGGAAGATGATTGAACACTAGAGTGCCCAGAAATTTGCACTCACATGAAGTGGTACCGATGGGAGCTATCAGGAATGGGCTTACAAATGCCATTTGGAAGTTGAGGATTGAAGATTGTCGGGGATGGGCTTAAAGATGCCATCCAAAGAGGTGTCGATCGCATAAGAGACTCCTTTATGAGAACTCGTATACCTGTTGTTGAGGAGGACTTCGCTGGGGAATACTGGTCTCTGTCTTGGAAGAAATAGAGTTTTAGGAGCTTCTGTTATCCGTTACTCTACTGGGGAATAACTTCGGTTTAGGGAAGCGGAAGTGAACTGCATGTCTGGTCGGGGTATATGCTGCACCGTGACTTACTGGAGAGATGTGAAACCAATCGTGTTTGATAGGGTCCCGGTCTTACAGTGTTGTGGACTGCTGTCTAGGGATAAGAGAGGAAGAACCCGGATAGTAAGGTTATGAGAAGGAACCTGGATAGTAGAGTTACTTCGAGATGAAAGCCTGGATAGTAGGGCTTGAGAAAGAACCTGGATATTAGGGTTACTTCGAGATGAAAGCCTGGATAGTAGGGCTTGGGAAGGAACCTGGGTCGTAGGGTTACTTCGACATGAAAGCCTGGATAGTAGGGCTTGGGAAGGAACCTGGGTCGTAGGGTTACTTCGGCATGAAAGCCTGAATAGTAGGGTTGTGAGAAGGAACCTGGATAGTAAGGTTACTTCGAGATGAAAGCCTGGATAGTAGGGATGGAAAAGGAACTTAGATAGTAGGGTTACTTCGACATGAAAGCCTGGATAGTAGGGCTGTGAGAAGGAACCTGGATAGTAGGGTTACTTCGACATGAAAGCCTGGATAGTAGGGCTTGAGAAGGAACCTGGGTTGTAAGGTTACTTCGACATGAAAGCCTAGATAGTAGGGCTGTGAGAAGGAACCTGGATAGTAGGGTTACTTTGACATGAAAGCCTGGATAATAGGGCTGTGAGAAGGAACTGGATAGTAGGGTTACTTCGACATGAAAGCCTGGATAGTAGGGCTTGATAAGGAACCTGGGTTGTAAGGTTACTTTGACATGAAAGCCTGAATAGTAGGGCTGTGAGAAGGAACCTGGATAGTAGGGTTACTTTGAGATGAAAGCCTGGATAGTAGGGTTTTGAGAAGGAACCTGGGTAAGGTTGCTTCGTGAGGAGTTTGGGTAAAACTGCATCTGAACCGAGAAGGAACCTGGGTAAGGTTGATTTGTGAGGAGTTTGGGTAAAACTGCAGAAGGAACCTGGGTAAGGCTGCTCGTGATGAGTCCGTGTAGGGCTTTAGGAGGAACCTGGGTAGGGTTACCTCGGGATAAGTCTGTGTAAAACTTCGGCAGGAACCTGGGTAAGGTTACTTTGTGATAAGTTCGTGTAAAACTTTAGAGGAAACCTGGGTAAGGTTACTTTGGGATAAGTTCGTGTAAAACTTCAGAAGGAACCTTGAGATGAAAGCCTGGATAGTAGGGCTTTGAGAAGTAACCTTGATTGTAGGGTTACTTCGAGATGAAAGCCTGGATAGTAGGGCTGTGAGAAGGAACCTGGATAGTAGGGTTACTTCGAGATGAAAGCCTGGATAGTAGGGCTGTGAGAAGGAACCTGGATAGTAGGGTTACTTCGAGATGAAAGCCTGGATAGTAGCGCTTTGAGAAGGAACCTTGATCGTAGGGTTACTTCGAGATAAAAGCCTGGATAGTAGGGCTGTAAGAAGGAACCTGGATAGTAGGGTTACTTCGAGATGAAAGCCTGGATAGTAGGGTTATGAGAAGGAACCTGGATAGTAGGGCTGTGAGAAGGAACCTGTGTAGGGTTGCATTTGTCGCACCGATGATTACTCTGTTTAGCTTCGAGTGTTAATCGTGGACCTGCTGGAAATTGTTGATAATAACTGTCTTCCCTAAAATAAATACATGGTTAGTTATGTGCGATGCATGAGATGCATTGTGATGAGGTTCTCAAAATAATTGAGATTATGTTATATGTAATATATGTACATGTCATGATGTATGAACATGAAATGCTGACGTAATAATCTGGGTCTGGGAAAATAAATCCATGACTGTTGTTTGGAGAGTATGAGAAATGGTATTCTTGACTGCTGCAAAAAACTATAGTTCCTCTACTTCTGTTGGGGATGGTGAACAAAGATGACTAGCTGGGGACTCACATCCATTCGGCTGGTGAATATTCTGCCGGAAGAGACCCTGTCTGAGGATAACTCTGCGGGGAATAACTCTGTTGGAGAGGAGATACTCTGTTAATAGATCTGCTGATTTGGAGAAATAAACTCAGCTGGGGATGAATTTCCTTTGCTGGTGATAATGAATTCTGTTGGAGATTGAATTTCTGCTTGTGAGAGAAATAAACTCTGCTTGGGGAAAAATTTACTAACTCACTCGCGATTGTGAACCTCAGCTGGGGAGAGTTATGTCCTGTTCGGGAAAGCTAACACCACTGTCTTTGGATACTTTTTACTCAGTGGGGAGTGTGCTACTCATGTTCTCAAGCTGGCTCTATCCTGGTACCTGATGGGCAGAGTAACTGTAAGGTTTAGGCACTTCTTGTTTTCCCTGTTTTTGGCATTACGAGTAATCGTCTTTTGTTTCTTGTGTAAATATTTATGAGCAGCCATTATTTTCAAATTCATATGTAAAAAATGAATCATTGGACGTTCTTGCAAAACAAAACAGAAAAAGAAAAACAAATTGAAATTTCTTGTGAAAATGAATTGTATTGATTTTTGCAATTGGCCCGTAATAGGCATTTTTGTACAAAGAGGATGACGTCCTAGTAAGAGAACGCCGCCGAAAGAAATTGCAATTTGTAAAAAAGAAAACAGTTATGTGAAATAATCCCATCGGGTTCCAACTCTGGTATTGCCTTTATATCTTCAAGCGTCTCATCACCTTGCTACTTGGCCGAAGGTTGATCAGATTGATCGGCGTTGTCCGATCTTGATAGTTGATACCAAAGTCTGGTTGCGAGATGATCCAATGAGACATAGTGTTACGCTTCGATCCCTAATTTTTTCCTGGACCGCCCTTTCGGGTTTTCAGTCCACTGGGATACCCTTTTTTGCCCAAGTCGCCTTTTCAGTTTTTCGACTTGCCGGGTGTACAATTTTTCATTTTCATCCCTTACTTTTGCCCGAACCCTTTTGGTTCACTGGGAAGCCCTTTTTTGCCTAGGCCAGTCAACCTAGCGGGTCTTTGATTATGCGTAGTATCTTTTCACTATGTCTGCATTGACGGGGTGAGAGAGGTCGTCACCATCCATGGTGGTTAGAATCATAGCTCCTCCCGAGAAAATGTTCTTAACCACAAATGGCCCTTCGTATGTGGGGGTCCATTTGCCCCTGGGATCACCTTGCGGTAGTATGATGCGCTTGATCACCAGATCCCCGACTTGATATTCTTGACGTCTGACTTTCTTGTTAAAAGCCTTGATCATTCTCTTTTGATACGTCTAACCATGATAGATATCAGTAAGTCTCTTTTCATCGATTAGATTCAGCTGATCAAGTCGGGTTTGGATCCAGTCGTCTTCGTTCAAACTCGCATCCTTCATAATCCTAAGAGAGGGTATATGGACTTTGATGGATAGGACTGCCTCCATGCCATACACCAAAGAGTAGGGTGTTGCCCCTGTCGACGTTAGTGCTGAGGAACGATACCCATGAAGAGCGAATGGTAACATCTCATGCCAGTCTTTATATGTCACCGTCATCTTCTGCATAATTTTTTTGATGTTCTTGTTAGCTGCTTCAACAGCGCCATTCGTCTTCGGCCGGTAGGGAGAAGAGTTATAATGATGTATCTTAAACTGTTTGCAGAGCTCGGTGATCATTGTGTTATTGAGATTTGTACCATTTCCAGTAATAATCTTCTCTAGTACACCATATCGACAGATGAGATTGTGTCGGATAAACCATGCCACGACGTTCTTGGTTACTGTAGCAAAGGAAGCTGCCTTAACCCACTTCATGAAGTAATCAATTGATACCAGAATGAAGCGATGCCCGTTAGATGCAGTAGGTCTGATCTCGCCGATCATGTCGATGCCCCGTATTGCAAAGGGCCAAGGAGCTGTCAAGACATTCAGAGGGACTAGAGGCACATGCATCTTATCAGCATAGATTTGGCATTTATGACAGGTTCGAGAGTGCTGATAACAATCGGCTTCCATAGTGGACCAATAGTATCCTTCCCGTAGGATCTTCTTAGACATGGTGTGTCCACTAGAATGGGTTCCGAAAATGCCTTCATGTAGATCTGTCATGATCCTTTCTGCTTCACTCTTGTCTACACACCGTAGTAGTGTGGTGTCATGGTTGCGTTTATAGAGGATCCCATTGCTAAGAAAGAATTTTGCAGCGAACCTTCTCAGAAACTTCTTATCATTGATAGATGCCCCTTCGGAATACTCCTGAACCTCGAGATCCCTTTTGACTTCGTGAAACCAGGGTTTGTCTGCCACTTCTTCGGTGTCGATATCACAGTAGTGTGCGGGTTCATCCAACCTCTCAATGGTAATCTGGGGAGCTTCATTGTCCCACCTGACTTTGAACATAGAAGACATAGTAACTAGCGCGTCCTCTAACTGATTCTCCTCTCTTGGGAAATGTTAAAAGGTTACCTCCTCAAAGTGTGGGAGCAATGTCAGTACATACTCTTTGTAAGGAATAAGATTCGGGTGCTTCGTATCCCACTCGCCTTTGATCTGACTTATTACCAGAGCGGAATCTCCGAATACACTCAAGAACTTAATCCTCAGGTCAATAGCAGATCGAATACCCATGATACACGCTTCATACTCTGCCATATTGTTGGTGCATCTAAAACATAATCAGGCGGTGAACGGAGTATGACAGCCCTCAGGAGATATAATTACAGCGCCAATGCCGTTACCCAATGCGTTCGAGGCTCCATCAAAATACATAGACCATCGGGATCCCTCCTCGGGTCCTTCATCCGGTCCAGGTTCTTCGCATTCGGTTACTGTGATACGGTGGGAGAACTGACTTGGGATTTTGTGTTTGTGTTTGCAAATGTTTCGGTTTAGCAATAGTCGCCATCGACTTTTTATTTTATCCTAAGGAAAGGTCAAAAAGCACAGGAAAGACCTTTGAGATATTTTCTTGGGTTCGGGGAGTAGATTATGAAAAGGGAAGGTGCAAGCACCCTTTTCATCCATGGTTATCCATGGGCTCTTAGTTACTTGTTTAGATCACTTGCTTTTGCTTTTCAATTGTTTGAAATGGTGCTTTGTGTGTGGTCTTGAAAGATGTTTTGAAAAGAGGCCATCATTGTGGCAACCTTTGTAATGATTCTTGTTTGAATGTATACAAAGGTGTTTTTGTCTTTTTGAAAAGATTTCAATGTTTGAAAGTTTGATTCGGGAAATGTTTTGAAATTGTGTTGTGAAGTGTGTTTGAAAATAGCAAGGATGTTTTTGCAAGTTTTGATCAAGTAACTAAGAGCTATCTACCCTATTTTACTCAAAGATCTTTCCTATATGTTTTTAACCCTTTTGATAGTGTTGTTTCACCATTGCATTTGGTGAATAACCTTGTGTTAGGATGTTAAACGGGACAGGCGCGGGTCGTCGTATAGACCATGATAGCAATTGTGTTAAATATTTTTAGCAAATCTTTGAGGGACTTGATCGTTTTGTTTAGGCAACCAAGATAGCGTCATCGAGGGACTGTGATCTTTTTATTTTGTTTTTGTTTTGCCAAAGTACCCAACATGCGTAACATGGCCCATTTTAAGGCAACAAGTGGATTGTAACCCTAGGGGTGCAAGTGTGTATTGTGCTTGATTTTCATGCATTTTTGTCTTTGATTAGGTCAAGCTACTTGTTGATTTTGATTTTGCATACAAACCCTAATTCTCTAATCATGGCATAATTGAAAGCGTAAAGTGCGAGAATTAAAAGTCTAAGCTATTACAATATGATTATGGGGATGAGAGTATAATCTTTGAATGGAGGTATTTGACAAGAAATATAAACCCTAGTTTACTATTACATCCAAATTGAATTCACAATGCATAAATATTAAATGGACAATATTTGAATAAACAAAATAAATAAATATATCAAGTAATATGAATTATGCAAAAAAGGTTTTTGTTTGTTTATGTATGTAAAAGTATTTAATGTAAAAAATAAAGAAATAAATAAAAAGATTAATTTTATTTGTTTAAGGGTAAAACCCTAATTTCTTTAAGAAAATAAATATATTATATTATTTATATATAATAAAAATAAAATATTATATGTAAAAGAGTAAAAAGTTTTTTATTAAGTATATTTAATAATAAAAATAAAAGTGTAATTTTTATATTTTTATTCTAAAAATCTAATAAAATGAGAATATATATATATATATATATATATATATATATATATATATATATATATATATATATATATATATATATATATATATATATATATATATATATATATATATATATATATATATATATATATATATATATATATATATATATATATATATATATATATATATATATATATATATATATATATATATATATATATATATATTAATTATATTAAATATGTACAATGTAAAAATAAAATATGTACAAAAATAAATTATATTTATAATAATATTTTCAGTGTGAATAAAAATAAGAAATTAAAAATAAAAGTATAATTTACATATTATTTTCAAGTTTAAAGAAATAAGATAAAAGTATTTAAAATGTTTTCTATGTTAGAAAAATAAAAATAAAATGCAAAATAAATGTGAAAAAATTATGAAAACATTTTTGAGCATTTTTTATATTTGGAAATAAATAAATAAAGTCAGAAATGAAAATAAAAATTCAAAAATATAAAAATACAAGAAATTGGGCCAGGGGGTGCAAAAAAGAAAAGAAGGGGTGTCAAGAGTGAGCCAGGCCAAGCCCAACCCACCACTTCATCTTCAACCTCCAGATTTTGAAAAAAAACACGCGCGCCTGTTATCCAACATGAACATCCTGCATACGAGCTCTATTGCAAAAACACATAACATCAAACTTGTAGAGAATTTCAAGACGATTCCAACCATATAAAAAACTTGTATTAACTCTCAAAGACCAGAGAGAATTTCTCTGGCCCTAAAATCTGACCTAGTTTTTTCAGCATGTTCATGGATGAAATTCTCTTAGCACACTTAATATAAATGAAAACTGAGCATATGTACAACTTCATGGCAATGAATACTACATTTTTTATTCACAAACCTAAAGCTAAATGTTCCTAAATAGAGAGATAGGAAGTGGAGAAAAACCTGTTTCAGTTGACTTCGTGTAGGGCAATGTAGTGCTTTTCAACAAGGCTTGAGATGTCTGGTAGCTTGGTTGAACTTCACTTGACCTTCTCCAATAGCTAGCTTGCCTTGAATGTCCTTGAATCAGCCTATAGAACTCAACCTGCACAAGCTCAAAATGAAAATGGCAAAAACTATAAATGGAGTTATAGTTTATGTTTGAGGTTTGGGATAGCTTGGGTGAGTTGAATGGAAGGTGTTTGAAGCAACTTGGGGCAAAACGCATGAGCCAAATGAGCTATGGAACTCAAGTTGCAGAACCTGCCCTGTTTTGCCAAAGGAATTTGATTTCTGGCTATGGGGTGTTTTGAGGCTCAAGCAATCGTGTTTCTAGCTCAAAGGGATGTGAGAAAGATGTTCAAACTGTTTGCATAAGCTGGTATTGGCTGGTTTTCAAGTTCTAAGGTTTTGGACAAGTTTCTTGTTTTTGAAGTAAAAATGTGGAAGTCATCTCTCTATGGCCTGTACAGGCTATCCAATCCTTTGTACACGCTGCTCTTGGCCCCTCTAACATGTAGATTTGATTATCTCTCTCAGATATGGACCAATGCTCAAGGGATTTAGTTTTGACATAAAGCATACTTAAGCAAAAATGGAAATGTACATTTTTCTACTTAGGGCTTAATTTTGTGTACAATGTCCAAATGACCAAAACAAAAGCTTAGACTGATGAATTTGCATTTAATTATGGAGTGTGAAGTGGTTTAGAGGCCTGTAAAATAGTGTAAGGCATGTTGACTTGAAATGGCAACTTGTATGAACATGAATATGCCATGGATGAAAAGTGAGTTTTTGCCAACTTCAAGCCTTCGATTATCCCTAACCACAAATGTGTTTGAGGAGTTCTTGGACAATATGGAAAGCTTGAAACATGCTTTATAATCCATCTTTGAAATGCAACTTGATATTCCAAGTGGAACTATGTGAAAAATGGCCAAGAAGATAGATCAAAATCCTGCCTAAACTAGGGTAAAATTTCACTAAGTTAAAAGTTTTAGGGACCCTTGTTCCAAAAATCATAAATTGATATCCAAGATTCTTTTGAGAAAACTTTGTCAATCAAAGTTGTAGACTTTGTGGAGGACTACAACTTTCATGTTTGAGGTTTTGTTTGAATCCATTTGCATCATGGTGAAAATGTTGGGCAAAGTTAGGAAAAATTAAGAAAATTTCATAACTTAGAAAAATTCTAAGTTATGAAAATTTTCAATTTCAAACCCTAATTTGCAATTTTGGGTTTCTTGATAAACAAGTTTCATATTTTGACACATCTTGATGAAAAATGACCTTTGACACTTGATTTTGACCAAAAAGTCAAAGTTTGACTTTTCAGTGTACAGTCAAATTTTGATCAGTTGACTGAAAAATTCATCTGTCAATCCAAGGCAATTGAGGTCTTTTGAACTTGTTGAATAGGTCAAGATGATGCCATTGAGTTCTTGAGTCCATGGTTGAGCTTAATTTTCCATTGGCTAGGTCAAAAAGTCAGAAATTGCCTTTGTACAATCAAAACCCTAAAAATGACCATTTTGCCCTTTTGATGATCTGACCAAATTTCTTGTGGAGTTGTGGTCCAAACTTGATCAAATGGTTCATATGAGTTGATAATGTTGACGTGGGTCAAAATTCATGAGGTTTGACTGTAAATTGGCCACAGTTGACTTTTTCCCCAATACAGCTGATTTCTAGGTCAACTATCCAATTGACTGGGCAAAAATTTGATTCAAGGCTTGAAACTTGGTATGGACAAACTTAGGAGTACAATATGAAGTATGAAAGTCAATTTGAGCATTGAAGGTCCAAAAATACCTGTGCAAACTCAAACCCTAATTTAGGTCATCAGTGCAAGGAGATGTCTTGAGCAGTGCAAACCCTAGCTTGGTCTTGAGTTTAAAGAGCCTTGTGAGGGGAAATATTGATAAAATGAGAGGGAAAATTTTGGGGTACAACAGTTGCCCCTGTTTAATCTTCTTGAACCTGAAGAGTTAGATTGGCAAGTTTTCCTTTCTTGACTCGAAGGTAAAAGAGGATTGGACACTAGAGTGCCCGTAAATTTGCACTCGTCAAAATGTAGCTGAGGGAATGGGCTTAAAGATGCCATTTGGAGATGGTAGAATCTTGCTGGAGATGGGTTTAAAGAGGCCATCCAAGATTGTTGGTTGAAAATCAGTAGAAAGAACATCAGAATGGTATCTGTGTCTGGAACGTATCTGAGTTGTATCTGGAGATTGGATTTATATAAGCAACGGAATGGCGTCCTTATCTGGAGCGTATCCGAGCTGTAACTGTATTTTGATTCTTGAATGAATATTAAAATGACTGCCATGTCTAGAGTGTATCTGTATTGTATCTGAATTTCGAATGAGTGACAGAGAAACATTTGTGTATGGAGCATCTCCGGGATGGGGAATAAATTCTGAATGAGTGACAGAATGGAAACCGTGTCTGGCGCGTATCTGGACTGTATCCGAAGTTGAGATCTGTATGAGTAGCAGAATGACTTCCGAGTCTTGGAGTGTATCTGAACTATAACTGGGATCTTGGACAAATGACAAAATGACTTCCATGTCTAGAGTGTATCTGAACTTGAAGTTGATAGTTGAATCTGAATGAGAAATAGAATGGCTATCGTGTTTGGAGCGTATCTAATATGTATCTGATTGCTGAAGTCTGAATGAGTAGTAGAATGACCGCCGTGTCTGGGGTGTATCCATATTGTATATGAAATAAAGAGATCTGAATGAGTAACAAAATGACTTCCATGCCTTGGAGTGTATCTGTGCTGTATTTGAGATCTTTGAACATTTGTTAAAGACAAATTTTAATCTTATCCTAAAAAGGGTAAAATGTTAGCTAAAACACAAAGTTATGTTGCATGATATGTATGATCCAATAAAATGTGTTCTATCAATGTCTACGATGTATGAATGTAATGCATGTGCATGTAAGCTGATTAGCTGTCCCGCTGAGGAAAATAAATCCTTGATAGCTAGAGATAATGAAATCTTTGACTGCTACCGGGGAAAATAAATCCTGGACCGATGTTGGGGATTCCAAAAATCTTAGATTGCTGAAGATGAGAAATCCTTGCTGGCTACTGTTAGGGATAGAAAATCCTTGGCAACCTGCGGGGATTATCAAAATTTTGACAACTTCTGTGGGGATGTGAGAATCCTTCATGACTTTTTGGGGAAAATGAGGATAACTCTGACGATCTCTACTGGGGAATTAAAACCTGGGAGGCTCCAGCTGGGGAAATGGATTTCAAGGTTTTAGCTTTGTTGAGGATCTGAATGACATACTGTAGGGGATTTCTTCTAGAATAGCCTAAAGACGTTTTCCTATACTTTCGACCTAACAGTAATTATTCTTTCTTATTTTGTTTTATTTGTAATCAGTGATTATATTCAAATGCATATGCTCATTTAACAAATCATTGGACGTTTTCAAATAAGACATAAGTGTAAAAAGAAAAGGAAAGGTAAACAAATTTCTGCACTTTGAAGTAATTTTGTATTAACTTTGTGTAAGTATTTTGTACAAAGGAGACAATCATCCTAGTAAGATAATGTTGTCGTAAAATTGAGAAAAATTTTATACAAAGAAAGATGGCTATGTGTAATAATTCCATGGGGTTCCCATTCTGCTATAGCCTTCACAACTCTGAGTATCTTGTCCATTCGTTGCTTCGTCCGCAGATGATTGGATTGATCAGAAGCCTGGAGCTTGCCCGTGAAGAGATTATCCTTAAAGTGATCCGACGAGACATAATCATACGCTTTAATTCCATAACTTTTGCCTGGACCGCCCTTTCGGGTTTTCGATCCACCGAGAAACCCTTTTTTGCCCAAGTCGCCCTTTCGGGTTTTCAACTTGCCGGGTGTACAAATTTTTTTGTTTATCCCTAATTTTTGCCTGAACCGCCCTTTCGGGTTTTCGATTCACCGGGATGCCCATTTTTTCCCAAGTCGCCCTTTCGGGTTTTCAACTTGTCGGGTTGTTTTATGCATAGTATCTTTTGACTATGTCTGCGTTCGCAGGATGCGGCAGGTCGTCGCTGTCCATGGTGGTCAGAATCATTGCCCCACCAGAAAAGATGTTCTTGATCATAAATGGTCCTTCGTAAGTAGGAGTCCATTTTCCCCTGGGATCACTTTGCGGAAAGATGATTCACTTGATTACAAGATCCCCGACTTGATATACTTGTCTCTTGACTTTCTTGTTGAAAGCTTTGATCGTCCGTTTTTGATACGCCTGACCATGGCAGACAGCAGTAAGTCATTTTTCGTCCATCAAGTTAAGTTGATCAAGTCGGGTCTGAATCCAATCGTCTTCACTCAAACCAGCATCCTTCATAATCCTCAAGGATGGAATCTGAACCTCGATAGGTAAAACAGGTTCCATGTCATATACCAAAGAATAGGGGGTTGCCCCAGTTGAAGTGCGTGCCGTGGTATGATACCCGTGCAGAGCAAATGGTAACATCTCATGCCAGTCCTTGTAGGTGACTGTCATCTTTTGAATGATCTTCTTAATATTTTTGTTCGCGGCTTCAACAACACCGTTCATCTTTGGCCGATAGGGAGATGAATTGTGATGTTGAATCTTGAACTGCTCGCACAGAGAGGTGATCATAGTATTGTTCAAATTTGTACCGTTGTCAGTGATAATCTTGTCGGGGATACCGTACCGGCATATGAGGTTCTGCTTGATGAAGCGGGCAACCATATTATTTGTAACGGAGGTGAAGGAAGCTGCTTCGACCCACTTGGTAAAGTAATCAATGGTCACCAGGATGAAACGGTGTCCATTGGATGTTGTAGGTTTGATATCTCCAATCATGTCGATTCCCTACATCGCGAATGGCCAAGGAGCTGTTAAGACATTGAGAGAAACTGGGGGAATATGTACCTTGTCAGCATAGACTTGGCATTTGTGACAAGTACGGGAATATTGATGACAATCAGCTTCCATGGTAGACCAGTAGTAGCCTTCCCTTAGAATCTTCTTAGCCATTGTGTGACCGCTCGAGTGGGTGCCAAAGGTGCCATTATGTAGTTCGGCCATGATCTACTCAGCTTCAACCTTGTCCACATAACGGAGTAGGACACAATTAAGATTGCGCTTGTATAGGATACCATTACTCAGAAAGAATTTGGCCGCGAACCTCCTTAAGAACTTTTTGTCGTTGATTGAAGCTCCTTCAGGGTATTCTTGTGTTCGAGATACCTTTTGACGTCGTGAAACCAAGGTCGGTCCACCACTTCTTCGGTATTAATCTCGTGACAATGAGCAGGTTTGTCCATTCGTTCAATGGTGATTTGAGGTGCCTCATTATCCCAGTTGAGTTTAAACATGGAAGATATTGTAGCCAGAGCATCTGCTAGCTGATTTTCTTCTCGCGGGAAGTGCTCAAAGGTAATCTGCTTGAAATAAGGCAACAATGCCAGGACATGTTCTTTGTATGGGATGAGATTAGGATGTTTAGTGTCCCATTCTCCTTTGATTTGACTGATAACCAAAGCTGAGTCCCCAAATACAACCAGAGATTTGATTCCCAAGTCAATTGCAGCCTTGAGACCAAAAATACAAGCTTCATATTCGGCCATGTTGTTGGTGCAACTGAAGCAGAGTCTAGCAGTGAAAGGTGTATGACAACCTTCTGGAGAGATAAGTACCGCGCTGATACCGTTGCCAAGTGCATTTGAAGCACCATCAAAGTACATGGTCCATTGGGATCCTTGTTTAGGTCCGTCATACGGTCCGTTACCTTCAATGTTGTCCAATGTCATAATGTTCTCGTCAGGGAAATCAAACCTCATAGATTGGTAATCTTCGATGGCTTGATGAGCTAGATGGTCAGCTAGTACACTCCCCTTTATAGATTTTTTGGTGGTGTAATGGATATCATACTCTATCAGGATCATTTGCCATGTAGCGATTCTTCCGGATAAAGCAGGCTTTTCGAAGATATACTTGATCGGATCCATCTTGGAAATCAGCAAAGTGGTATGTGTCAACATATACTGCCTTAGCCGGCGAGTAGCCCATACCAAAGCGCAACAAGTTTTCTCGAGCAGTGAGTAGCGAGTCTCACAGTCGGTAAACTTTTTGCTAAGGTAATAAATGGCATGCTCTTTTCGGCCAGACTCGTCATGTTGGCCCAATATGCACCCCATTGAATTATCCAAAACAGGCAGATACATGATTAAAGGCCTTCCTTCGATGGGTGGCATCAAGATAGGAGGTTCCAACAAATACTCCTTGATCTTATCAAAAGCAACTTGACAGTTATTGTTCCATTCAACCACCTGATCCTTCTTCAATAGCTTGAAGATGGGCTCACAGGTAGATGTTAGGTGAGAGATGAACCTTGCAATGTAGTTTAAGCGTCCCAGGAAACCTCTAACCTCCTTCTCAGTGCGGGGGGCAGGCATTTCTTGTATGGCTTTGACTTTAGCAGGATCAACCTCGATGCCTTTGTTACTGACGATAAATCCCAAAATTTTACCGGACCTGACTCCGAAAGTGCACTTGATAGGATTCAGCCTGAGCTTATATTCCTTTAACCTGACAAACAACTTTTGCAGATGGTCGAGGTGTTATTATTTTGTTTGTGAACGGGCTATCATGTCATCTACGTAGACTTCAATCTCATGATGTATCATGTCATGAAACAAAGCTACCATGGCTTGCTGATAGGTTGTCCCGACATTCTTTTGTCCGAATGGCATCACTTTATAGCAGAAGGTACCCCACTGCGTAACAAAAGTAGTCTTCTCCATGTCTTCGGGGGCCATTTTGATCTGGTTGTATCCCGAGAATCCATCCATGAAGGAAAACACCTTATGTTGAGCTGTATTGTCGACCAAAATGTCAATGTGTGGTAGTGGAAAATCATCTTTAGGGCTAGCCCTATTTAAGTCTCTGTAGTCCATACACATCCTGACTTTGCCGTCCTTCTTAGGTACGGGCACAATGTTAGCAACCCATTATGGATAGGAAGTAACATCCAGAAAGCCAACACTGAACTGCTTCATTACTTCAGCTTTGATCTTTTAGGACTTGTCGGACCTCATTCGGCGGACTTTCTGCTTGATCGATGGACAATCTTCTCTTGTAGGGATACAGTGAACCACAATATCTGTATCCAGTCCCGACATGTCTTCATAGGACCAGGAAAAGATCTCAACATATTCATTCAACAACTGAACTAAGCGCTCTTTGACATTTGGCTCCAGGTTGGCACTCACTTTAACCTCTTTTCTGTCTTCCTCTGTTCCCAAATTGATAGTCTCTAGCAACTCTTCATGGGGCAGAATAGCCCTTTCTTCTTGTTGCAAAAGTCTAGCTAACTCTCCAGGCACTTCACAGTCTTCATCACCTTCGTACTCGGCATGATTGACCAAATCTTCAGAGTCACCGAAGGCCAAAGCAGAATAGTCACCCATGGAATCCGGAGTGGATGGATACCTGCATTTTGTGAGTGTGGGTGTGTGTAAGGGATAGCCATCCTTAAAAAAAATAAAATGTAAAAGGAAAGAAAATGAACACAATAGTTTATAGATGAAAACGTCCATGATTCATTAAAAATTGCATATGAAAATGAAGAATCAAAACCCTTACAAATGGACCTATATGCCCCGGGTAAGGCATAAGGCGAAAAGAGTGTACGAATTGTTTAATTATTACAGACCAAGCAGGAAATATTCAAAGATAAATTACTGATTGATGAAAGTGATGGGAACGAAGTCTTTCGCCTCCCAGTTGTTTAATCCTCCTTCAATGGTTGGAAAGATCCAATCTTCAAAATTGCCTTCTTCATTATCATCTTCCAAAGCATGAACTCCATGGTGCGTGATTTTTAGGGGCGGTCCTCCAGCCCGGGAGTGACACACAACTTTCTGGCCAGCAGCAGTGAAAGTCAATTCGAACTTGTCTGTCTTGTGAGGAAAATCTGGCAATTTCCCCCACACTGTACTTCCTCCTTCGTTGATTACAGCCTCCGCATCTTTAAGGGATGACATTCGGGACACAGGCTTGGTAGGCACATCAATCATTGTCTTTGCTACCGTGACTTCAGGAGAAACCTCTTCAAAGTGTTGGAAAGGCGTTTCTATGAATTCGCCATCTAACTCCACGTAGCGGAAAGAGTTAAGGTGACTTATCATATACTCCTCCTCACCATGAACCATTACGATTTTACCCTGAACTGGATATTTTAGCATTTGGTGTAGATAATAAGTGACTTCCCCAGCGTTATGGATCCATGGCCTTCCCAACAAGCATGAATATGAAGGATGGATGTCCATCACATAAAAAGTAGAGTTGAAAATTTATGTACCCACTTTGATTGGAATGTCCACTTCTCCGTGAAGCATCCGCTTAGAACCGTCGAAGGCTCTAACAATGATGTTACTGGGTTTTAGGGTCAAACCTTCACAGTCCAATATGTCCAACGCCTTCTTTGGTAGAACATTTAAAGATGAACCGATATCAACCAGAACATGAGCAAGCGTGGTCCCTCTGCACTCTACCGAGACATGCAGCGCATCGTTATGTTTTCTTCCCTTATGGGTTAAATCAGCATCAGAGAAACCAAGACCATTATCGGCTATAAGGCTAGCCACGCACTCTTGAAACTGGTCTGCAGAAGTTTCTTGAGGCACGTGTTCCGTCTTTAAAAATTTGATCAAGGCTTTAGCATGGGTCTCAGAGCAGAGTAAGAGAGCCAGCATAGAGATTTTGGAAGGGGTTTGCCCCAGCTGCTCTACGACATCATAGTCGCTCTTCTTAATTATCTTTAAGATTTCTTCCATCTCTTTTTGGGTGGTCTCGGGGATGACCAAAGTCTGAGCCTTCGTCCTGACAGGCGCCTCTTGGATCCCCTTACCTTTATCAGAGGGTCTAGCTTCGGGAGCATCAACTTCTTCAATTACTGGACTTTGCACATATGGCTTGATAGGCACAAAAGCTCTTGAGGGTCTGAAGGCTGCCCGTGGAGGAGCAATATCCAGAGAGAAGATTCTTCCACTACGAGTTCTCTTGCTTGTCCCTGCAATATTCCCTATATCAGGGGTTTCTTCATCGGAATTCTCTTCGGCTGATTCGATCTGCTTGACACCATGGTAGAAGATCTCTCCTCCGTAATTCCATGGTATCGTCTTGTTAGACTTATACAGGATAGGCCCCGACATGGTAATCTTCAGCGGTACAAACTTAGGATCAGGCGTAATATTAACAGGCCTTTTGCAGGTCTTGGAAAGATTGTCGGAGATGGTGATTATAGCGATGTCATTGATTGAAGTAACAAAGGTAGCAGGAGTAACATGAGTGATAGTAGCAACAGGGCTCTTCTGAAAGAGGATCTCTTGAGTATCCATCAGGCGTTGGATGCCTGATTTCAACAGTGGGCAGTCAGATTGCAAGGTTGAACAGAAGTAACAGTCTTTTCTACAGCCTGGGAATATCCCGGCTTTCAACAGATTCACTTTAATCATCGGCAACAGAGTCATTAATTCATCAACAACGGTAACATGAAGATCTTCCACAATTGCATGGACATTATGACCATGTTTTGGCATAGGAGCAGATATCACATTAGGTTTTTCGGGCGCATCAAACTCTACTTCCTTGGCATCTATCAGATCTTGGATTTTGTTTTTAAGAGCCCAACAGTTGTTGGTATCATGCCCTACACTGTCCGAGTGGTATGCACATTTTACATTGGAATGATAATAAGGAGAAGAGGTATTTGGGTTTTTTGGCGCTTCTTTCAAGTTGGTAAGGTTCAGCTTTAACAGATGAGGGAGGACTTGAGCTGGTATCATATTGATTCGGGTGAACTGCCGTTGTGGCCTTTCTACCCTTTGTTGGTTAGCTCTTGGTTGATTGTTGCGAGGTTGATCGACTGAAGAATTCTGGATCATCACAACCCCCACCACTGTTCGGCGCTCTATTCTCCCTTGATTTCTCTGGGCATGAATAACAGAAACTTCCTTCTTGGCTGGGAAGGTTTTCTTGATAGCAGTGGAAACGAAAGCATCCTTCTGAATTTTACCACTCTTAATGCCAACCTCGACCCTTTCACCGGTTAAAATTAGTTCGGTGAACCATGCAGATGAGTTCCCGATCAAGTGATTGAAGAATGGACCTGACAAGGTCCCTAAAAACATGTCAACCATCTCTCTATCCGACAATGGTGGCTGCACCCTTCCAGACAAATCCCGCCATTTCTGGGCATACTCCTTAAATCCCCCATTAGAGGCCATACCCATACTCTGTAGTTGAGTACGAGTAGGCGCTAAATCTGCGTTGTATTGGTATTGTCGGTAGAAAGCAGCAGCTAAATCTTCCCAGTTATGAACATCAGATCTCTCAAGTTGATAGAACCAATCTAATTGCATACCCGACAAACTATCTTGAAAAAAGTGGACCCAAAGATCCTTATCAGAAGAGTGAGGTTGGATCTTTCTGACGTAGGATCTCAGATGCATCTTCGAACAGGACAAACTGTCGTATTTAGCAAATGTAGGTACTTTGAACTTGGGAGGAATGACGATCCCTGCGACCAACCCTAGTTCTTTGAAATCTAGCCCAGGTACCCTTTGCAACTCCATGGCTGCCAATCGATCCTCAAGATTTTTATACTTATCATCCGCCGGAGGATATTGTTGTTCGGAGTAATCTTCATCCTCTTCCTCTTCTTCTTCTTCCTCTTCAGATTCAGAGGGCATTGCAACTCCTTTTCCTTTACCAACCCCTTCGTCAGACGTCGAGGGGAACTCCAGAACTCTCCTAGTCTGATGCTCAAATCTTCTTCCCATAGTGGCCACACCAATCCTTTTCTTTTTCTTCCTTTCTGGTTCCTTCTCTTTCTCTAACAGTGCTTTAAGATCCTCTTGACCCTTTGCTAAGGTCATGAGGAGTTGTTGGAATTGTGAATTCAGTGCTTGCAGATCTTTAACCGTCTGCTCTATATCCATCTTGCTGAAATAAACAGCAGAGAGATAAGGAAACCTGGTGTGAAGACCTGTTCATGCATATGATGAATGATATGTTATTCATGTAATGCATTCAAGGATTTTAGAAATTCAAATTTGTTGCAAACAAAAAGAACACACGTCATATTAATAAGAAGAAATTTGTTAGTACATAAATGCCTCATGGGCAAAATATTACAAAATTCTTAATGTAAAAAGACGTTGCGCATCCTCTTTGGCGCGATGTAAGTGTTGAGAGTCTCCTCTTCATGAAGTCGGCGGGTAAGCTCCAAAACCTTCTTCTCACTGGCGTAGAAGCTGGCTTCAAAAGTATTCCGCTCTTCCTTGAGTTGTATCCAACTCTTTTGTAATTCTTCCAATGATGTTGGCATGTCAGGATGTAGGAGGGTGTATGGAACCTCTCCTTCCATAACAGGCTCTTTGATCACGGGGAGAATATGAGGGTAAGGCATCATAAGACTCTGGGCGCGGGTTCGTACCCACTTGAGATAAGGCTCAAGGGGGATGGAATTCTTGTGCCCCAGTGTCTTACTATCCACTTTGTTGGGCATGCTCCAAGATCGGATAAACCTTTGTCGAAGTCCTTGCGCATCATTGTCGAAGTCAAAAACTAGGTCAGGAATCAGCATATCATGAGGGCCATCCCTTCAGGCATACCCAAATTGTCTCAGAGCTAAGTAGGGGTTGTAGGTAATGCCTCCCCTAATGCCAAGTAACGGGACATTAGAGAATTATCCGCAACGATCAATGATGATGACATTTTCTCTGGACCTAGAACACCAATGAACATCAGAATGTGTGAGGGTCATCAATCGTTGTGACCACCTTAAACCCTGTTCATTCTTCAAAACTGATTGGGGAAGGTGAGAAATAAACCACCTTGCTAGAAGAGGAGTACAACACATGAGAACACCTCTTTTCCTCATTGTTCGTGTGTAAAATGAGTGTAGGATGTCCCCAAGCAATGTAGGCACAGGATTCCGAGAGATGAAAATCTTGACGACATTCACATCTATAAGCTGATCAGGGTTTGGGAACAAGACTAACCCATAGATAAGAAGTGCCATAATCTCCTCAAAGGCTTGTAGATCTATAAAATTCCAGCAGTCTTGTGCCTTCTCAAACAGAAACTCTGCCAAGAAACCCTTGACACCACTTCTGGTTTCCCAATGACCTTTGATATCAGATGGTTGCAAGTGTAGGAATTGAGCAACATCTTTAGGCTTTGGTTCTCTTTCTTTACCGTTGTAGGGTAGTTGAAGAATATGAATCCCCAAGAGTTGAGAAAATTCCTCCAAAGTAGGTACTAGTTGGTAATCAGGAAATGTGAAACAGTGGTGTAGGGGGTCAAAGAACTGGAAGAGAACTTTCACCATGTCTTCTTCAATGTTGGAGTTAACCAAGTTGAGGAGTCTACCATGTATTTCACTGAAGAGAGAATTCTCTGGAATCTTGGAAATGAGTTCCTTGAGTTGAGGAGGGATTCTCACAAGGTTGACTTGAATTGTTTTCCTGCGAAGAGATTCCATAACCTACAAAACAAGAACAAAGATGAAGATCCAAACCCTTGAAATGGTTAGTGGATGCATATGATGATTTATGATGTTCATGATGTATGCACAAGCATATGTACAAACAAGTCACATAAGATCCTAGTTTCAGGCTTGCATGAGGTATCATAGGTAAGTACCCTCTTGAAGTTAGTTGGCTCAACCTGTCCTATAAATAGTAATCAGGTTCTAATTAGCTCAATATCACTAGATTATTTTGTGTTCATTGTTTCAGTTTAGCCACTTGACTGGCGACCGAAATATTCCAAGAAAATAACCCTCAATGAGTGTAGTATCGAGTATCTACCAACTTCGGACTGCACCAAAGCCGGTCATCTCACTACCCCTAAAAAAGGCCAAGATGGTCAAGTAAGGTTCTAAGAGTTCATTAGTGCTTCGTGACATAACTCAGCGGCCTCGTATTCTCTTTGATTAACTCAAAGGCTACCGGTACTCACAAATATGTCGCACTAATATAGTTATTGCTTCAACCATGTCGGTATACCCCGTACAGTTTCCACAACGTATTGCTATTTACCTATGAATGTTTCCCAAAATCCGGGTGGAGGATTCAAACCCAAACAAGAGAACCAAATGTAAAGCAATCAAAGCAAACAAGATAAGCATGCAAAAGGTGATCTAAACCCTAAGGTTACTCCACTTTTAGAAGATCCCCAGCAGAGTTGCTAGTTCTGTGATACGGTGGGAGAACTGACTTGGGATTTTGCGTTTGTGTTCGCAAATGTTTCGGTTTAGCAAGAGTTACCACCGACTTTTTATTTTATCCTAAGGAAAGGTCAAAAAGCACAGGAAAGACCTTTGAGATGTTTTCTTGGGTTCGAGGAGTAAATTATGAAAAAGGAAGGTGCAAGCACCCTTTTCATCCATGGTTATCCATGGGCTCTTAGTTACTTGTTTAGATCACTTGCTTTTGCCTTTTAATTGTTTGAAATGGTGCTTTGTGTGTGGTTCTGAAAGATGTTTTGAAAAAAGGCCATCGTTGTGGCAACCTTTGTAATTATTCTTGTTTGAATGTATACAAAGGTGTTTTTGTCTTTTTGAAAAGATTTCAATGTTTGAAAGTTTGATTCGGGAAATGTTTTGAAATTGTGTTGTGAAGTGTGTTTGAAAATAACAAGGATGTTTTTGCAAGTTTTGATCAAGTAACTAAGAGCTATCTATCCTATTTTACTCAAAGATCTTTCCTATATGTTTTTAACCCTTTTGACAATGTTGTTTCACCATTGCATTTGGTGAATAACCTTGTGTTAGGATGTTAAACGGGACATGCGCGAGTCATCGTATAGACCATGATAGCAATTGTGTTAAGTATTTTTGGCAAATCTCTGAGGGACTTGATCATTTTGTTTAGGCAACCAAGATAGCGTCATCGAGGGACTATGATCTTTTTGTTTTGTTTTTGTTTTGCCAAAGTACCCAATATGCGTAACATGGCCCATTTTAAGGCAACAAGTGGATTGTAACCCTAGGGGTGCAAGTGTGTATTGTGCTTGGTTTTTATGCATTTTTGTCTTTGATTAGGTCAAGCTACTTGTTGATTTTGATTTTGCATACAAACCCTAATTCTCTAATCATGGCATAATTGAAAGCGTAAAGTACGAGAATTAAAAGTCTAAGCTATTACAATATGATTATGGGGATGGGGGTACAATCTTTGAATGGGGGTATTTGACAAGAAATATAAACCCTAGTTTACTATTACATCCAAATTGAATTCACAATGCATAAATATTAAATGGACAATATTTAAATAAACAAAATAAATAAATATATCAAGTAATATGAATTATGCAAAAAAGGTTTTTGTTTGTTTATGTATGTAAAAGTATTTAATGTAAAAAATAAAGAAATAATTAAAAAGATTAATTTTATTTGTTTAAGGGTAAAACCCTAATTTCTTTAAGAAAATAAATATATTATATTATTTATATATAATAAAAATAAAATATTATATGTAAAAGAGTAAAAAGGTTTTTATTAAGTATATTTAATAATAAAAATAAAAGTGTAATTTTTATATTATATATGTATTAATTATAAAAATATGTACAATGTAAAAATAAAATATGTACAAAAATAAATTATATTTATAATAATATTTTCAGTGTGAATAAAAATAAGAAATTAAAAATAAAAGTATAATTTACTTATTATTTTCAAGTTTAAAGAAATAAGATAAAAGTATTTAAAATGTTTTCTATTTTAGAAAAATAAAAATAAAATGCAAAATAAAAGTGAAAAAATTATGAAAACATTTTTGAGCATTTTTTATATTTGGAAATAAATAAATAAAGTCAGAAATGAAAATAAAAATTCAAAAATATAAAAATACAAGAAATTGGGCCAGGGGATGCAAAAAAGAAAAGATGGGGTGTCAAGAGTGAGCCAGGCCAAGCCCAGCCCACCACTTCATCTTCAACCTCCAGATTTTGAAAAAAACACGCGCGCCTGTTATCTAACATGAACATCCTGCATACGAGTTCTATTGCAAAAATACATAACATCAAACTTGTAGAGAATTTCAAGACGATTCCAACCATATAAACAACTTGTATTAACTCTCAAAGACCAGAGAGAATTTCTCTGGCCCTAAAATCTGACCTAGTTTTTTCAGCATGTTCATGGATGAAATTCTCTTAGCACACTTAATATAAATGAAAACTGAGCATATGTACAACTTCATGGCAATGAATACTACATTTTTTATTCACAAACCTAAAGCTAAATGTTCCTAAATAGAGAGATAGGAAGTGGAGAAAAACCTATTTCAGCTGACTTCGTGTAGGGCAATGTAGTGCTTTTCAACAAGGCTTGAGATGTCTGGTTGCTTGCTTGAACTTCACTTGATCTTCTCCAATAGCTAGCTTGCCTTGAATGTCCTTGAATCAGCCTACAAAACTCAACCTGCACAAGCTCAAAATGAAAATGGCAAACACTGTAAATGGAGTTACAGTTGATGTTTGAGGTTTGGGATAGCTTGGGTGAGTTGAATGGAAGGTGTTTGAAGCAACTTGGGGCAAAACGCACGAGCCAAATGTGCTATGGAACTCAAGTTGCAGAACCTGCCCTGTTTTGCCAAAGGAATGTGATTTCTGGATATGGGGTGTTTTGAGGCTCAAGCAATCATGTTTCTAGCTCAAGGGGATGTGAGAAAGATGTTCAAACTGTTTGCATAAGCTGGTATTAGCTGGTTTTCAAGTTCTAAGGTTTTGGATAAGTTTCTTGTTTTTGAAGTAAAAATGTGGAAGTCATCTCTCTATGGCCTGTACAGGCTATCCAATCCTTTGTACACGCTGCTCTTGGCCCCTCTAACATGTAGATTTGATTAGCTCTCTCAGATATGGACTAATGCTCAAGGGATTTAGTTTTGACATAAAGCATACTTAAGCAAAAATGGAAATGTACCTTTTTCTACTTAGGGCTTAATTTTGTGTACAATGTCCAAATGACCAAAACAAAAGCTTAGACTGATGGATTTGCATTTAATTATGGAGTGTGAAGTGGTTTAGAGGCCTGTAAACTAGTTTAAGGCATGCTGACTTGAAATGGCAACTTGTATGAACATGAATATGCCATGGATGAAAAGTGAGTTTTTGCCAACTTCAAGCCTTCGATTCTCCCTAACCACAAATGTGTTTGAGGAGTTATTGGACAATATGGAAAGCTTGCAACATTATTTATAATCCATCTTTGAAATGCAACTTGAGATTCCAAGTGGAACTATGTGAAACATGGCCAAGAAGATAGATCAAAATCCTGCCTAAACTAGGGTAAAATTTCACTAAGTTAAAAGTTTTAGGGACCCTTGTTCCAAAAATCATAACTTGAGATCCAAGCTTATTTTGAGAAAACTTTTCGAATAAAAGTTGTATACTTTGTAGAGGACTACAACTTTCATGTTGGAGGTTTTGTTTGAATCCATTTGCATCATGGTGAAAATGTTGGGCAAAGTTAGGAAAAATTAAGAAAATTTCATAACTTAGAAAAATTCTAAGTTATAAAAATTTTCAATTTCAAACCCTAATTTGCAATTTTGGGTTTCTTGATGAACAAGTTTCATATTTTGACACATCTTGATGAAAAATGACCCTTGACACTTGATTTTGACCAAAAAGTCAAAGTTTGACTTTTCAGTGTACAGTCAAATTTTGATCAGTTGACTGAAAAATTCATCTGTCAATCCAAGGCAATTGAGGTCTTTTGAACTTGTTGAATAGGTCAAGATGATGCCATTGAGTTCTTGAGTCCATGGTTGAGCTTAATTTGCCATTGGCTAGGCCAAAAAGTCAGAAATTGCCTTTGTACAGTCAAAACCCTAAAAATAACCATTTTGCCCTTTTGATGATCTGACCAAATTTCTTGTGGAGTTGTGGTCCAAACTTGATCAAATGGTTCATATGAGTTGATAATGTTGATGTGGGTCAAAATTCATGAGGTTTGACTGTAAATTGGCCACGGTTGACTTTTTCCCCAATACAACTGATTTCTAGGTCAACTGTCAAATTGACTGGGCAAAAATATGATTCAAGGCTTGAAACTTGGTATGGATAAACTTAGGAGTCCAATATGAAGTATGAAAGTCAATTTGAGCATTGAAGGTCCAAAAATCCCTGTGCAAACTCAAACCCTAATTTAGGTCATCAGTGTAAGGAGATGTCTTGAGCAGTGCAAACCCTAGCTTGGTCTTGAGTTCAAAGAGCCTTGTGAGGGGAAATAGTGATAAAATGAGAGGGCAAATTTTGGGGTACAACAGTTACCAACATGATATTCTCATCCGGGAACTCGAAATTCATGGACTAGTTGTCATCTACGGCCTGATGCGCCAAATGATCCACCAATACACTCCCCTTAATTGCTTTCTGGGTTGTGTATTAGATGTCGTACTCGGTTAAGATCATCCTCCATCTTGCTATTATTCCGGATAATGCGGGCTTCTCAAAAATATATTTGATCGGATCCATCTTTGATATCAACAAGGTAGTGTGAGTTAGCATATACCGTCTCAGTCAGCGAGCAGCCCATGCCAAAGCGCATCATGTTTTCTCGAGCAATGAGTATCGGGTCTCACAGTCGGTAAACTTTTTGCTAAGGTAGTAAATTGCATGCTCTTTTCGACCAGACTCGTCATGCTACCCCAGCACACACCCCATTAAACTGTCTAGCACTGTCAGGTATAATATCAAAGGTCTTCCTTCAACTGGAGGCATCATAATTGGTGTTTCTTGAAGGTATTCTTTGATTCTTTCAAAAGCAGTATGGCATTCATAATTCCATTTTAACACTTGATCTTTCATCAGCCGCTTGAAGATTGGCTCACAAGTAGCAGTCAGATGTGAAATGAACCTGGCGATGTAATTCAGGCGTCCCAAGAAACCTCTAACTTCTTTTTCTGTGCGGGGAGTCGACATATCTTGTATGGATTTTACCTTTGCAGGGTCTACCTGAATACCTTTGTTACTGACAACAAAACCCAGAAGCTTACCAGACCTTACCCCGAAGGTACACTTGTTCAGATTTAACCTCAGCTTGTACATCTTCAACCTGTCAAACAGTTTCTGGAGATGATCAAGGTGCTCTTCCTCAGTCTGGGACCTGGCTATCATGTCATCAACATAAACTTCGATCTCGTGGTGAATCATATCGTGGAACAAAGAGACCATGGCGCGATGATAAGTTGCCCCAGCATTCTTTAACCCAAAAGGCATTACCTTATAATAGAAGGTGCCCCACCATGTAATGAAGGTTGTCTTCTCCATGTCCTCAGGAGCCATCTTTATCTGGTCGTATCCAGAAAAACCATCCATGAAGGAGAAGATCTTGTGTTGCATGGTGTTGTCTACTAGAACATCAATGTGAGGAAGTGGGAAGTCATCCTTGGGGCTTGCCATGTCCAGATCTCTGTAGTCCACACACATCCGTACCTTACCGTCCTTCTTAGGTACCGGAACAACGTTGGCAACCCACTGTGGATAAGAAGTGACAGCTAAGAATCCTGCGTCGAACTATTTCATGACCTCTGCCTTGATTTTCTCTGACATTTCAGGGCGCATACGACAGACCTTCTGCTTTACCAGAGGGAAGTCTTCTTTGGTCGGCAGGCGATGTACCATAATATCAGTGTCCAAATCAGGCATGTCTTCATCGGACCAGGCGGAGATCTCAACATAGCCGTGTAGCATCTGTATTAACCGTTGTTTGACACTAGGCTCCAGATTCGCACCTATTTAAACCTCTTTCCTGTCTTCCTCTATACCAAAATTCACTGACTAAACTGGCTCTTCATAAGGCTGTATGGCCCTTTCTTCCTGCTGTAATAGTCTAGCAAGTTCTCCAGGCACCTCAGAATCATCCTCACCTTCGTCCTCGGCTTGGTTGATTGGATTTTTGAAGTCATAACTGGCAGTAGTAGAGCTGTTATCAATGGAATCCAGAGTGGATATGGATCTGCAGTATGATACGTGAGTGTGTGTAAGAGAATAACTATTTTGATAAAGTGAGAGACAGAAAAGAAAAACAAGGAGCGCAAAATTTGTATGCAAGAAACGCCCAATGCTTTATTAATGAAATATGAAATGACAAATAATAGCCCTCACAAGCAAAGCCAAGGTGCCTCGGGCAAGGCACCAGACCATAAAGTTTCAAATTGTTTATTACAAATCTTAAAACAAATGAGTCAATTACTGCGGAATAAAAGAAACAGGTATGAAGTCCCTAGCTGTCCAATTATTCGGTCCACCGTTGGTTGTTGGGTAGATCCAGCTGTCAATGTCTGAATCCTCTTCACTGTCTTCAATTGCATTAATTCCTCGACTGCTGATGTATAGAGGAGGTCTTCCAGCCCGAGCGCTCCTAACAATCTTTTGAGCCCCTGTAGTAAAGCCCAAACCAAATTTGTCAGTTTTGTGAGTGAAATCAGGGAGCTGACCCCAATTGGTACACCCACCTTCTTCAACCACAGCCCTGGCGTCCTTGAGAGAAGCCATCTTCAATGGAGGTTTGTTGGTAGTAACTTCAGTTGGTTCCAAGATCTGAGGGACCTCTTCGAAATTCTGACAAGGAGTTTCTATGAATTCCCCGTCCATCTCTATGTAGCGGAAGGAATTGAGGTGACTCACCATATATTCTTCTTCACCTCGCACTGTGACAATCTTTCCCTTCACTGGATACTTCAGCATTTGATGGAGTGTGGAAGTAACTGCCCCAGCCTCATGGATCCAAGGACGACCCAACAAGCAAGAATATGACGACCTGATATCCATTACGTAGAAGGTGGACCCAAAAGTCTGAGAACCCACTTTGACAGGGATGTCCACCTCCCCGTGCACCATTCTCTTCGATCCATCAAAAGCCCTTACCACAATGTTACTAGGCTTTAGAGTCAAACCCTCACAATCCAAATGGTCCAACGCTTTCTTAGGCAGAACATTCAGTGAAGACCCGATATCTACCAGCATATGAGCCATAGTGGTGCCCCTGCACTCAATCGAGACATGCAGAGCATCATTATGCTTCCTTCCTTTCGGTGTTAGATCCGCATCTGAAAAGCCCAGCCGATTGTCAGCAGTCAGGCTAGCCACATAATCTTTGAACTGATCTGCTGAAGTTTCCTGCGGCACATGCACAGTCTTGAGAAATGAAATCAAAGCCTTCACATGGGCTTCAGAACACAACAATAGAGACAACATGGATATCTTTGATGGGGTCTGCCCCAACTGCTCGACCACATTGTAGTCGCTCTTCTTAATGATTTTCAGTATTTCCTCTATTTCTTGTTTAAAGGCTTCCACAACGATTTTCTTAGGTGCCTCCGTCCGGGCAGGCTCACCTATAATTTCCTTGCCCTGAGTCCCAAATGGCTCAGCAGCAGGGGTAATAACTGGAGTAGGAATAGGATAAATGTCAGGAGTGTTGGTTGGAGCAGCAGTTGGAATAACAATAGGCTTGATGATCTGCGGAGCAATCTCAGGAGAGAAAACCCTTCCACTTTGGGTAACCTTACTAGTCCCGACAATATTACTGACATCAATATCAGCTTCTTCATTCTCCAGGTCTTGCTTAATGCCATGATAGTACACATCAGCACCATAATGCCATGGGACAACCTTGTCTGAGGTGTACGGGATGGGACCAGGAACAATGATTATCAATGTAGCAATTCTTTGAACATGTGTAATCCTAACAAGTCTTCTCGAGGAAACCTTGGAAGGATTGGAGGAAATGGTTATAATACGTCTTCAATGGGAATAACGGGGATCACAGTTGTTGTACCCCAAAATTTGCCCTCTCATTTCATCAACATTTCTCATCACAAGACTCTTGGAACTCAGGATCAAGCTAGGGTTTGCTCTGCTCAAGACACCTCCTTGCACTGTTGACCTAAATTAGGGTTTGAGTTTGCACAGTGATGTTTTAACCTACAATACCCAAATTGACTTTCATACTTCATATTGGACTCACAAGTTTGTCCATACCAAGTTTCAAGCCTTGATTTAAATTTTTGCCCAGTCAATTGGACAGTTTGAAACCATGGCCAATACATGTTCATACCAAGTTGCAAATCTGACTAAACTAGCTTAGTACATGATTGCAGGCCTCTAAACCAATTTACACTCCAAAATTGAATGCAAATACATTGGATACTGACATTGTTCTGATCAAGAGAGCTTTGTACATTGAACTTTTCCATTTTGAGCATAAAGGTCATACTTCCATTTTCATAAAGGCCACTTTATGTCAATTTCCATTTTCTTGAGCCTTGGAATTTTTTCCTTGCAGCAAACAACTTCCCTAATCTCAGGCATAGTACACCAAGTTGAGCATGCTTGTAACTAGCCTGTACAGGCCCTAGCTTGGACAGTTCACATCTTTGCTTCAAAAACAAGTCAAATGGCCAAAAGCTTGGATCTCTCATATCTGATAAAACCAACAAGAACAAAGTTGTCAAACAAGTTTTGTATATCCTCACAAGCCAGAAGCACGAGCCTTTCACCCCTAAAGCACCATCATACTCCAAAACACCATTTTTCTACAAAACAGAGCAAGCCCTACAGAACCACCCCCATCTCCACTTTCCCTCGTGCGTTTTGCCTCAAACTTGTTCCAATATCTTCCATTCAACTCACTTGAACTATCCCAGACCTCCATTGCTAGTTGTAACACCATTAACACACATTGCCATTTTTGTTTGAAAGCTTTACAGGTTGAGTTCTGTAGCACGATTCAGGCTACTTCAAAACAAGCCAAGCATTGGGAAAGCTTCAGTGGACCTCAGGCAAGCTCAAAAGAACCTCAAGCACCCTTGGAAGTTGCTGCATTGTCCAGCTCGAAGTCAACTAAAACAGGTATTTCATGAACTTCTATCTCTCTATTTAGGAATAGTTAGACTTAGGTTTGTGAATGAAAGATGTTGTATTCATAGCCCTAAAACCATACATGTGCTTAGTTTTCATTTATATTAATCGTGCTAGGAGAATTTTGTTCATGAACTTTCTGAAAAAACTAGGTTAAGAATTAGGGCCAGAGAAATTCTCTCTGGTCTTTGAGAGTTAGCTTGAGTTTTTTATATGGTTAGATTCGTTGTTTGATGCTCTACAAGTTTCATGTTATGAGTTTTGTCAAAAAAGTAAGGAATCAGGAGATAACATTTGATGTACAGAACGCGCGTGTTTTGAACTGAGGAAGAAGATGAAGTTGATTCTGGGCTGGGCCTGGACTTCTTTGCTTTTGACACCCCCCAGTTCACTTTCAGCACCCCTTGGCCCATTGCTTTGTATTTTCATTATTTTTGCATTTTTATTTTTTCTCTGACTTTGATATTTTATTTGCAAACATGAAAAATATCCCAAAAATATTTTCATATTTTTTTTTCATTTATTATACATTTTATTCTAATTTTTCCTAATGTAAACATATTAAATATCTTATTTTCTTTTGTTAAAACTTAAAAATAATACAAATAATACTTAAATAATTTATTTTATTTTTATATACATATTTGAAAATATTTTCTTGAAATATATACATTTTGTAAATAATTTATTTTGTACACACTTAATATATTTAATACAAATATGTACATACATAATATATTTTATTAAATAATAAGAACCAAAAAACACAAAAATAATACATTTTTATTTTTATTAATATTTTATACTAAAAATACCTTTTTTTTTTTCAATATACTTATATTTTTGTACAAATCAATACATTATTGTATATAAATAATAAATAATACTATTTATTTAAGAAATTAGGGTTTTGTCCTAAAAAAAACAAAATAATTGAAATTAATTTTTTATTTATTTATATTTCACACTTAAAAATACTTTTTACATACATAAAAATCTTTTTTTGCATAACACATTTTATCTAACATTTATTTATTGTATTTTATTTATTTATTGTACATTTAAATATTGCATCTTATGCATTCAATTTGGTTGTAATAATTTAGGATTTAATTTCTTGTAAAATAATCCCCAATTCAAAATTGTATCCCCCTCCCTATATCATGTTGTAATAGTGTAGAATTTAAATTCTCGCACCTTTAAGTTTTCAATTATGCCATGATTAGACTTAGGGTTTTGTATGCAAAATAAAATCAACAATTAGTTTGACCTAATCCAAGATAACAATGCATGAAAATAAACACAATGCACACTTGTACCCCTAGGGTTTCAATCCACTTGTTGCCTTCAAAAATGGGCCATGGTTGCATGTCAAGTACTTTGGCAAAAAAAAAAAAAAACAAAAGATCATAGTCCCTCGATGACGCTATCTGAGTTGCCTAAACAAAATGATCAAGCCCCTCAAGAAAATTGCCAAAAATACTTGACACAATTACTATCATGGTCTATACGATGACCCGCGCCTGTCCCATTTAACATCCTAACACAAGGTTGTTCACCAAATACAATGGTGAAACAACACTGTTAAAAGGGTTAAAAAACATAAGAAAGATCTTTGAGTAAAATAGGGTAGACAACTCTTAGTTACTTGATCAAAGCTTGCAAAAACATCCTTGCTATCTTTAAAACACACTCCACAACACAATTTCAAAACCCTACTTTCAAACATTGAAAACTTTTCAAAAGACAAAAACACCTTTGTATACATTCAAACAAGAATCATTACAAAGGTTGCCACAACGATGGTCTCTTTTCAAAAACATCTTTCAAAACCACACCCAAAGCACCATTTCAAACAATTGAAGAGCACCATTTCAAACAATTGAAAAGCAAAGCAAGTGATCTAAACAAGTAACTAAGAGCCCATTGATAACCATGGATAGAAAGGGTGCTAATACCGTCCCTTTCTATAATCTACTCCCCGAACCCAAGAAAATATCTCAAAGGTCTTTCCTGTGCTTTTTGACCTTTCCTTAGGATAAAATAAAAAGTCGATGGCAACTCTTGCTAAACCGAAACATTTACGAACACAAACGCAAAATCCCAAGTCAGTTCTCCCACCGTATCACAAAAGTGTTCTCGAACAAAATCTCTTTATTATCCATCAGGCGCTGAACATCTGACTTTAACAAACGGCAACCAGAAGGTAGAATCGAACACATGTGGCAACCTTCACCACAACCTGGAAATAAATCGACCAACAACAAATTCTTCTTAACAATCATAAGAGGAGTAGAAATTTCTTCAACAGAGGTCACAAACAAATCAGTGTCAACAACATTAACTCCACGACCATGTTTGGGCATGGGAGCAGTTATAACATTCGGCTTTTCTGGAGCATCGAACTCTATCTCCTTGGCTTCAAGCAAGTCTTGTACTTTGTTTCTCAGAGCCCAACAATCATTTGTATCGTGGCCAGGACTCTCAGAATGGTAGGCGCACCACGCGTTGGGATTGTATCTGAGAGAGGTAGTGTTTGGATTCTTGGGAGCCTCTTTCAAGGTTTCCAAGTTGGATTTTAATAAATAAGGTAAAACTTTAGCCAAAGTCATGTTGATGCGGGTAAACTACCATTGTGGTCTTTCCACCCTTTGTTGATTGTTGCATTGTGGAGCAACTGCGGGTCTCGGTATCACTACAATATTTATCGTTTGACGGTGTTCATATCTGCTTTGGCCCCTCGGGCTATAGACCGCACTGGCTTCCTTCTTACCAGTGAAGGGCTTCTTTGCTGAACTCGAGGAGGCATCCTTCTGTATTTTACCACTCCGAATTCTAGCTTCTACTCTTTCTCCAGTTAAAATCAGCTCGGTGAAACCAGATGACAAGCTGCTGATTAAGTGATTGAAAAATGGACCTGATAGCGTTCCTAGAAACATATCAACCAACTCCCTATCCGACAAAGGGGGTTGAACTCTCCCAGCCAAGTCTCTCCATTTTTGAGCATAATCTTTAAAACCATCACCTGCACCCATGGACATACTCTGGAGTTGAGTACGAGTGAGAGCAAGTTCAGCATTGTACTGATACTGCTTGTAGAAAGCAGCAACAAGATCTTCCCAGTTTCGGATACTGGCTCCCTCAACTGGTAGAACCATTCAAGCCGAGTCCCTGACAGACTATCTTGAAAGAAGTGCACCCTCCGATTTCTATCAGCGGTGTGGGGTTGAATCTTCCTGACATACGAGCGGAGATGGAGTTTTGGGCAGGACACCCCATCATACTTGGCAAAAACTGGAGCTTTGAACTTTTGCGGGATGACCACTCCCGACACCAAAACAAATTCTTCAAAATCCAACTCAGGTATACTCTGAACTTCCATGGCACTCAGACGATCCTCTAACTGTTTGTATCTATCCACAGCAGGAGTATATTACTTATTGTTATAATCAGTATCATTGTCAGAGATTGCAGGACTAGGGTCCTTTCCCGCTTCTTGGTTCTCCCCTTCCTTGGATGAAGAGGTCAGATCAGTTTGTTGCTTCAACCTTTCTCCAAACCTTTTGCCCATATTCAGAATACCGACAACCTTCTTCTTCTTCTTCTTCTTCTTCTCTTTCAGAATGAGGGCTTTCAGATCCTCTTGCCCTTTTGCCAGACTGATGAACATTTGTTGGAACTGGGCATTCTGTGCCTGAAGATCTTTGATGGCTTGATCGGAAGACATTTCTGCTGAAATAAACAACGAACAAGATGAGAAACCTATAGTGGTACCTGTAATGATGTGTATGATAATGGGATGCGCATGTAATGATTTCAAAGACTTCAGAAAATTTAAATTTGCAAACCAAAATAAACAAAAACTTTATTAGCTTAAATTTGAAGGTTCAAAATGCCTTTAAGGAGTTACAAATAAGTAAATAAAACAAATCTAAAACTAGAAAAGAAAAATCAAAAGTCCCATGGACACTTTCTCTTTGTGCTGATATAATCATTGAGCACTCTTTCTTCCTGGAGCTGCCTGGTGAGCTTTAAAACCTTCTTCTCTTGATCATGGAATTGTTCCCTGTAAGTATCCTGCTCATTCTTCAACTGAATCTAAGACCTCTGTAACTCCCCAAGATCAGTGGGCATGTAAGGATTGAGAACCGTGTAAGGAATGCCTTCTTCAGTAGTGGGCTCCAGAATCACTGGTAATATGGCCACATAAGGCATCATAAGCTTCTAGGCACGAGCTCGTACCCATTGGAGGTAAGGCTCCATAGGAGTGGGAGTCTTTGGTCCCAAATCTTTGGTGTCAGATATGTTTACCATGCCCCAAACTCGTATGAACCTCCGACGATACTCATTAACATCATCCTTATAGTTGAATATAATGCCCTCAATAAGTAACTCATAGGGACCATCCCTTCGAGCATGACCAAATTGTCGCAAATCTAGACAAGGATTGTAAGTTATACCCCCTCTGATACCAAGTAATGGGACATTAGGGTACTCCCCACAGTGGTTAATAATGGCAATGTCTTCCATAGCTCGGTGTTGTACCCTAAAATTTTCCCTCCCATATTTCTCAAAACATTTCAAGAAAGATCCCCAAGTTTCTCAAGGAAGTCCAAGGGTTGACCAGACAAGCCCTCTCTTGAGGAAATCAACCTCAAATTAGGATTTCATATTTCATCAAGATACTTGAGTCCCAGGGATCCCAAATGCTCACCATTGTCCTAATATGTTCTCAATATCATCCATGTCAAGTTTCAAGCCCTACAGAGAAAGTTTGCTCAGTCAATTGCTCAAAGGCCTGAAAATCGACTATGCTAGGGCAAAATTCAACTGTGGCCTACATACAGTCAAACTTCAATATTTTTGGTCAACATACTCATTTTGAAGTATATTTCATCATATGATCAAGGGTTGATCATGATTCATCAAGAATTGCTCATAATTCATCAAGAACCAAAAGTTGCTAAATTAGGGTTTTTATGGAAAAGTCAAGTCAACTTTAACCAAGCATAACATTCTCATACTTTATGAGAAATGACCCATCCAAAGCTCATATTTAATAGGATTCCATGTTCTACAATCCATCTTCAGCTCCCAAGTTCAAAATATGCACTCACAAGAAGTTATGAATTTGGACATTATAGGTCATTTTGAAAAGTCAACAAAAACACCTTTTTTGTCAAAGCTTCATACATGAGCATGGAATATCAAATTGATATGAGACCAAAAGGGTTGCTTAGAGGACATCTCAAGATTTCTAAAAAGTCCAAGAAAACCTTAAAAGAGTCAAAATTGAGGAAGTTATGCATCGGTGAAGTTGACCTTTTTTTGCAAAATTGCCAAAAGTCAACTATGCCTAAAATTGCAAATTTGCTTAATGGCCCCAATCTTTTGCACTTATTTTGAGTTGGCACCATGGTCCACGAGCCCTAGCCTTTTCCACTTATCATTATCTTATTTTTATTATTTATTTTGATTTTTATTTGAATTAAATCAATTTTAATCAAAACAAATCATGAAAAAATCTAAAGCATTGAAAACTCAAGATTTTGTACTTGTTTCAGGTCTCAAATCCAGTTGGCAAGTATTTGAAATCGTGCAAAGCATTGGTGTGGACAAAAAGATTGAATTTTCCTAATTTTAGAAAGATATTCAAAGTGAATCAAATCCAAAATAAAAAACAATTATGGAGGAAGATTGTGATCATATTGGCAACCCTAATTCATTCCTCAGTACATAAGGAGTATTTGCAGACCCAAAAGAAGGCTAGAAAGAGGCGTGTGAACCAGAACTAAACTTGAAAAAACACCAAAAAAGTGTAGACACGAATTCATACTTCCAGGCATCCTCAAGGCCTTCTAGCTATCCCAATCGCTTCCTGGGAGTGTAAGCAAGCGACATCAATCAAGAATAAGGCTTTTCCAGTACCAAAACGCGCTGTAAGTCATCCACGACCTCAGTTCTTTATTGAAATCGAATTGCGTAATTCTGGCACATATAACATGAAATAATGGTATATTCTTGTTCACCATCACATTTGTAAGCTTTCTGTAACATTTAATTTCATTTTCATGAACTGTATGAGATTTCACCATTGCTAGGGTTTTTTGGTTCAATTTGGGATCTTGGTGTACAGGTGAAGTTGGGCCACGATTAGGGTACCATGAAGTTCGTGAGACTGAGACGAATGGATTGGTACCATCACCATTGATTTATTGTGCTTGTACATGATTTTTGATATGCCCGGGTTTTTAGCTACGGTGAGTGTCCGTTGGTAAAGGTCTGTTGTCTAAAACAACAGATCCTTGGATAAGACGAAGATGTGGCAAGCAACCACTCGTCCATTTGAAATTCCGCGCGCAGAGATTTAATACTTTGTTGTTTCCCATATTATATTTTACGCTTATTTTATATACAACAAAAACAACTAGCTCAGTTGGTGAGAAAGCGCTTCAGGACCTGGGTTCGAATCCCAGGTCCCCCCATTCTTCATATTATTTTCTTTCAGGTAATCTAGTGCGCGCACAAGGCCAAGGTCCATCATGTGACCTCATCATCCAGCCTGCCAAGTGGCCAGATGGCCAGATCCAAAGGGCCATCAACGAAGGAGCATCATAGGCTTCAGTCAACGAGTAGCACTGGATCCAACAAGTCAACAATGGGTCAATTCTTCTTGGGCCAAATTTCTATCCACACCTCACCAATTACTTTCAGGCCCATATCTCTCTCTATATTCTTTTTTATATTTTTCTTAATTAATTTATTTATTTAATTTACTAACACAAAATAAATTATTCTTTTATCAAAAAATCACAAATAACATTTTTTCACCAAATTAGGATTAAGTTTTTTTTACTCAAAAATTAATTAATTTAATTAGATTTTAATTTTAGATAACTTTAATTATTTTGTAAATAAATTAAAAATAGTTAGAACAATTAGGGTTTTGTTTATAATTTAATTCTATTTTCTTTTTTCTTAAAATAACCAAAAACACAAAAATAGGCAATTTAATTATTTTCTTTTATTAATTTAAATAGCTAATTAATTTTGTATTTAATTTTAAAAACCTAATTATTTTCTTAAAAATAATTAAAAAACAACAAAAACATTTTTTTCTTTTAATTAGGTTAGAAAGGTTCAAAACCCTAATTTCTTCCCGATCTTAATTTCATCGCGCGCTTTATTATTATTTACCATATTGATGTAATTGCCCACAAGTTGTAATAGCTTAATTAGGACTTTTATTTTTCATTTATTGTTTCTTTTTAAAAGGGTTTATTTTTGGCTATGTAAATACCCGAAGCCTTGTAATAGCGTAGTTTAATTTCTGAACTTTAAATCCCGTAAAATATTTAACTGTTAGATGTATGAATATTAGGGATGCATGACAAGAATGTATGTAAAACTTTAAAACAGTTAGCAAACCCTAAATGTGCAAAGATAAATAATCTGAAATTGAATCACTCGCACATGCGCACTCCTAGGGTACACTCCCACTTGGTTGCCTTCGGTAAACGGTCATTAAGCATAGGATATTTTAGTGGTCACTCTCTTGTCTAAACAAAGATCAAAGTCCCGTTCGGAAAAGTTGCCTCAGAATGGTTGCCTCGGATATCGTTGCCTCGAATAATTGATCTAAGACATTAGGGTTACTACTAAGACGTCCTAACATTGCTTTAGTGACCGTACATCCCTTTCGAATTGACCCTCAAACTCCAACGACGGTGCTACCTACTCACTAATAATGGGATAGTACTGTCTAAAGGAAACGAACATAGAACAATTCTCTTTTTCGAGTAGGTAGATTAGTTATTAAGTACTTGCTCAATCCAAACAAACTTTTTCACACTTACACTCCTCTTTCAAACAAAGTTTTCAAAAAAACTTCGTAACACTCTTGAAGATAGAAGCAAGGGTTAAATCGAAGTCAAAACAAAAACTTTTCAAATCACACAAACACACAAAGAAGCAATTTTAAAAATGATGAGCAAGTACCTAAGAGCCCGTAGATAACTATAGATAGAAATGGTGCTAATACCTTCCCTTTCTATAATCTACCCCCCGTACTCAGAAAATCTCGAAAAAAGGAATTTTTCTGTGCTTTTTTCCTTTCCTCGTTGGATAAAATAAAAGTCGATGGCGACTCTTGCTTACCGCGATATTTTGCAAACACAAACGCAAAACGCAAACCAACAATTCCTAAAAGAAATAGTCCCGGTTCTGGCCACCGTATCACAGAACAGGCGACTCTGCTGGGGACTTAATAAGTAGGGTATACCTTAGGATTAGTTCATCATATTGTTTTCTATTGTTTGATTTGATTGCTTTATCTTTGTGGGCTTTGTATCGGAGTTACTATAGATCCTAACCCGGATATGGGGGACACCTTTTAGGTAAGTATCAATAGACTGTGAGGGAACTGTACAGCATAGACCGATATGGTTGATGTAGTAGCTATGTTGATGTGGCACATTAGTTGGTGCCGATATCCCTTGTGGAGTAACAAGGAGAATATGGGGCTTCTATATGGGTCGTTAAGCATCAACTGACCTTAGAACCTATAATTGACCAACTTGGCCATAGGAAGTAGTGAGATAGCTGGCCTCGGCATAGAGCTGAGAACTGGTTGATACTCGATACTACACTCATTGAGACCATACTCTCAAGATAGTTCTGGCCGCAAGAAAAGATTGCGTGAGCTGAAACCATGACCGATGGAGAATGGTCAGTGATATTGAGAACCTCTAGAACCCGGTTACTATTATTAGGACAGGTTGAACCAACTGAACTTCAAGAGGGTAATACCTAGACCCCATGCAAGCCTAAACCTAAGGCTGTTTGTGTGACTTGTGTGCTTTCAACTTGAACTACTTGCACATTTTCATTATCTGACAACATGAGTTCCTTGCAGGTTTTGTTTACAGTCCTTATCCAATAACTTGGATTTCTTGCCAGATTTACTTGTTTACATCACATCGCACTTTTGCTTAAACACATAGCATACACATCATAACATCATGCCTTAACATTTCCTTAACCATTTCAAGGATCTCAAGGGTTTGTGATGTAGGTTATGGTAAATCAAACGTCTAGCAAGGGGCAAAGGGGATTTATTCTCCTCTAGCCAATTCCATTTAGAGATCAAAAAGATTGAATTCTTAAGTCAGTGGCTATGACCCACTCGATATGGTGAGCTTGACTCTTGAAGAAGGACTCTTAACGACGCGAAGTTTCTTCAATCAAGCTGTAATCAAATTCTAACAGTTTCTTGTTTACCCCGCGAGATCCTTGAAAACATTGCATACATATATCATAAATACCATTGCATAACAGGTCTTCCATTACAAGTCTCTCATGTTCTTGCCGTTTATTTTAGCAATGGCTCTCAAGCAAGACAACAGAGATCTTCAAACTCAAGAAGCTCAATTCAGGGAAATATTCCTATACCTATCCGAGGGGCAGGAAGAGTTGAAAACACTCCTCGTTGGAAATTTGGTCAAGAAAAGTCCTGAAGACAATAAGGACGAACGGCTGGAACAACTGCAAGATGAGGTAGATGCAATAAGAACCCAAATTCTGGGGAAGATGGCCCTTATCCAAGGCTTAGCCCGGGAAAAAGAAGAGTTGAGAACCATTATCAACCAGCTTCATCAAGACAGACACAACATTATGAAGCAAATAGTCGAGGCCGGGGACCAAGTCATTGATCAACCTCCAAGAAGACAAGGGTTTGGTTTGGTGAAGAATGGACCTCTCCAAGTTGCTACTACCTCACGGGTCCAACAACAACCTCGCCAAAAACAACGGGTTAATCAGAGTAAGCCAGATACACCCAAGAGGCAGTTTACCAAGTTCAACATGCCGTTGTCTCAAGCTTTACAACACATGTTGAGGATGAATCTAGTGACGTTGATAGGACCTCATCCGAATCCCAAGACTTCTTTGCCTAACTACAATCGTGATGCAAGGTGTTCATACCATTCCAACAGCTCGGGGCATGATACTGACGACTGTTGGAAGTTGAAGTACAAAATTCAAGACCTGATTGATGAAGGAGCACTGGAATTCACACAAAATGGTCAACTGGAATGTTTCTGTCAATCCTCCAAGGCTTACCATTTGAAGTGACAAGTTCTAACAAGAAGACTTTTTGTTCATTAGAATTTTCAATTTTTAATTTTCTTTTGATTGTTCGAACATTTAGTCATGTCAAACTTTGTTACTTTATCAATGCATTGCATATGTCTATTTTGAATCAATCCATTCGTATTCACTATATTTAAATTGCTTTCCTTTTTGTGATATTCAACTCTTGATTAAAAACTCTAAGCCTTAGAGGGAGGATGACGAAAATGATATCAAAATCTCTACAGTATGCTTTTGAACAGACCCCACTGACGATGTACATGCGTTGTTTCAAATCCTAAACAGTGGAGTTATAAGGAAGATAATCCCTAGTCAACCCCTTTGAGCCAAAGAAGTAGGAGTTTTTTTCTTTTCACAAATTAAAACCCTTAATTACAACCTGGGGCAGGGTAGTTTTCTCAGTTAATCCAGGTGCACAACGAATGGCTTCAAAGACGTCCTTCCAAAACAAAAGACGGTGATGGTTCCCTATAATCGTTAAGATAGACAATCGTTATCTCTCAAAATAAAATCCCATTAAGTCAAAACCTATGAAGGAGACTTAAGGAAAAACTGGGGCATCCCGCTGACTGTAATCACAAAGAGAAACAGTACAGGCAAAAGACAAGGATAATAAAATCAAAAAGAAAGAAGTCCTATAAGCTCTCAACAAAAATGACCGCCTATGAAAATAAACTGTCAGTATCCGAACCATCACTGGAATATCAGAGCAAAGACTCAAACGGGATCTAAATGCACAATTAGCTGAGTTTAGGATAGAAGAACATCATGGAGAACGAGTGGGTACAAATAAAATTTAAGCCTTTATCCTTTGTTTCTTAAACCGTGAACCAGACCACGTTATAACCCTTAAAAGTCCTAGCTAAAGCATGGGCTAGTTCGAAAGCATACTGTTACAAAAGGTATCCTGACTCCTATAAGACTTGCTGTAAATCCTGAGTTGACATCACATTTTACAAAATTTGCCTGTTTTACTGAAAAATGCATTTTCAAAAGTTTCGAGACGGACATAAGCTTTGCATTCTTAAAATAGCGTTGTTTGCATATGACTATTTGTTCAAACAGCAGAGAAATTCGCACGACGAATATCTAGTGAACAAAAATCTTCTCAATAAAAAGGATCACCTCAAGAAAAAAAATGCTTCCGACCAAGGGGCACGACATGATCATTGTCCATCATCTGGGGCAGCCAAATTAAGATTCAAGGAATCTCGCAAAAATGCCAAATAGCCAAGGGCAAATCTCCATCTGAATCACTCAGGGCATTGGACATGAATTCCAGCAACGAATCTTGCATGATCAAATGAACATCTTCTGGTAGTATGTCGACACAACAATACCGACAGTGACAACTCCCTACACCTTGAGAGCATGGACATAGTCATAAAATATTGCGCATGAACAAAGACCCACTAGGTTGACTGGCCTAGGCAAAAATAAGGGCATCCCGGTGAACCAAAAGTGTTCGGGAAAAAATTAGGGATAAAAACAAAAAAAAAGGGATATGTACACCCGGCAAGCCGAAAACCTGAAAAGGCGGTTTAGGCAAAAAAGGGTATCCCGGTGGACTGAAAACCCGAAAGGGCGGTCCAGGCAAAAATTAGGGATCAAAGCGTACGACTATGTCCCGTCATCTTGTTATTTGTCTATCAGAAGAAGACTTATCATTTCGATCAAAAGTTACCAAGCACCTCCTAGGTTGGGATAACACTCGATCCACGAGGCCTCCGCAGGCACCTTCTCCCGCAGAAACAGGGGCAGAAAAATTCTCGATGCAAAGTCATCGTCATTTCCTCAGCATGCGTCCCAGTAACATTTACTCCCCGCAGAGTAAGAAAAAGACAGTGATGTTAGCGGTCCCGAACAGGACACCACTCTCCCCAGCTGAGGCTCGCAACCGCGAATGAGTCAGCAAGATTCTCCCCAAGCAGAGTTTATCTATCATCAGCACTAGAAAATTATCCCCAGTGGAGTTTGGAGAATTATCCCCAGTGGAGTTTGGAGAGTTATCCCCAGTAGAGTCTGGAGGATTGTCCCCAGTAGAGTCTAAAAGATTATCCCTAGTGAAGTCGCCACTGGAAAATCATCCCCAGCGGAGTTTATTCCTTTCACAAACAGAAACTCAATCCCTAATAGAGTTTATCATCGCCAACAATGGTAATTCATTCCCAGTCGAGGTTGTTCCTCCAAATCAACAAGACCTCTAACAGAGCATCTCTTTCCCACAGAATCATTTTCTCTCCGATCTATTCTCCAGCAGGATTATTCTCACAATCATCTTCATTCACTATCCCCAGTGGAGACGAAGAATTCAACTCCTTTCACTCTCCAACAGCAATCCGGGATTTATTTCCCCCAACTAGAGAACATCAAAAACATTACATATCCATACATCATGACATACGCATAAACATCATACAACACAACCTCATTTATTTTGAGAACATCATTGCTTGATATATGTCATGCATTACATACAATTAACCTTTACCTTTCAGGAAAGATACAGTCAAATTCTCACCAAGTTCAAGCTATGAAGCCCGGATCCGACCGAATAGTATCTTGATTTCTATAGCATATTGTGAAGCCCGGATTACGACCGGATAGCAGTATCAAACACCGTAAAGCCTGGATTCGACCAGATAGTGGTTTATCATTAAGCTATGAAGCTCGGAGAACGACTGGATAATAGTTTAATCCCCAACAAGCCATGAAGCTCGGATTACGACCGGATAACAGCTCAGCAAGTTACTATGAAGCCTGGATTATGACCAGATAGTAGTGCGAGGTACCATGAAGCCTGGATTACGACCAGATAGTGTTATGTCATAAATACAAGTCGTGAATCCCGAATTACGACTGGATAACAACTCAGCAAGTTACTGTGAAGCCTGGATTACGACCAGATAGCAGCCAAAGACACCACGAAGCCTGGATTACGACCAGATAGTGGTATATCTTTAACACAAGTTATGAAGCCCAGATTACGACCGAATAGTATCTTGATTTCCTCCGAACACCATGAAGACTGGATTTCGACCAAATAGTGGTATGAGACATCGCGAAGCCTAGATTACGACCAGATAGCGGTAAAAGACACTGTGAAGCCTGGGTTACGACCAGATAACAGTAAAGGACACTATGAAGCTTGGATTACAACCAAATAGCAGTTCACCCGGCCAGATACTATGAAGCCCAGATTACGACCAGATATTAGTAGGCCCAAAGCCAAAGGGAAGCCCGGATTACGACCAGATAACCATTGGATCTCTTCTGAAGCCTGGATTACGACTAGATAAGAAGTAAGGTATTGTGAAGCCTGGATTACGACTAGATAGCAGTACAGAACACCATGAAGCCTGGATTCAATCAGATAATGGTATAAAGCATCGTGAAGCCTGGATTACGACCAGATAACGATAAAAGGACTGAAGCCTGGATTACGACCAGATAACAGTATAAGACACTGCGAAGCTTGGATTTTGACCAAATAGCGGTTTACCTGGACAATTACTAAAAAGCCCGGAGTCGACCGGATATTAGTGTGCCCTAAACTCAAGTTGAAGCCCGGATGCGACTGGATAACAACTCATTTCCTTCTGAAGCCTGGATCACGACTAGATAAGAATCAAGAAATTGCGAAGCCCGGATTACGACCGGATAGCAGGTTTAATCTCATCTCCCCAGTAAGTCACTGTAAAGCCTGGATTACGACCAGATAGCAGTCAGTCTTATTACTATGAAGCCTGGATCACGACCAGATAGTAGTTCATTGTCACCTCTCCGATGAAGAGACGATTCCTCAATAAGAATAACGGATGACCGAAGTTCCTAAAATTCAACTTTTCTCAAAACAAAGATGATTCCCCAGTAGAATAACGGACGACTGAAGCTCCTAAAGTTCTATTTCTCTCAAGACAGATATCAACATTCCCCAGTGAAATCTTCCTCAACAACAGGTATACAGGCTCTCGCTAAGGAATCTCTTAGGCGATCGACATTCCTTCAGATGGAATCTTTAAGCCCATTCCCCGTCAGCAATTTCCAAATGGCATATGTAAGCCCATTCCCGACATCACAAGACATGTACCGCATCATGTGAGTGCAAATTTCTGGGCACTCTAGTGTTCAATCCTCTTCCACCTTAGGATCACGAAAGGCACGCAAGCCAATCTACATCCTCAGGTTTAAGAAGATTGAACAGGGGCAGCTGTTGTACCCCAAAATTTTCCCTCCCATATTTCTCAAAACATTTCAAGAAAGATCCCCAAGTTGCTCAAGGAAGTCCAAGGGTTGACCAGACAAGCCCTCTTCTGAGGCAATCAACCTCAAATTAGGGTTTCATATTACATCAAGATACTTGAGTCCCATGGATCCCAAATTCTCACCATTGTCCTAATATGTTCTCAAGATCATCCATGTCAAGTTTCAAGCCCTACAGAGAAAGTTTGCTCAGTCAATTGCCTAAAGGCCTAAAAATCGACTATGCTAGAGCAAAAGTCAACTGTGGCCTACATACAGTCAAACTTCAAGATTTTTGGTCAAAATCCTCATTTTGAAGTATATTTCATCATTTGATCAAGGGTTGATCATGATTCATCAAGAATTGCTCATAATTCATCAAGAACCAAAAGTTGCTAAATTAGGGTTTTGCAGGAAAAGTCAACTCAACTTTGACCAAGCATAACATTCTCATACTTTACGAGAAATGACCCATCCAAATCTATTTTTTAATAGGATGCCATGTTCTACAATCCATATTCAGCTCCCAAGTTCAAAATATGCACTCACAAGAAGTTATGAATTTCGACATTATAGATCATTTTGAAAAGTCAACAAAAACACCTTTTTTGTCAAAGCTTCATACATGAGCATGGAATATCAAATTGATATGAGACAAAAAGGGTTGCTTAGAGGACATCTAAAGCTTTCTAAGAAGTCAAAGAACACCTTCAAAGAGTCAAAATTGAGGAAGTTATGCATCGGTGAAGTTGACCTTTTTTGCAAAATTGCCAAAAGTCAACTATGCCTAAAATTGCAAGTTTGCTTAATGGGCCCAATCTTTTGCACTTATTTTGAGTTGGCACCATGGTCCACGAGCCCTAGCCTTTGCCACTTGTCATTATCTTGCTTTTATTATTTATTTTGATTTTTATTTGAATTAAATCAATTTTAATCAAAACAAATCATGAAAAAATCTAAAGCATTGAAAACTCAAGATTTCGTACTTGTTTCAGGTCTCAAATCCAGTTGGCAAGTATTTGAAATCGTGAAAAGCATTGGTGTGGACAAAAAGATTGAATTTGCCTAATTTTAGAAAGATATTCAAAGTGAATCAAATCCAAAATCAAAAACAATGATGGAGGAAGATTGTGATCATATTGGCAACCCTAATTCATTCCTCAGTACATAAGGAGTATTTGCAGACCCAAAAGAAGGCTAGAAAGAGGCGTGTGAACCAGAACTAAACTTGAAAAAACACCAAAAAAGTGTAGACACGAATTCATACTTCCAGGCATCCTCAAGGCCTTCTAGCTATCCCAATCGCTTCCTGGGAGTGTAAGCAAGCGACATCAATCAAGAATAAGGCTTTTCCAGTACCAAAACGCGCTGTAAGTCATCCACGACCTCAGTTCTTTATTGAAATCGAATTGCGTAATTCTGGCACATATAACATGAAATAATGGTATATTCTTGTTCACCATCACATTTGTAAGCTTTCTGTAACATTTAATTTCATTTTCATGAACTGTATGAGATTTCACCATTGCTAGGGTTTTTTGGTTCAATTTGGGATCTTGGTGTACAGGTGAAGTTGGGCCACGATTAGGGTACCATGAAGTTCGTGAGACTGAGACGAATGGATTGGTACCATCACCATTGATTTATTGTGCTTGTACATGATTTTTGATATGCCCGGGTTTTTAGCTACGGTGAGTGTCCGTTGGTAAAGGTCTGTTGTCTAAAACAACAGATCCTTGGATAAGACGAAGATGTGGCAAGCAACCACTCGTCCATTTGAAATTCCGCGCGCAGAGATTTAATACTTTGTTGTTTCCCATATTATATTTTACGCTTATTTTATATACAACAAAAACAACTAGCTCAGTTGGTGGCCAGGTGGTGAGAAAGCGCTTCAGGACCTGGGTTCGAATCCCAGGTCCCCCCATTCTTCATATTATTTTCTTTCAGGTAATCTAGTGCGCGCACAAGGCCAAGGTCCATCATGTGACCTCATCATCCAGCCTGCCAAGTGGCCAGATGGCCAGATCCAAAGGGCCATCAACGAAGGAGCATCATAGGCTTCAGTCAACGAGTAGCACTGGATCCAACAAGTCAACAATGGGTCAATTCTTCTTGGGCCAAATTTCTATCCACACCTCACCAATTACTTTCAGGCCCATATCTCTCTCTATATTCTTTTTTATATTTTTCTTAATTAATTTATTTATTTAATTTACTAACACAAAATAAATTATTCTTTTATCAAAAAATCACAAATAACATTTTTTCACCAAATTAGGATTAAGTTTTTTTTACTCAAAAATTAATTAATTTAATTAGATTTTAATTTTAGATAACTTTAATTATTTTGTAAATAAATTAAAAATAGTTAGAACAATTAGGGTTTTGTTTATAATTTAATTCTATTTTCTTTTTTCTTAAAATAACCAAAAACACAAAAATAGGCAATTTAATTATTTTCTTTTATTAATTTAAATAGCTAATTAATTTTGTATTTAATTTTAAAAACCTAATTATTTTCTTAAAAATAATTAAAAAACAACAAAAACATTTTTTTCTTTTAATTAGGTTAGAAAGGTTCAAAACCCTAATTTCTTCCCGATCTTAATTTCATCGCGCGCTTTATTATTATTTACCATATTGATGTAATTGCCCACAAGTTGTAATAGCTTAATTAGGACTTTTATTTTTCATTTATTTTTTCTTTTTAAAAGGGTTTATTTTTGGCTATATAAATACCCGAAGCCTTATAATAGCGTAGTTTGATTTTCGCACTTTAAATTCCGCAAAATATTTAACTGTTAGATGTATGAATATCAGGGATGCATGACAAGAATGTATGTAAAAATTTAAAACAGTTAGCAAACCCTAAATGTGCAAAGATAAATAATCTGAAATTGAATCACTCGCAGATGCGCACTCCTAGGGTACACTCCCACTTGGTTACCTTCGGTAAACGGTCATTAAGCATAGGATATTTTAGTGGTCGCTCTCTTGTCTAAACAAAGATCAAAGTCCCATTCAGAAAAGTTGCCTCAGAATGGGTGCCTCGGATATTGTTGCCTCGAATAATTGATCTAAGACATTAGGGTTACTACTAAGACGTCCTAACATTGCTTTAGTGACCGTACACCCCTTTCGAATTGACCCTCAAACTCCAACGACGGTGCTACCTACTCACTAATAATGGGATAGTACTGTCTAAAGGAAACGAACATAGAACAATTCTCTTTTTCGAGTAGGTAGATTAGTTCTTAAGTACTTGCTCAATCCAAACAAACTTTTTCGCATTTACACTCCTCTTTCAAACAAAGTTTTCAAAAACACTTCGTAACACTCTTGAAGATAGAAGCAAGGGTTAAATCGAAGTCAAAATAAAAACTTTTCAAATCATACAAACACACAAAGAAGCAATTTTGAAAATGATGAGCAAGTACCTAAGAGCCTGTAGATAACTACGGATAGAAAGGGTGCTAATACCTTCCCTTTCTATAATCTACCCCCCGTACTAAAAAAATCTCGAAAAAAGGAATTTTTCTGTGCTTTTTTCCTTTCCTATTTGGATAAAATAAAAGTCGGTGGCGACTTTTGATTACCGTGACATTTTGCAAACACAAACGCAAAACACAAACCAGTAATTCCTAAAAAAAACAGTCTCGGTTCTGGCCACCGTATCACACTCGGGAACACCAAAGAATATCCATATGAGCGAGTGACATTATCCTTTGCGACCAACCCAAACCTTCTTCTTTCTTGGGTACAGACTTAGGGAGGTGAGAAATAAACCACCTCGACAACAACGGCATGCAGCACATAAGAGTCCCTCTTCTCTTCATGGTACGAGTATGGAGAGTGTGCAAAATATCTCCAAGCAAGGTAGGCATAGGGTTGCGAGAAAGAATTTTTTTGATAGATTTCACATCTACGAAGGAGTCCGGATTAGGGAAGAGAACTAAATCATAGATGAGAAGAGCCAAGACCTCCTCAAAATCCTGAAAATCCATATCATCCCAAAATAGTTGAGCCTTGTCTATCAGAAATTTGGCTAGAAAACCCTCGACTCCGCTTCTAGTTTCCCAATTGGATACCACGCCGACCCGTTTCAAATGTAAAGCTAAGGAAATGACTTCTGGCTTAGGAACTTCTTCTATACCTGTGAAGGGTACCTGTTCAAGAATGGGTATGCCCAATAGCTGAGAGAATTCTTCCAAGGTGGGTACCAACTGATAATCTGGAAAGGTGAAGCAGTGATGCTTGGGATCGAAGAACTGAAAAAGTAAGCTCATCATCAGTTCATGAAAGTTTGAAGTAACCATGCTGAGAAGTTGACCGCGTCTCTTAATGAAAGTAGAAGTTTCAGAAACTCTTGATACTAGCTCTTTGAGTTGGGAAGGTATCTCCACAAAGCTGATTCAGATAGTATTTCTATGCACAGAAGCCGTGATCTGCAAAACAAAACAAAGATAAATTCCCTTGGTCTTTGAAATTGTTAGTGTAATGAAGCAGGAATGTCATGTTATGATGCATGATGTTATGATAAACAACAGGTATAGAAAACACAGGTATTGCAAACACAATCAAATCACACAAAGTCCTTAGGTTTAAGGCTTGCATGGGCTCAAGGGTAATACCCTCTTGAAGTTAAATTGGTTTCAAACCTGTCCTAGAAAAGTAACCGGGTTCTAGAGGATCTCAATATCACTGACCATCCTTTATCGGTCATGGTTTCAGCTCACGCAATCTTTTCTTGCGGCCGAAATATTCCGAAAGTATGATCTCATTGAGTGTAGCATCGAGTATCAACCAGTTCTCAGCTCTACACCGAGGCCAGCTATCTCGCTACTTTCTAATGGCCAAGTTGTTCAACTAAGGTTCTAAGGTTCGTTAGTTCTTCACGACACCATGCAGTGGCCCTGTATTCTCCTCGTTTCACCACAAGGGATACCGGTACCAACCAAAGTGCCACACCAAAGTAGCTACTGCTTCAACTGTATCGGTCTACACCGTATAATTCCTTCACAATCTATTGCTACTTACCTAATGAGTGCCCCCAGATTCAGGTATAGGATTTATAATAACCCCAAACAAAACCCTCAAAAATAAAGCAAACAAAGCAATCAAGAGAAGCAATTTTAATGACCTTGATCCTAAGGTATACCCCACTTATAATTCCCCAGCAGAGTCGCCAGTTCTGTGATACGGTGGCAGAATCGACTGTTATACTGGTTTGCATTTTGCGTTTTTTTTTTATTTGCAAAATGTCGCGGTAAGCAAGAGTCTCCATCGACTTTTATTTCATCCAACCGAAAAGGAAAAAAGTACAGAAAAAAATCCTTTTTCGAGATTTTGAGTATGGGGGGTAGATTATAGAAAGGGAAGGTGTTAGCACCCTTTTTATCCATGGTTTTCCATGGGCTCTTAGGTACTTGCTCATTTTTAAATTGCTTGTGTTCGTGTGCTTGTTTTTGAAAAATGTTTTACTTCGTGATAACCCTTGTATCAGTCCTCAAGGGTGTGATGAAGTTGTTTTGAACATTTGTTTGAAAAGTGTAAGTGTGAAACGTTTTGATTTGAGCAAGTACCTACTAGCATCTACCCACTCGAAAAAAGATCGTTTATATTCTTGTTTCCTTTAGACAGCGCTATCCTACTATTGAGAAATAGGTAGCACCGTCGTTGGAATTTGTAAGGGTCAGTTCGAAAGGGACGTACGGTCACTAAAGCAATATTAGGACACCTTAGTAGTAACCCTAGAGTCTTAAGATCTTTTCGAGGCAACATTTTCGAGGCAACATTTGAACGGGACAATTTGATCTCTTTAGATGAGAGGGAAACCACTAAGACACCCTATGCTTAATGATCATTTACCGAAGGCAACCGAAGTGAGAGTATACCCTAAGAGTGAATTTGTGCGAGTAATTTATTTTCAGTTTATTATCTTTGCACATTAGGGTTTTCTAACCATTTGAATTTTGTCATGCATTCTTGCCATACAATCCTAAACATACGTCTAACAGTTAAGAGTTTTGCGAAAAGTAAAAGCGGAAAAAATAACCTACGCTTATTACATGGCTTTGATAGTTACATAATTGTCGTTGACAGTAAATAAAGTTGCGGAAATTTAAAAACCCTAATTAAAACTATTACATCCTCAAAACAGTTACAAAAATAATAAAATAATTAAATGCGCGCGGTAAGTTAAATGCGAGGCGATTAGGGTTTTGACCCTTTGACTAACCCTACTCGCGATTGATTAAATAAAAAATGTTTTTTTGTCATGTTTTGTTATTTGAGAAAATAATGGAGAATTAAATTAAAAGAAAATCATCAGTCCTAATTTATATTAATTTTTTGAAAATAAATTAATTAATCCTAAACAACCTATTTTTGTATTTTTGTTTTATTTGAGAAAAGAGAGAAAAATTAAATCAAGAGTTAACCTAATTTTCTAATTTAATTTTAATTGTAAACAAAAACAAATTAAAGTTACCCTAATTTAAATATTAATATAATTAATTAACAAAATTAAATTTAATAAGAAAACAACTAAATCTAATTTTTTTTACTTTTATTTTGTATTTTTATGATTTAATTAAAAATGATTTTAAAAATAAAATAATTAAACAAAATAAAAGATAAAATAAGAAATAAAAAGAAGTTGACAATTGGGCATGTGTTGAATAACAATGCTGGGTGTGTCAATCTGAATATCTTTGGCCCACTAAGCTCCCCAGCCCAGTCAGCGCTAGATCCGGTGTAGTGTTGACTTTATGGTGCAACCTACTCCTTCCTTGCAGGCGTTGGATCTTGGCTGGAGATGGATCTGATGGTCAGGTCTTGAGTTGTATGGTGGATGGTTGGGAATGTGGTGCACCTGATCATATGAGAAAAAATAATAGAAAGCAAATGTTGGGACCTGGGATTGAACCCAGGTCCTTATGCTCGCCTCCAGTGATGCTTTGCCAGCTGCGCTACCATGTTCTTTTGTTCATATGAAAGAAACAAAACAATATAAGCAAAATAAACAATGGATTCAGAAAATGCATGCAAAATTTAAACCAGCCATTCATGGGCTGCCACCCATCACCTTCTTCGCTGCAACTGTCGTTTTAGAAAAAAGGACTTTCACCTACAGACAACCACTATAGGTATAACCCTGCGTATTTCAAAAATATTGTACACGCAAGATAAATGAAAGGTAATGGTACCAATCAACTCTTCTCATCCTCACGAGCATCATGGTACCTGATTCAAGGCCCAATTGTTCCTGTACAAAAAGACCCTAAAAATAACACAAAAGCCCTAGCAATGGCAACATCATGTATAGGCTTCGAAAACGCAATTAAATAATGCAGTTAGCTTGCAAACATGATGATAATTGTAACACCCCAATTCTACCCCAAGCAATTATGCAAATAAATCATAGTTATAAAATTTCATTCATACAAACGAATCGGGACGTCACAAATTCTTCTAATAAATTCATTGCATTCATCATGGATATATAACACTTTTTCAAAACGTATGATGAACTAACAACATAACATCTTTCATTAAATATTTCAACAACTACGCAGCGGAATTCTTCAATAACATCTTTAAATAAAACAGCAACTTCGTAACATCTCATATTTAGTGAATAAATAATTTAAAGTTCAACAACTAGAATTCAACAATAAAAAAATCAGCAAGCGTTCATCCCCCCAAGTATTACAGATCAGAGCAATGACACCGACTCGATCTATTGAAGGTATACGACCTTCATTCTCGATTACCTGCACGTTACTAATATAGGGGCAACATTCAAACAGAAGGGGTGAGATATCTAACAATATAATAAAGCGCATGATAATCAATATATTAAATTAGATCATTCATACCACCACTTCTCATCTCATAATCAACAATAATTACAGCATATATATTCATTCATCAACATCAAATACATCTCATTATTCATTCATATGATGCGACTCAAAACTATGCAAATGCATGTGGTACCATTGGAGCAGAACTCCCATCTTAAAAATCTAATGTGCCAATTATTAGAGGCATCAATAAGGCATAACCTTCATCTCAAAATTTGCCAATCCAAGCCATCTCAAAAAAATGCAATGTATGCGACTCAACATGAATGTAATAACACACTCAGTTAACAAATTCGCAAAACACATCTCAAACAACAACATCTCAATCATCAAAATGACAACATTTTAGTCATCTCAAACAGCAACATCTTAATCATCAAAACGACAATATTTCAGTCATCTCAAACAACAACATCTCATAAACATCTCAGAACAATAACATCTCATAAACATCTCAAAATAATTTAGTAAACATTACTTATTTATCAAACATCATTTGTTCATCATAAATCATCAAACACAACTTTAATAATCACAACTTATTAATAACTCAGTTGTATATCAATAATACAATAAGCCATACAGTTATTCTGCTATTGCACATTACTATTATCACTAAATCGTACTGTCATAATTCTAACATCAGCCTCTAACATCTCAAAATTCATCATTTTTTCCAAAATCCAGCATAACTTTCATATACGGGAATTAATTCTAAATCCTAAATTAGTTACTAGAATTATACCTCTTAATCATCATTTTAATCATCTAAAATAAAGCTCATCGCGTTAGCTAATCAATGCTTCGAACGACATCTCAAACAGCATCCTAAAAATCAAGTTACAACAACTTAAAACTGATTCTGTCAAAATTATTCAGTATGCATCGACACAAAACACTATGCATCGACTCATCCTGCTTCTTCTTCACGCTATGAGTCGACACATCCCTCTATGGATCGACTCATTCTAGCTTTCAATACAGCATGTATCGACACATGCATCACACCGGTCGACTCATCCTGAGTCTCACACACTCATGTATCGACACATCCTCTGCATGCATCGACTCATCCTGAGTCTAACGACCTCCTTGCATCGACTCATCCAGTTTAAGGTCGACGCATCCTGCGATTTTCTGCATAATTTTCTGCGTTTTCTACTGTATTTTCACTACTGGGATCTAATTACAGTCCTACAAACCTCATCATAACCATACTAAATCATCACTTAACATTAACTTACAATACTACATCGATTACACAACATTAAAACATCATTTATCCATCGAGAATTCATCAATATTCATCATACATCATTCAATTCAATAACAAAAACAGCAATCCTCTAACCCCATGTATCAAATATCATTAACCCAATTATAAAGCCAGAACCCCACCCTTACCTTGGATCGAAGGTTGCTCTACAATTTTCGGGTTGAATCTTTGTTCTTGCAGTTTCCTTCAAAAACCAGCAGTTTCACGTTTCCACAATCCTTATTTCTCTTCTTACTGTTTCTTTCTTCTATTCTAACAACAAATAATAAAATAACCTAATATTATTAGATTATTCCTTAATGGGCTCAAAACCTACACCCCCCTTAATACTTCCACTATCTCAAATTAAGCCCACCTTAAATAATATTAGCTTCTAACATTATTTCACATAATAATATAATACCTCAAATATATTATTATTTCTCCATTTAATAAAATAAATCCAATTTAATAATAATTCTTCACAATTATTCCAAAAATTATTTAATTAAATAATTAATTAAATTACGGTCGTTACAATAATCACAAATATGACAATTAAAATTGCTAATGATGCAAGAATTGGGATAATCGATTCTGGAAAAAAACACAAACCGTGTGAGTTACAGTTGGTGTTTCTGGGTGCTTCAAGCCTTGCAACTGATCCAATTAGCTTATGGGAAGGTCCAAGAATCAATTAGCAGTGTTGGAATGGTCTGAATTAATCTCTAGATGCAAAAACGATCTAACATTTTTTGTCACTTTTTTGGAATCTGGTTTTGTGTTTTCACGACTGCTCCACCCTTGTCTTTGATCTGGAATTGTTCACTATATAACCTAGAGTGAATTAGGTTAACAAACTTGGACTAAATCTTTGCATTTATCCAAGATTTGATTTGATTTGCAAGCTATATGATATGTTGCTATTTTTAGCCAAATCATGCCTTTCTTGTACCAATTGACCCTGATTCGATTTGATCTTGTTAACTCAGCATATCTTGATTGCCAATCTGTCAAAAAACAAATCAAATCATATCTTTGTTAATTTTCATCATTTATTTGATTTAATTCACTTTTTAATTAATGAAATATCAAAATAAATTGAAAAATGAAGCACATAATGGGTGAGTGAACATTTGAGTCGTGGACCATATTATAATTGAGGTGCAAGCATAAAAAGTTGGGCCCATTTAGCAAAAAATGCAAATTTGAGCACATTTGACTTTTGGCAATTTTGCAAAAATGGTCAACTTGGCCAATTCATAAATCTCTCAATTTTGACCCTAGAGAGGTGTTCTTGGACTTTTTAGAAAGCTTAGGATATCCTCTAAACAACCCTTTTGGTCTCATCTCAATTGAGCCTTCCATGTTCGTGTATGAAGCTTTGACCCAAAAGGTGTTTTTATTGACTTTTCAAAAGGACCTATAATGTCAAAATTCATATCTTTTTGTGAGTGAAAATTATGGACTTCGGAGATGAAGATGAATTATAGGAAATTGAATCCTCCTAAAAATGAGCTTTGGATGGGTCATTTCTGATAAAGTATGAGAAAGTTATGCTTGGTCAAATTTGAGTTGACTTTTCCTATAAAACCCTAATTTAGCAACTTTTGGGTTTTGATGAATTGTGAGTAATCCCTGAGGAATCTAAATCAACCCTTGATAAAATGATGGATAATACTTCAAAATGAGGATTTTGACCAAAAATATTTAAGTTTGACTGTATGTGGGCCACAATTGACTTTTGACCTAGTACAGTTGATTTTCAGGCATTTGAGCAATTGACTGAGCAAACTTTTTCTGCAAGGCTTGAAACTTGACGTGGATGATCTTGAGAACATATTAGGATAATGGTGAGCATTTGAGTCCTTTGTGGTTCACACATCTTGATGAAGATGGAAACCCTAATTTGAGGTATACTACCTTAGGAGAGAGTTTGTCTGGTCAATTCTTGAACTTCCTTGAGCAATTTGGGGACCTCACTTGCCATGTGTTGAGAAATATGGGAGGGCAAATTTTAGGGTACAACACCCCTCCATTCTCCCGGTAATCATTGAGCTTGTTAAGGAAGGAGATGTTCCATACACTATCCTACATCCTAACATGCCCACATCTCTTGAAGACCTCCAAAGGGATTGGATACAACTCAAAGGAGAGAGAGATACTTTCAAAGCCCAATTCTATGCAAGCGAGAAGAAGGTTTTGGAACTCACTAGGGTACTTCATGAGGAGCAGACTCTGAATGCCTACATTGCACCAAAGAGGATGCGCACTACTTTTCTATCTTAGAGTTTTATATTATTTTGCCCAAGGGGCATTGATGTACTCAAGCTTTATCTTATTAATATAGCACGTGTTTCTTTTTTATCTAAAACAAATCTGAATCTTTGAAATCCTTGGAAATATTGCATATGCATATACCATTCATCATAACATAAACAGGTCTTTTTCAACAAGTCTCCTCATCTCTCTACTGTTTATTTCAGTAAGATGGATCTCGAGCAAACAATGAAAGATCTCCAAGCTCAAAATACGCAGTTTCAACAGTTGCTCATGACCCTAGCCAAGGGGCAAGAAGAGTTGAAGACTCTGCTAGCTGAATGTAGCGGTAGAAATGTTCAAGACTAAGCCATTGGATTGACTAGACTTTATACAAATCAAAATAAAAATCGCCACCGTGCTTTATTGTTTCCAAAGAAATGGGAAAAGAGCGAATAACCCAAAAAAAGGGGGAAAGATTCAAGGTAAGGGGGTTGGTTATGCAAAGGGAAGGTATTAGCACCCTAAACATCCACGGTACTCCGCAAGAACCTCTTTGAAAAAACTGTATATTTTGGCTATAAAAATGTGTTGTAATAAAATGGATGGTGGAGGTGAGAAAAGAAATATTTTTATGATTTTTGCACCCGCCGCAGTTGCGAACCTTTAGTGCCTACATACCACCTTTCGTGCAATAGGGGATCAGGGTACACGTAGTTCCTCTTTTTAAAAATTTGAAACACAAGTGTGTTGGTTAATTTTATGAGATAAGACATCACCGTCATTGTCCGTGTGGAAAACATACTTACTACCCACAATCATGAGAAAGGAGAATTTGAATCATCTCAAAGTGGAGGATATGGCTTGGATTTTAAAATCAACAATGCCTCACTCAACACCCAAGTGGAAAATATCTCTCTTTACTACATATTGTAGAAGTATAGTTGTTTGCATCACTACAAGGATTGACAAGAGCCTAATCTTTTAAGAAAAGTTTTAAAATAAAAAGCCAAAGTGGAAAAAATGGTTTGAAATGAGATTGATTGACTTTTAGTCTTCTCACAAAAATGTCAAGGTATTATTAAATTGATTGAAATTTATTTATGAAAATGTTTTGAAAATGAATGGACCTAAGTCCAAGTTTATTATGAAAGTGTTTCAAGTTTAGAAATAAGAAGAGTTTTTAAAAGGAGGGAGAAGATTTTTGAAATTAAAGAAGATGAGAGGAGATGAAGAGACTATCCTAAAGCATAAGGTAAAAGCTAGGGATAAGAACCATCTAACCAACAAGAAGCCAATACTTGACATTTTGAGTCAATATAGAATTCCCATTCTTCGGATTGAAACCAAGCAAGCAAAGATACTAGACCTCTTGAGCGAACCAAACTTCAAGTGTATTAAATCTTCACAAAAATTGGACAGAGTAACGGCTATATACGGGTGAATTCCATATTATAAACAAAGTATGTAATCACAATAACCTGTACACAAAACAAACAAACAACCCAATATCTTGAGGTAAACCTCAAGAACTCCAGACAAAATATCAAATAAAGTCACAAAGTCTCTAAGATAGGCCAAGGTTTCTAATCCTAAGTCCAAGAAGTCCAATACTCCATAATGCCAAGGATAGTAACCAAATAGTCCAAGTATCATTAAAGATTTTTATGGTTCATGTTAATTATTAGGTGTATTTAAAAGGAAAAGAAAAGCTCAAGTGATAAAAATAAAAATGACATAAAAGTAAATGCTCAAGTGAGCAACAATAAAAATGGCATAAGAATAAATGCTCAAGTGAGCAAAATAAAAAATGGCATGAAATGTAAATGCTTAAATTAAATGGTATATAAAGCATAAAAAATAAAAGCATAAAGTAAAGTCAATTGTTAGAAATTAGTGGTTAGTTGGATGACCATCTTGAAACTTGCATTTGGAACTCATTAGAGGATTGGTAGAACCAAAGCCTCCACACAACAAGTTGCATTTTCTTTTTGTCAAGTATATCATCCATTTTGGAATCCTCAAAAGTAACATTTAATGATCAATGATGTTTAAGTGATCCGCATTGACCAAAGGTGTTGTAGATCCATTAGAGGATTGGTAGAACTAAAGCCTCCACACAATGAATCTCAAGGTTATTGGATCAAAGAGATCAAATTAACATACTTGGGCTTGCAATCATAAGTTTGGGCCACGAATGATCATTTATTTGAATCGGGACAGAATTTAGCACTATGTTAAGCAATCGTAAATGGACTTATGTAGAAGTCGCACCTATTTTGAGGCCGGTCAATAGCAATCTATGTACTTCATGTTTGGATAAATGATATAGAGATCACCATCCCTTAACATGTAGCACAATTAAAAAAAAGAAAGGGATACGATTAAGAGGGAGGGGAATGATAAGCTAATTTGGATCACCATCTCAAAATTCTTTCATCTTTAAATTCAACCACTCCTCTAGATGGATTAAAGCACTAAACATATCATTAATCCAAAGCACCAAAAATGAATTAAATAATTCACTCTTAGGTAGATTTGAATTGATGAACATTTATCCAAATTCATCTACATCACAAAGTCCATTGAGTTTAAATACAAATTGGACATTTAAAATTGCAATCCAAATTATCCATCAAAGAGAGTGAGCAAAAAAAATATTTGAGTCAAAACAGCCCCAAAATAAGGCAGAATAAGTATTTTTGGCATTGTTATAATCAATTATGCTTAGACAGCAACCAATTGCATCAGTGCAGTTTTTTTCAAATCAACTTTCTGTGACAAACAATTGCAATGTTACAACAATTGATTGCAACCTGTTAAAATCAGTAGAAAATAGGATTTCAAGTATCAAATTCTTGTTCCAACTTTTCATCAAACACCTTATGATCATGGATCCAATTGAGCATGAAAATTCAATCAAACTATGAGAAAATAGAACTAATGGAATCATAAAAAAGTGCTCAATGAATCAAAACCAGAAATCCACAAGAGATCACATTGTGAAAGACGATGATCCAACTTACCAAAGGTAGAATTAGAGAATTATCAAACAACTTCCAGAATTTGCTTCAATTCAACCACAAGAATCAATTACCAAAGCTTGGATGTAGAGAATTGATGAAGAAAAAGTGTTTGGATGAAGGTTTAGCTCAAAGATTAGTAAGCTTCAATGCAAAGCTTACTAACTTTTTGAAAATAGAGCTTTGAGTGAATTTGGTAGATGGAGAGAATTGAGAGATTTTTTAGCAAAGGGATTTTGGCTATCAAAAGGTTGAAATTTGAATGAGATGAGGGCTCTATTTATAGAGTTTAGATTGGGATTAGTGGTAATTTGGTAATTGATTCTTGGAGCCAAAAATTGAATTAATGATATAATTTTCAAATTATGCAGAAAAACTGGAGCCAAAAAAGATGACAGATTTGAAATTGCTGGCTTTTTTTTCAAAAATCACGTGTGTTTTGCTGCTATGAGTCGACACAAGAGTCATATGCGTCGACATATGCTAGTTGTATAACACAACATGATTCGACAAAAGCTTCTATGGATCGATACAAGCTGCTATTTTAATACAATACATAATCAATCAACTTGCATGAGTCGATACATAACATGTATATGTCGACACATGCTAGTTATACAAAGCAGGATGAGTCGATACAAGCCTCTATGGGTCGATGCAAGCTGCTACTTCGACACAATACAAAATCAATCAACTTGCATGAGTCGATACATAACATGTATGTGTCGACACATGCTAGTTATACAAAGCAGGATGAGTCGAATACATGCCTCTATGGGTCGATGCAAGCGGCTACTTCGACACAATATAGAATCAATCAACTTGCATGAGCCGATACATAACATGTATGTGTCGACATATGCTAGTTATACAAAGCAGGATGAGTCGAATACAAGCCTCTATGGGTCGATACAAGCTGCTACTTCGACACAATACAGAATCAATCAACTTGCATGAGTCGATACATAACATGTATGTGTCGACACATGCTAGTTATACAAAGCAGGATGAGTTGAATACAAGCCTCTATGGGTCGATGCAAGCTGCTACTTCGACATAATACAAAATCAAACAACTTGCATGAGTTGATACATAACATGTATGTGTCGACACATACTAATTTTTTTTTGATTTTTGAAGGCTGAAAACACAGTTTTTTTTCAAAGATTGTGCACAATACACTCTGTGCCATTGATTGCGCTATGGGAGCAATCGATTGTTCAGGTCAACAAAAAAAATGAAAAAAATTTAATTATTTTTATTTTTCTTTGCAAAAAAGAGATTTTAGGGAAATAATACCAGAAAACCTTATTTGTTGGATGCTTCGACTCGGTACCTACAAAACAAAATTTTGCAAAGACAAAGACAAATATTTTTTGTATTTTGGTTAGAGGTTAATTATAAACGTATATACAAAATACACAACTAAGGTGCTTGGAGATTCCTCAAGAGCAAACTTAAAGATAGGAGATAGATAGAAAAAAGAGAGGAAGAACCAACCCTAATGTGATTTTGTTATGATCAAGTTGACATGATATGATAGGGGAATCTTAGGGGCAAAAATTGGGGTACAACACTGAAGAGAGGAAAAAGAAAACAAAGAAGGTAACCGGAGTCTTAAACATGGGAAGAAGATTTCAAGGGCATACAAGAAGGACTTTGGACTTTGCAAAAACATCCGGTGAAGGAGAGGGGAAAGGAAAGGAAACATTGGTCCCGTCAGAATCGGAAGAGGAGGAAGAAGAAGAGGACTACTATGAGGAACAATACCCTCCAGCTGATGATAAGTATAAATATCTCGAAGAGCGATTGAGCGCGATGGAAATCCAAAAGGTACCAGGCTTGGACTTTGAGGAATTGGGTTTGGTGTCGGGGATTGTGATTCCTCCGAAATTCAAAGCACCTTTATTCACTAAATATGATGGAGTTTCATGTCCTAAGATGCATCTCCAGTCATATGAGAGGAAAATTTAACCCCATACCGCTGATAAAGACTTATGGGTGCACTTCTTCCAAGACAGTCTGTCTGGGACTCAACTTGACTGGTTCTACCAACCAGAAAGGGCTAATGTTCACAATTGGGAAGATCTTGCTGCATCTTTCTACAAGCAATACCAGTACAATGCTGATTTGGCGCCTAACCGTACTCAACTCCAGAGTATGGCCATGGTGTCCAATGAAGGTTTCAAGGACTATGCACAAAAAATGGAGAGATTTGGCTGGAAGAGTTCAACCCCCTCTGTCTGAAAGAGAATTGGTAGACATGTTCTTGGGAACCTTGTTTGGTCCTTTCTTCAATCATTTAATCGGAAGTTCATCTGTGGGCTTTACTGAACTAATATTGACCGGAGAGAGGATAGAAGCCGGTATAAAGAATGGAAAGATTCAGAAAGACACATCCTCTTCTACAACTGTAAGGAAGCCCTTTATCGGAATGAAAGAGGTGGCTGCCGTATATTTGCAAAGAAACCAAGATAGGGCCGAACACCGACCAATGGTGGGGGCTGTTATGATCCCAAAGCATGCGTATGATCAGCAAAGAAATAATCAACCAAGGATAGAAAGGCCAGTCAGGCAGTTTACCAAAATCAACATGACTCTGTCTCAAGTACTACCGCATCTTCTGAGATCCAATTTGGTAACCTTGAAAGAAGCTCTGAAAAACCCCAATACAACATCCCCTCATTATCATCCCAATGCCCGTTGCGCATATCACTCTGAAAGTCCTGGTCACGATACTAATAATTGTTGGGCCTTGAAGAACAAAATACAAGACCTCATTTAAGCAAAAGAAATTGAGTTTGATGCGCCCGAGAAGCCAAATGTCATTTCTGCTCCTATGTCCAGACATGGTCACAATGCCAATGCCATTGAAGAAGGATTATTTGTTACTTCAGTTAATGAACTCATGACCTCACTTCTGACTGTTAAAATGAACTTGTTGAATGTCGGCGTGTTCCCGGGGTTTGATGAAGATTTCCGTTTCTATTTATCCTTACCGACTAGCTGTCCTTTGTTGAAAGTATGCGTTCAGTGCTTGATGGATAACAAAGAGATTTTATTTGAAAAGACTCCTGTTACACCTGTTCCTTTTGAAGATGTTTCTATCATTACCATTTCCGCCAATTCTTCCTGGGTCTCCACCAAAAGACCCGTTAGAATTACATCAGTTCTGAAAGCATCTCATTTAATAATCACAATGCCTGGGCCAGTCCCGTATGAATCAGACAAAACCGTGCCGTGGAATTACGGAGGGGACATTTACTACCATGGCATCAAGAAAGACTGGCCGACCGCCGAAGAGATAAATTCCGAGAAAGAAGACTCTGACATCAGTAATATTTCCAGAACTAGCAAAATTACCCGAAGTGGTAGGATCTTTTCTCCAGAAATTGCTGCCCCCAAAAGCAGTTTCTGGACCCGTAATTATCCATGTGGCTGCTCCAAAGGTTACTCCCACACCCATAATCATCTCTGCAAATACTCCTATCAACGAAACCGTTATAATTCCTACTGTCACTCCTGCTGCCGAGTTAACCGAGCCTCGAGGAAAACATATTCTGATTGAGCCTGTCCGGACGAAGGCTCATTCATTGATTATCCCTGAGACCTCCAAGAAAGAAATGGAGGAAATCCTAAAAATTATAAAGAGAAGCGACTACGATGTAGTTGAACAACTAGGGCAAACTCCCTCTAAAATCTCCATGCTAGCATTACTACTATGTTCCAAGGCACATGCAAAAGCCTTAGTGAAGTTCTTAAAAACCGCCCATGTACCTCAAGAGACATCTACTGATCAATTTCAAGACTGCATAGCCAGCCTAATTGCGGACAATGCTTTAGGTTTTTCAGATGCTGATCTGACGCCAAGGGGAAGAAAGCATAATGAGGCGTTACATGTCTCAGTGGAATATAGAGGAACCACTCTGGCACATGTTTTGGTGGATACTGGCTCATCTCTGAATTTATTACCCAAAAAAGATCTTGATAGACTTGACTGTGAAGGCTTGACTTTAAAGCCAAGCAACATAGTGGTAAGGGCTTTTGACGGTTTGAAGAGAATGGTACATGGGGAGGTGGACATTCCCATAAAGGTTGGAACCCAAACCTTCAATTAAACTTTTTATGTGATGGACATATTCCCTTCATACTCCTGCCTGCTAGGCCGACCATGGATCTACAATGCTGGCGTTGTTACTTCTATGTTGCACCAAATGTTGAAGTATCTAGTTCAAGAAAAGATTATCACCGTACATGGAGAGGAAGAATACATGATTAACCATCTCAATTCCTTCAGATATGTGGAATTGGATGATGAATTCATTGAAACTCCATTTCAACACTTTGAAGAGGCCCCTCAAGAGGTGGCAATGACTAAGGCTGTTCCGAAGATTACAAGGCCTCCACTCTGGATGTCGTCACTGAAAGATGCTAAAGCAATGGTGGAAGAAGGTGGATGCACTATCTGGGGACAACTCCCAGATATCCCATATAAGTATGATAAGTTTGGCCTAGGTTTCACTTCAAGTGCTCAAAAGGCTGTACGCCATGCCCGTGCTGGAGGGCCACCCTTGAAGATCAGCAATCGTGAAGTCAACGCAGTGGAAGATGGTGAAGATGGTTGCAACCTGGAGGAATGGATCTTCCCAACTGTCAATGGAGGGCTCAACAATTGGGAGGCTAGAGACTTCGCCCCAATCACTTTCATCCCTCAGTAATTTGTCTTTACATTTTGTTGGATCTGTTATATTCAAAACAATCCGCACTCTTAAAACCTTGTGTCTTACCCGATGCACAATGGTCCATTTGTAAGGGTTATAATCTCATTTTTCATATGACATCAATGAATCATGGACGTTTTCGCATACAAACTTTTGTGCTCATTGTTTTTATTTTACATTTTACTTTCTTTCAAAGATATTTATACCCTTACACACACCCACACTCACAATACAGGTATAAATCCATTCTGGATCCCATGGGTAACGATACTGCTATGGCCTTTTGTGACTCTGAGAATCTAATTTACCAAGCCGAAGACGAAGGTGAGGAAGATTGTGAAGTACTAGGGGAACTTGCCAGAGTGCTACAATAAGAAAAGAGAACCATTCAGCCTCACGAGGAACCCGTGGATACAATCAACCTAGGTACCGAAGAAGATAAAAAAGAGGTCAAGGTGGGTGCCAATCTGGAACCCAGTATCAAGAAGCATCTGATTCAGTTATTACATGATTATGTCGAAGTCTTTGCCTGGTCATATAAAGACATGCCAGGACTTGATGAAGATATTGTGGTACATCGTCTGCTTACAAGAGAGGATTATCCTCCAGTAAAACAAAAGGTTCGCCGCATGAGGCCTGATATGTCAGAAAAGATTAAAGCATATGTCATGAAGCAATTCAACGCTGGATTCTTGGTTGTCACCTCTTACCCCCAATGGGTTTCCAATGTTGTTCCCGTGCCCAAAAAGGACGGTGTGATGTGGTGGGAGAACTGACTTGAGGTTTTGCATTTTATCGCAAATGTTGCGGTTAGCAAGAGTCGCCACCTACTTTTCTTTTATACAAAAGGAAAGGTGAAAAAGCACAGGAAAAACCTTTGAGATTGTTTCTTGAGTTCGGATGGTAGATTATGAAAAGGGAAGGTATTAGCGCCCTTTTCATCCATGGTTTTCCATGGGCTCTTAGTTACTTGCTTAGATCACTTGCTTTTGTTTGTTTGAAATTGTGTTTGGTGTGGTTTTGAAAGTATTTTGTAAAAGAGGCTATTTGTTTAGGCAATCTTTGTAATGATTCTCGTTCGTAAGAATGTATACAAAGATGTTTCTCTTATGAAAATGTTTTCAATAATTGTAAGATGTTCCTGAAATGTGTGTGTTTGTTTTTTAAAATAGCAAGGATTGTTGTTTTGAAATAGAGCAAGTAACTAGAAGTAATCTACCTACTCAAATGTCTTTCTTATGTATTTTCTATTCCTTTGACATTGTTGTCTTACCATTGATTTGGTAAGCAACCCTATCTTTGGATGTAAACGGGACGGGCGTGGGTCATCGTATAGCCATGATTAGCAATGTTGTAAAGTATCTTAGCATTTTGAGGGACCAAGATCATTTTGTAAGGCAACTTTTGAATAGCGTCATCGAGGGACTATGATCTTATATTTGTTTGTTTTGCCAAGATACTTCGCATGCGTAACATGGCCATTTTTGTTTTAGGCAACCAAGTGGGGAAAACCCTAAGGGTGCTTGTGTGCAAGTGTGTCATTTTCATGCTTTGATTTGGTCTTGTAATTAGGGTTTTCTATTTGCTTTGTTTTGTTCTTGTCATACAAACCCTAATTACTAATCATGGCATGTAAAGCGATAAATTGGGTAATGTAAATATTTCTAAGCTATTACAACAATTTATGGGAGGTGGGGGGGAATACAAATTTGAATAGGGATTTGCAAGAATATAAACCTAAGTAAATTATTACAACCAAATCGAATTTGTACGAATTAAGATAAATACAATACAGTATTAAAAGAAAATGTAATGCAATGTACATGTAAAAAGATTTTTGTGCCTTGTTTTTATGTAAAAGAAAATTTAATCTAAACCTAAAAATATAAGGAAAAAGAATTAATTTTTTTAAAAGGGGTTTAACCCTAATTTTTGTTTAAAAGAAAAGAAAGCTTTTGTATGTATTATTTTATATGTTTTCTTGTATAAAAATAATAAATAATATTATATGAAAAAAAGTATAAAATTATATATATGCAAAAATAAGTATTTACAAGTATGAAAATAAAAAATAAATTATACTAAATAAATTTTATTATATTTACAAGTTTATTAAGAAAATAAATTATATCCTAGTAAAATAAAATGTATTTTTTATGTGAGAAATAATAATAAATAAAATAAAATAAAAGTGTAATATTATTAATTTATATTTTGGGATCTTTTTATATTAAAGAAAATATTTAAAAATATTAAATAAGAAAATAAAACAAATAATAAAAAAAAATAACAAGAGTTGGCAAGGGGGTGATATAGCAGATTTGTGGTAAGATTAGCAAAAAATACTGGCCCAGGAAGCTAAGCCCAATCCTGCAGAAAAAGTCACAAAAACTCAAAAGGAAAAAATATGAAAAATACAAAAGTAGCGCGCAGGTTCGAACCCAGGACATGGGTCTCACCAGCGCGCTACTTTGCCACTGGGGTGGCTATACTTCCATTATCTTTACTGAAACGAAAATAATATATTACAAAACGCGCCCTATGCCATGTTTCATCTTCTTCCTCAAGCTTTGGCCAGACACCCTGTAACTTCTTCATACTTCCATAAAAATGAAAATGCATAACATGAAAATTATAGTACTTGAACTCACGATTCCAACCATGTAACCTATGTAATCTAACTATCAAAGATCAAAGAGAATTTTAAAAGCCCTAAATCTTAACCTAATATTTTCAAAAATTTCAACTTCTAAATTCTCTTAGCTCAAGTAAAATCAATGCAAGATAATGGTATGTAAAACTTCGTTATGATGAGGACTACATTTTTTATTCACAAATCGTGGCCTAAGGTTGCCTGTACAAAGAGATAGAGTTTGAGATTTTACCTCCTTCAGCTGGAATCATGTATGAAAATGGAGTGACTTTAAGCGAGGCCTGATGCTTGCTTGAGCTTCCTTGAGCTTCCCTGGATGTGTCCCAACCCTTGTCTTGCTCTGAAAATAACTGGAACTCCTTGGGCAAGTCAAACTGCAAGCTCTGAAGTCAACAATGGAAAATGGTGGAGGAGTGATTAAAGAACAGGGATGATGGCCTGGATTGACTAGGTATCAAGTATGTAAGGTGTTTCAATGATCCAAACTCAAAACGCACAAGCCAAATGGAAGATGGGTGTGCTTGTGCAGAAAATTATGTGTTTGGACAGATTTTTGGTGTTTTGCTTGTTGTGAGTGTTTCAGGTCCTTGCCAATCGTGTATTGTGTTGCATATGGTTTGTATATTAGTATTGAAATGGTCTTAGGTTAGCTTCCCAACAGATCTGCCAATGCTAGCCTTTTTGCCAACTTTCTTGTACTTGAAGCAAAGTCATAAGACCAAAGCTTCACATGCTTGTACCAGCTTTCTTAGGGTTAGTATGAGTTTGTACAACTTGCTTGAAACCTGTGATACTTGTATGCACTAAGGGGACAGGTCCAAAGCTCAAAATTGTAAAGTTTGCAAAAGTTGCTCTTTTTCAAAATGGCAATGGAACCTTTTTGCCATAAATGGAATTACAAGTTGGATAAAGGTTCAAAAGCATGGATTAAAGCTTTGTCAACTGAGTAATAATTTAATTAAGGAGTGTGGAATAATTTTAGGACCTGTACAGCATGAATTAGCCAGCATAGGATTGATTTGCAACTTTGTTCTTCATGAAATGGCTTGGACAAAAGTGAGAAATTGCCAACTTTATCTCTTCGATTCTCCCTACTCAAAAATGATCTTGAGGAGTTCTTAGACATTTTGGAAAGCTTATAATTTGCTCTATAATTCATCTTTGAAATGCATTTTGAGATACCTCTTGTAACTAGATGAAAAATGGCCATAAAGTTGAGTCCAAAACCTGCCTAAATTAGGGCAAAATTTCACTAAGTTAACAAGTTCATGACCATGTATTCACAAATTTATATATTGAGATCCAATCATCTTTAGGGAAAAGTCTGTGAAGCAAAGTTGTATATTTCATGGAGATCTACAACTTTCATGTTTGGAACTTTCCTTGAATCATTATGCATCATGGTGGAAAAGTGGTGTAAACTTGAGAAAAAATAAGAAAATTTTCTATACTTAGAAAATTTCTAAGTTAGAAAATTTCAAATTCAAAACCCTAATTTTCAAATTTAGTTTTCTTGATGAACAAGTTTCACATTTGGAAATGTTTTGATGAATTATGACCCTTGGTACTTGATTTTAACCAAAAAGTCAAAGTTTGACTTTTTAGTGTATAGTTGACTTTTGATCAGTTGACTGCAAATTTCATCTGTCAATCCAATGTATTTGAGATGTTTTGAGCTATGTAATTAAGTCAAGATGATGACATTGAATCCTTGAAATCATGCTTGAACTCAATTGGTCATTTGCTAGGTTAAAAATCAGAAATTGCCCTTCCTCAGTCAAAACCCTAATTTTGACCATTTTGCCCTTTTGATGATTTGATCAAATTTCTTGAGGAATTGTGATCCAAACTTGACCAAATGATACATGTAAGTTTAAAATGTTGATGTGGGTCAAAAATTATGAAGTTTGACTATAAACTGGCCATGGTTGACTTTTTTTCAATACATTTGATTTTTAGGTCAACTGTCCAATTGACTGATCAAAAATGTGGTTCAAGGCTTGAAACTTGTCATGAGCAATCTTAGAGGTCTATAATGATGCTTGAAAGTCATATGAAGCATTGATAGTCCAAAAATCCTTGTGCAAACTCAAGCCCTAATTTTGGGTCATCAGTGCAAGATGAGATGTCTTGAGCTGACCAAATCCTAATCCAGTCTTGAGTCAAAGAGATCTTGTGAGAAAAGTCTTGATAAATGAGAGGGAAAATTTTGGGGTACAACAAATGCCCATGTTCAATCTTCTTATACCTGAAGAGTTAGATTGGTGAATTTTGCCATTCGTGACTTGAAGGTGAAAGATGATTGGACACTAAAGTGACAATATATTTGCACTCAGCGATGTGTAGTTGAGGGAATGGGCTTAAAGATGCCATTTGGAGAAGTGATAGAATCTTGTTAGAGATGGGCTTGTAGATTCCATCCAAGAATGTTTGTTGAATTTTAAGTTGTAAGCTGAAAGAATGAATATCAGAATGGCGTCCGTGTCTGGAGCATATCTGAACTGTATCTAGAAGTTGAATCTGAATGAGTATCAGAATGGCATCCGCGTCTGGAGCATATCTGAACTGTATCTAGAAGTTGAATCTGAATGAGTATCAGAATGGCATCCGCGTCTGGAGCTTATCTGAACTGTATCTAGAAGTTGAATCTGAATGAGTAACAGAATGGCATCCGTGTCTGGAGCGTATCTGAATTGTATCTAGAAGCTGAATCTGAATGAGTATCAGAATGACATCCGTGTCTGAAGCGTATCTGAACTGTATCATGATTGCATATTGTTAATGGTAGCTAGTTAATCTTATCCTGAAAAGGGTAAAATGTTAGCTGAAGCATAAAATTATGTTGCATGAAATGTATGATGCAATATATGTGTTTTATCAATGTTTATGATATGTGAATGTAATGTATGCGCATGTAAGCTGATTTGCTGTATTGTTGTTTGATTGAGGAAAATAAATCCTTGACTGCTGCTGAGGATATGTAAATTCTTCATGTCTTGAAGTTAGAGCAATGACAAAAATTTCGTTGTTAGAGCAATGCCATATGCTGCTTGGGGAATCTGTTTAGGGAATCCAGAGAATTTTGATGACTTCTACTGGGGATAAATGGGAGTATTTGTTCCGTTGGGGAGCATCAGAAGTCAACTGTTATCCGGTTGGATTTCAGGTTTCAAAACAACTTGCTGGGGAATTTGGAGGAATTGGATGGTTTCCGCCGGGGATTAATAGTTTGAAGTTTTAGTCCCTCTAGGGATTTAAGTGACATACTGTGGGGATTTCTCATGGAATAGCCTAAAGACGTTTTCCTATTCTTTCAATCTGCCAGTAATTGTTTCCTTTCAGTTTGTTTATTTGTAAATAGTAATTATGTTCAAATGCATATGTTCATTAATGAATCATTTGACGTTTTTGCAAATAAAACACAAGTGTAAAGTAAAAGACAAATAGTTTTTCTGTACTTTAAAGAGATATTTTTGTATTTACTTTGAATAAGTATTTTGTACAAAGGAGACAGACATCCTAGTAAGAGTATGGTGCCATAAGAGTAAGAAAAAATTTACAAAGAAAGATAGCTATGTGTGATAATCCCATGGGGTTCCCATTCTGCTATGGTCTTCGTGCCTCCGAATACCCTGTCTATTTGTTCCTTCGTCTGAAGATGATTGAATTGATCCGAAACTTTGAGTTTGTCATTGGAAGTCAGGAGGTTGTCCATAAGGTGATCCGACGGGACATAGTCATATGCTTTAATTCCCTAACTTTTGCCTGGACTGCCCTTTCAGGTTTTCAGTCCACTGGGAAACCCTTTTTTGCCCAAGTCGCCCTTTCGGGTTTTCAACTTGCCGGGTGTACAGATTTTTTAAATATATTTTATCCCTAATTTTTGCCCGAACCTTTTGGTTCACCGGGATTCCCCTTTATTGCCTAGGTGTGTCAACCTAGCGGGTCTCTTATGCGTAGTATCTTTTGACTATGTCCGTGTTCACAAGGTGTGGCAGGTCATCGCCGTCCATGGTGGTTAAGATCATTGCCCCACCGGAGAAGATGTTCTTGATTACAAATGGTCCTTCATAGGTAGGAGTCCGATTTGCCCCTGGGATCACTTTGTGGCAAGATAATGCGTTTGATCACTAGATCTCCAACTTGATATACTTGGCGTCTGACTTTCTTGTTGAAAGCCTGGATCATCCGTTTTTGATACATCTGACCATGGCAAATAACAGTAAGTCTCTTTTCATCAATTAACTTCAGTTGATCAAGTCCAGTCTGGATCCAATCGTCTTCATTCAAACCTGCATCCTTCATAATTCTCAAATATGGGATCTGAACCTCAATAGGTAAGACAACCTCCATGGCATAAAACAAAGAATAGGGTGTTGCCCCAGTTGATGTGAAAGCCGTGGTACGGTATCCGTGGAGAGCAAATGGCAGCATCTCATGCCAGTCCTTGTAGGTGACTGTCATTTTCTGTATGATCTTTTTAATGTTTTTATTAGCAGCTTCGACTGCACCATTCATCTTCAGCCGATAGGGGGATGAATTATGATGTTGAATCTTAAACTGCTCGCACAAGGCGGTGATCATAGTATTGTTAAGGTTTGTACCATTATCAGTAATGATCCTTTCTGGGATACCGTACCGGCAAATGAGGTTCTGCTTGATGAAGCGGGCAACAACATTCTTAGTAACAGATGCGAAGGAAGCTGCTTTGACCCATTTTGTGAAATAATCAATGGCCACTAGAATGAAGCGGTGTCCATTGGAGGTTGTAGGCTTGACCTCCCCAATCATGTCGATTCCCCACATAGCAAAGGGCCAAGGGGTTGTCAAGACATTTAAAGGAACTGGAGGTACGTGCACCTTGTCAGCATAAATTTGACACTTATGACAGGTCCGAGAGTGTTGATAGCAGTCTGCTTCCATGGTAGACCAATAATAGCCCGCCCGTAGGATTTTCTTCGCCATCATATGCCCACTGGAGTGGGGGCTAAAAGTTCCCTCATGCAGTTCAGCCATGATCTTTTCAGCCTCAATCTTATCCACACATCGGAGCAGAATGGAGTCATGATCGCGTTTGTACGGGATATCATTACTCAGGAAAAACTTAGCAGAGAATCTCCTTAAAAACTTCTTATCATTGATTGAAGCTCCTTCTAGATATTCCTGAGCCTCGAGATACCTCTTGACTTCATGAAACCAAGGCTGGTCCACTACTTCTTCAGTATTAATCTCGTGACAGTGTGCTGGTTCATCCATTCATTCAATGGTGATCTGGGGAGCCTCGTTATCCCAATTAAGTTTAAACATAGATGACATTGTGGCTAGAGCATCTGCTAGCTAATTTTCTTCTCGCGGGAAATGCTCGAAGGTAATCTGCTCAAAATGTGGTAGCAACGTCAAAACATGTTCTTTGTAAGGGATAAGGTTTGGATGCTTAGTGTCCCATTCTCCTTTGATCTGACTGATGACCAAAGCTGAATCTCCAAACACATCTAAAGATTTAATTCCCAAGTCTATGGAAGCCTTGAGACCAAAGATGCATGCTTCGTATTCCGCCATGTTGTTCGTGCAGTTGAAACAAAGTCTGGCAGTAAAGGGAGTGTGACATCCTTCCGGAGATATGAGTACAGCGCCGATACCATTACCAAGTGCATTGGATGCCCCATCAAAGAACAGGGTCCATCGGGATCCTTGTTTAGGTTCGTCATATGGTCTGATCTCTTCACAGTTGTCTAGTGTCATGATGTCTTCATCCAGGAATTCAAACTTCATAGACTGATAATCTTCTACGGCTTGATGAGCAAGATGATCAGATAACACACTGCCTTTTATAGCTTTCTGGGTAGTGTACTGTATGTCATATTCTGTTAAGATCATCTGCCATCTAGCTATTCTTCCAAACAGAGCAGGCTTTTCGAAGATGTACTTTATTGGATCCATCTTAGATATCAACAAAGTGGTATGAGTCAACATATACTGTCTTAGCCAGTGAACAGCCCATGCCAGAGCGCAGCAAGTTTTCTCGAGCAGTGAATATCTGGTTTTACAGTCGGTAAACTTTTTGCTCAGGTAGTAAATAACGTGCTCTTTTTGGCCAGACTCGTCATGCTGCCCCAATACACACCCCATTGAATTCTCTAAAACGGTCAGATACATGATTAATGGTCTTCCCTCGACTGGTGGCATCAAAATAGGAGGCTCTTGTAAATACTCCTTGATCTTGTCAAAAGAAATTTGGCATTCGTCGTTCCATCTAACTACTTGATCTTTCTTCAATAGTTTGAAGATTGGCTCACAAGTAGCTGTCAGGTGAGAAATGAACCTGGCAATATAGTTCAGGCGTCCCAAGAATCCTATGACTTCCTTCTCAGTGCGAGGAGCAGGCATTTCTTGTATCGCTTTAACCTTGGGAGGATCAACCTTGATGCCTTTGTTGCTGACGACGAAACCTAAGAGTTTACCGGATCGGGCTACGAATGTACACTTATTTGGATGCAATCTTAACTTGTACTCCTTCAACCTCACAAACAATTTTTGCAAGCGATCAAGGTGTTCCTCTTCAGTTTGTTATCGGGCTATCATGTCATCTACATAGACCTCTATCTCATGATGTATCGTATAATGAAACAAAGCTACCATGGCGCGTTGATAGGTTTCCCCAGCATTCTTCAGTCCGAATGGCATCACCTTGTAGCAGAATGTGCCCCACTGTGTGACAAATGTAGTTTTCTCCATGTCTTCAGGTGCCATTTTAATCTAGTTATAACCTGAGAATCCATCCATGAAGGAAAACACTTTGTGTTGGGCTGTATTGTCAACCAGGATGTCGATGTGGGGAAGTGGAAAATCATCTTTAGGGCTGGCCCTGTTTAAATCTCTATAATCCATGCACATTTGGACTTTTCCGTCCTTCTTAGGCACGTGAACAATGTTGGCAACCCATTGGGGATAAGAAGTGACGTCTAAGAATCCAACATTGAACTGCTTCATGAATTCCGCTTTGATCTTATCTGACATGTCAGGTCTCATGCGACGGACTTTTTGTTTCACTGGTGGACAGTCTTCTCTTGTGGGTAGACGATGTACCACGATGTCTGTATCAAGTCCTGGCATGTCTTCGTATGACCAGGAAAAGATCTCAACATAATCATGCAATAGCTGAATTAGACGCTCCTTGACACTCGGCTCTAGGTTGGCACCCACTTTGATTTCCTTTTTATCTTCCTCGGTTCCCAAGTTGATTGTATCCAAAAGTTCCTCATGAGGCTGAATAGCTCTTTCCTCTTGTTGTAGTAGTCTGGCCAATTCCCCTGGCACTTCACAATCTTCCTCACCTTCATATTCGGCTTGATAGATTGGATCTTCAGAGTCACTGAAGGCTATAGCAGTATCGTTACCCATGGGATCCGGAACGGAGGGGTACCTGCATTTGTGAGTGTGGGTGTGTGTAAGGGTATAAACATCTTTAAACAATAAAATGTAAAAGAAAGACAATGAGAACGAAAGGTTTGTATGTGGAAAAGCGTCCATGATTCATTGAATGTCATATGAAGATGAAATAAAAACCCTTACAAATGGACCATTGTGCCTCGGGTAAGACACATGGTTTTTTAAAGTGCGAATTGTTTGTGAATATTACAAGTCCAACAGAAATGTAAAAGATAAATTACTGAGAGATGAAAGTTATTGGGACAAAGTCTCTGGCTTCCCAGTTGCGAAGTCCTCCGTTTATAGTAGGAAATATCCAATCTTCCAAGCTGCCATCTTCTTCAACATCTTCCATTGTGTTGACCTCTCGGTTACTAATCTTTAAAGGTGGCCCTCCAGCACAGGCACGACGCACAGCCTTCTGAGCAGTTGAAGTAAACCCCAAGCCAAACTTGTCTAATTTATACGGGATGTCTGGAAGCTGCCCCCAGATGGTGCATCCACCCTCTTCTACTACTGCCTTAGAGTCCTTTAGAGATGACATCCGAAGTGGAGGTCTTGTGATCTTGGGAATCGAGGATACCGCCTTGGTTACCGCTACTTCTTGAGAGACCTCTTTGAAATGTTGAAAAGGGGTTTCAATGAACTCTCCATCCAACTCCACATATCAGAAGGAATTCAGATGACTAATTATGTACTCCTCCTCTCCATAGACAGTTATGATCTTTCCTTGGACCAGGTATTTCAGCATTTGGTGTAGTGTGGAGGTGACGGCACCGACATTGTGGATCCAGGGGCATCCTAACAGACATGAGTAAGAGGGACGGATGTCCATCACATAGAAGGTTGAGATGAAAGTCCGAGTTCCCACCTTTATCGGGATGTCCACCTCCCCGTGGACCATCCTCTTCGAACCATCAAATGCTCTCACAACTATATTACTGGGTTTTAATGTCAGCCCTTTGCAATCCAATCTATCAAGGGCTTTCTTCGGTAAGACGTTCAAAGATGAACCCGTGTCTACCAAGACATGGGCCAAAGTTGTTCCCATACACTCCACAAAGACATGTAATGCCTCGTTGTGATTTCTCCCTCTGGGTGTCAAATCAGCATTGGAGAAGCCTAGGCCATTATCAGCTGTCAAACTGGCCACACAATCTTGGAATTGGTCAGCAGACGTCTCTTGTGGCACATGGGCTATCTTCAGAAATTTTACCAGAGCTTTCGCATGTGCCTCAGAGCACAGCAGCAAGGCTATCATGGAGATCTTTGAGGGAGTTTGCCCCAACTGTTCAACCATGTCATAATCACTCTTCTTTATTATCCTCAGGATCTCTTCCATTTCCTTCTTGGATGTTTTGCGGATAGCTAGTGATTGAGCCTTCATCCGGACAGACTCTTCTTGAATGCTTTTTCCTCGATTTTTAATAGTAGAAGTGTTGGTAGGGATAACAGCAGGGATCACGTCGTCTTTTTTGGTAGGTCCATTTGCAGGTATGGTTATTGGTACAGAGGTAATCTTTGGAACGACCATGGGTCCAAAAACTGCCTTTGGAGGGGCAATCTCTAGAGAGAAGATTCTACCGCTACGGGTAATCTTACTAGTTACGGCAATATTGCTAATGTCGGAAATTTCTTCTTCGGAGCTCACTTCTTCAGTGGTCAACCCATCTTGTTTAATACCATGGTAGTAGACTTCTCCACCGTAATTCCACGGTACTGTCTTGTCAGATTCGTATGGTACCGGCTCGGGCATTGTAATTATGAGAGGAGTAGTCTTCGGAATTGATGTAATCCTAACGGGTCTTTTGGGGGCCCTGGAAGGATTGGCGGAGATGGTTATGATTGAAACGTCTTTAATTGGAATGGGTAAAACAGGAGCATTTTCAAATAGAATTTCTTGGTTGTCAATCAGGCATTGGATACCTGTCTTCAACAGAGGGCAATCAATTGGTGAGGATAAGAAAATACGGCAGTCTTTATCGCAACCTGGGAATATACCAGCTTTCAACAAATTCATCTTAATGATCGGGAGTGGAGTTAAGAGTGCATCTACTGTAGCAACAAACAAATCTTCCTCAATAGCATTGGCTTTATGACTATGTCTAGGCATAGGAGCGGAAATGACATTTGGTTTCTCTGGCGCCTCAAACTCGATCTCTTTTGCATCTATGAGGTCTTGAATCTTGTTTTTTAACGCCCAACAGTTGTTGGTGTCGTGGCCCGGACTTTCGGAATGGTATGCGCATATGGCATTCGGGTGATAATGGGGGGACGCCATGTTGGGATTCTTTGGATCCTCCTTCAAAGTCGCCAAATTAGATTTCATCAGATGTGGTAAAACCTGGGCTAGAGTCATATTAATTCTGGTGAATTGCCGGACTGGCCTTTCCACCCTTGGTTGGTTACCTCTTGGTTGATCAGATGTAGATTTTGGGATTATAACAGCCCCTACCATTGGTCGCGTTCAACTCTCCCTTGGTTCCTTTGTGGATAAACAGCAGATACCTCCTTCTTTCCAGTGAAAGGCTTTCTCACATCTGTAGAGGCAGATGAGTCCTTTTGAATCTTCCCACTTTTTATGCCAGCTTCCACCCTTTCTCTGGTTAATATTAACTCAGTAAATCCAGCAGATGAACTCCCAATCAAATGGTTGAAGAAAGGACCCGATAGAGTACCTAAGAACATATCCACCAACTCCCTTTCAGACAGAGGGGGTTGCACTCTCCCAGCTAGATCTCTCCATTTTTGCGCGTAATCTTTTAAACCTTCATTTGAAACCATAGCCATACTCTGAAGTTGAGTATGGGTAGGTGCCAAATTTGCATTATACTGGTACTGTTTATAGAAAGTTGCGGCAAGGTCTTCCTAGTTGTGGACGTCGGCCCTTTCTAAGTGGTAAAACCAATCGAGTTGTGTTCCAGATAAACTATCTTGTAAAAAATGCACCCATAGGTCTTTATCGGTAGAGTGCGGTTGAACCTTTCTTACGTATGATCGGAGGTGCATTTTAGGACATGACACCCTATCATATTTGGCAAACAACATCACTTTTAACTTTGGTGGGATTACAATTCCTGACACCAGCCCCAATTCTTCAAAGTCTAGACCTGGTACCCTCTGTATTTCCATAGCGTTTAAACGTTCTTCAAGATGTTTGTACTTATCATCATCCGAAGGGTATTGCTCTTCAGAGTAGTCTTCCTCTTCCTCCTCTTCTTCAGATTCTGACGATACCGCTGTTTCTTTTCCTTTTCCTTCTCCTTCCCCGGAAGTGGCTGCAAAATTCAAAGTCCTTCTAGTCTGTCCTTGAAATCTTCTCCCCATATTCAAAACCCCAGTGGTTTTCTTTGGTTTCTTCTTTCTCTCTTCAGCTAACAGAGTCTTCAATTCATCTTGCCCCTTGGTTAGGGTCATGAGCAATTGTTGAAACTGCGTGTTCTGAGCTTGAAGATCTTTGACCGTCTGTTCGAGATCTATCTTACAAAAATAAATAATTAGAGAGATGAGGAAACTTGTTGCAAAGACCTGTTTATGTTATGATGAATGATATGTGCATATGCGATGCTTTCAAGGATTTAAAAATTCAAATTTGTTTTAAACAAAAAGAAACGCACGTTATATTAATAAGATAGAATTTGAGTACATCAATGCCCCTTGGGAAAAATAATACAAAATTCTAAGATAAAAAAGTATTGCACATCCTCTTTGGTGCTATGTAGGTATTTAGAGTCTGCTCCTCATGAAGTAGCCTAGTGAGTTCCAAAACCTTCTTCTCGCTTGCGTAGAATTGGGCTTCGAAAGTATCTCGCTCTCCTTTGAGTTGTATCCAATCCCTTTGTAGACCTTCGAGTGATGTGGGCATGTCAGGATGTAGGATAGTGTATGGAACTTCTCCTTCCTTAACAGGCTCAATAATCACTGGGAGAATGGACGGATAAGGCATCATAAGACTTTGAGCGCGGGTTCGTACCCACTTAAGGTAAGGCTCAAGAGGGATGGAATTCTTGTGTCCCAAAGTCTTGCTATCCACCTTGTTTAGCATCCTCCAAGCTCGAATGAATCTTTGGCGAAGACCTTGATCGTCGTTGTCGTAGTCGAAAACCAAACCTTGAATCAACATATTATGTGGGCCATCCCTTCGGGCATAACCAAACTGTCTTAGAGCCAAGCACGGGTTGTAGGTGATGCCTCCCCTAATGCCAAGTAGAGGGAGATTAGGGAATTCCCCACAACGGTCAACAATGATAACATTCTCTTTGGATCGAGAGCACCAATGAATATCTGAATGTTTGAGCGTTATTAACCTTTGTGACCACCTTAAACCTTGCTCATTCTTTAAGACTGATTGGGGAAGATGAGAAATAAACCATCTTGCCAGGAGGGGAGTGCAACACATAAGGACCCCTCTCTTCCTCATTGTACGAGTGTGAAAAGAGTGTAGGATATCCCCTAGCAATGTAGGCACCGGATTGCGTGACATGAAGATTTTGACGGTGCTCACATCTATGAGTTGGTCAGGATTGGGGAACAAGACCATCCCATAGATAAGAAGAGCCACAATCTCCTCAAAAGCTTGCAAGTCTAGGTAATTCCAACAGCTTTGGGCCTTCTCAAACAGAAACTTTGCTAAGAAGCCTTTGACACCACTTCTAGTTTCCCAATGAGTTGTGACATCAGATGAGTGCAAGTGCAGGGCTTAAGCAATCTCTTCTGGATTTGGATCTCTTTCTGTACTGTTTAAAGGTAGTTTATTGAGAATAGGAATCCTCAAGAGTTGAGAGAATTCCTCCAAAGTAGGCACAAGCTGATAGTCAGGAAATGTGAAGCAATGATGCAAAGGGTCAAAGAACTGGAAGAGAACCTTTATCATATCCTCCTCTGTATTATAGGTGACCAAGTTGAGTAGACGACCATGCCTCTCGATGAATGGAGAGTTCTCAAGGATCCTTGTAGCTAACTCCTTGAGTTGTGGAGGAAGTCTCACAAGGTTGATTTGGATAGTTTTCCTATGAAGTGAATCCATATCCTACAAAACAAGAACAAAGATGAATCTCCAAAATCCTTGAAATGGTTAGTGAATGCATATGATGTTCATGATGTCCATGATGTTATGTACAAGCATGCATATACAAGCAAATCAAACAAGTTTTTAGTTTCGGCTTGCATGGGGTTTTATAGGTAATTACCCTCTTGAAGTTTAGTTGGCTCAACCTGTCCTAATAATAGTAACCGGGTTCTAAGGAGCTCAATATCACTAGATTGTTTCCTTGGTCATTGTTTCAGCTCAAGCCTCTTTAATGGCGACCGAAATATCCCAAGAAACCAAACCTCAATGAGTGTAGTATCGAGTATTTACCAACTTCGGACTGCACCAAAGCCGGCCATCTCACTACATCCTAAAGGCCAAGTTGGTCAAATAAAGGGTTCTAGAAGTTCATTAGTGCTTCATGACATCACTCGGCGGCCCCATATTCTCTTTGATTAACTCAAAGGCTACCGATACCCACAAATATGTCACACTAACATAGCTATTTCTTAGACCATGTCGGTATACCCTGCACAGTTTCCACAACGTATTGCTATTTACCTATAATGTTTCCCAAATCTAGGTGGAGGATTCAAACCCAAACAAAGAACCATAATGTAAAGAAAACAAGTCAAACAATGTAAGCAAATAAATGTGATCTAAACCCTAAGGTAACCCCACTTTTATGAAATTTCCCCAGCAGAGTCACCAGTTCTGTGATGCGGTGGGAGAACTGACTTGAGATTTCGCGTTTTATCGCAAATGTTACGGTTAGCAAGAGTCACCACCGACTTTTATTTTATCCAAAAGGAAAGGTGAAAAATCACAGGAAAGACCTTTGAGATTGTTTCTTGATTTCGAGGGGTAGATTATGAAAAGGGAAGGTATTAGCACCCTTTTCATCCATGGTTTTCCATGGGCTCTTAGTTACTTGCTTAGATCACTTGCTTTTGTTTGTTTGAAATTGTGTTTGGTGTGGTTTTGAAAGTATTTTGTAAAAGAGGCCATTCGTTTAGGCAATCTTTGTAATGATTCTCGTTCGTAAGAATGTATACAAAGATGTTTGTCTTTTGAAAATGTTTTCAATAATTGTAAGATGTTTTTGAAATGTGTGTGTATTTATTTTTGAAAATAGCAAGGATTGTTGTTTTGAAATAGAGCAAGTAACTAGAAGTAATCTACCTACTCAAATGTCTTTCTTATGTATTTTCTATTCCTTTGACATTGTTGTCTTACCATTGATTTGGTAAGCAACCCTATCTTTGGATGTAAACGGGACGGGCGTGGGTCATCGTATAGCCATGATTAGCAATGTTGCAAATTATCTTAGCATTTTCAGGGACCAAGATCATTTTGTAAGGCAACTTTTGAATAGCGTCATCGAGGGACTATGATCTTATATTTGTTTGTTTTGCCAAGATACTTCGCATGCGTAACATGGCCATTTTTGTTTTAGGCAACCAAGTGGGGAAAACCCTAAGGGTGCTTGTGTGCAAGTGTGTCATTTTCATGCTTTGATTTGGTCTTGTAATTAGGGTTTTCTATTTGCTTTGTTTTGCTCTTGTCATGCAAACCCTAATTACTAATCATGGCATGTAAAGCGATAAATTGCGTAATGTAAATATTTATAAGCTATTACAACAATTTATGGGAGGGGGGATACAAATTTGAATTGGGATTTGCAAGAATATAAACCTAAGTAATTTATTACAACCAAATCGAATTTGTACGAATTAAGATAAATACAATACAATATTAAAAGAAAATGCAATGCAATGTACATGTAAAAAGATTTTTGTGCCTTGTTTTTATGTAAAAGAAAATTTATTCTAAACCTAAAAATATAAGGAAAAAGAATTAATTTTTTTAAAAGGGGTTTAACCCTAATTTTTGTTTAAAAGAAAATAAAGCTTTTGTATGTATTATTTTATATGTTTTCTTGTATAAAAATAATAAATAATATTATATGAAAAAAAGTATAAAACTATATATATGCAAAAATAAGTATTTACAAGTATGAAAATAAAAAATAAATTATACTAAATAAATTTTATTATATTTACAAGTTTATTAAGAAAATAAATTATATCCTAGTAAAATAAAATATATTTTTTATGTGAGAAATAATAATAAATAAAATAAAATAAAAGTGTAATATTATTAATTTATATTTTGGGATCTTTTTGTATTAAAGAAAATATTTAAAAATATTAAATAAGAAAATAAAACAAATAATAATAATAAAAAATATAACAAGAGTTGGCAAGGGGGTGATATAGCAGATTTTTGGTAAGATTAGCAAAAAAATACTGGCCCAGGAAGCTAAGCCCAATCCTGCAAAAAAGTCACAAAAACTGAAAAGGAAAAAATATGAAAAATACAAAAGTAGCGTGCAGGTTCGAACCCTTGACATGGGTCTCACAAGCGCGCTGCTTTGCCACTGGGGTGGCTATACTTCCATTATCTTTACTGAAACGAAAATAACATATTACAAAACGCGCCCTATGCCCTGTTTCATCTTCTTCCTCAAGCTTTGGCCAGACACCCTGTAACTTCTTCATACTTCCATAAAAATGAAAATGCATAACATGAAAATTATAGTACTTGAACTCACGATTCCAACCATGTAAGCTATGTAATCTAACTATCAAAGATCAAAGAGAATTTTAAAAGCCCTAAATCTTAACCTAATATTTTCAGAAATTTCAACTTCTAAATTCTCTTAGCTCAAGTGAAATCAATGCAAGATAATGCTATGTACAACTTCGTTATGATGAGGACTACATTTTTATTCACAAATCATGGCCTAAGGTTGCCTGTATAAAGAGATAGAGTTTGAGATTTTACCTCCTTCAGCTACAATCGTGTATGAAAATGGAGTGACTTTAATGGAGGCCCGATGCTTGCTTGGTCTTCCTTGAGCTTCCCTGGATGTGTCCTAACCCTTGTCTTGCTCTGAAAATAACTGAAACTCCTTGGCCAAGTCAAACTGCAAGCTCTGAAGTCAATAATGGAAAATGGTGGAGGAGTGATTACAGAACAGGGATGATGGCCTGGATTGACTAGGTATAAAGTATGTAAGGTGTTTCAATGATCCAAACTCAAAACGCACGAGCCAAATAGAAGATGGGTGTGCTTGTGCAGAAAACTGTGTGTCTGGACAGATTTTTGGTGTTTTTCTTGTTGAGAGTGTTTTATGTCCTTGCCAATCGTGTATTGTGTTGCATATGGTTTGTATATTAGTATTGAAATGGTCTTAGGTTAGCTTCCCAACAGATCTGCCAATGCTAGCCTTTTTGCCAACTTTCTTGTACTTGAAGCAAAGTGATAAGACCAAAGGTTCACATGCTTGTACTAGCTTGCTTAGGGTTGGTATGAGTTTGTACAACTTGCTTGAAACCTTTGAGACTTGTATGCACTAAGGGGACATGTCCAAAGCTCAAAATTGTAAAGTTTGCAAAAGTTGCTCTTTTTCAAAATGGCAATGGAACCTTTTTGCCATAAATGGAATTACAAGTTGGATAAAGGTTCAAAAGCATGGATTAAAGCTTTGTCAACTGAGTAAGCATTTAATTAAGAAGTGTGGAACAATTTTAGGACCTGTACAACATGAATTAGCCAGCATAGGATTGATTTGCAACTTTGTTCTTCATGAAATGGCTTGGACAAAAGTGAGAAATTTCCAACTTCATATCTTCGATTCTCCCTACTCAAAAATGATCTTGAGGAGTTCTTAGACATTTTGGAAAGCTTGCAATGTGCTATATAATTCATCTTTGAAATGCATTTTTATATACCTCTGGGAACTAGGTGAAAAATGGCCATGAAGTTGGGTCCAAAATCTGCCTAAATTAGGGCAAATTTTCACTAAGTTAACAAGTTCATGACCATGTATTCAAAAATTTATATCTTGAGATCCAAACATATTTAGGGAAAAGTGTGTGAAACAAAGTTATAGACTACATGGAGATCTACAACTTTCATGTTGGGAACTTTCCTTGAATCATTATGCATCATGGTGGAAAAGTGGTGTAAAGTTGAGAAAAAATAAGAAAATTTTCTATACTTAGAAAATTTCTAAGTTAGAAAAATTTCAAATTCAAAACCCTAATTTTCAAATTTGGTTTTCTTGATGAACAAGTTTCACATTTGGAAATTTTTTGATGAACTATGACCCTTGGTACTTGATTTTGACCAAAAAGTCAAAGTTTGACTTTTCAGTGTACAGTTGACTGCAAATTTTATCTGTCAATCCAATGTATCTGAGATGTTTTGAGCTATGTAATTAAGTCAAGATGATGACATTGAATCCTTGAAATCATGGTTGTTCTCAATTGGTCATTTTCTAGGTTAAAAATCATAAATTACCCTTCCTCAGTCAAAACCCTAATTTTGACCATTTTGCCCTTTTGATGATTTGATCAAATTTCTTGAGGAATTGTGATCCAAACTTGACCAAATGATACATGTGAGTTTAAAATGTTGATGTGGGTCAAAAATTATGAAGTTTGACTGTAAATTGGCCATGGTTGACTTTTTTTCAATACAGTTGATTTTTAGGTCAACTGTCCAATTGACTGATTAAAAATGTGGTTCAAGGCTTGAAACTTGTCATGAGCAATCTTAGAGGTCTATAATGATGCTTGAAAGTCATATGAAGAATTGATAGTCCAAAAATCTTTGTGCAAAATCAAATCTTAATTTTGGGTCATCAGTGCAAGATGAGATGTCTTGAGTTGACCAAATCCTAATCCAGTCTTGAGTCAAAGAGATCTTGTGAGAAAAGTCTTGATAAATGAGAGTGCAAATTTTGGGGTACAACAGACGGCAAAGTGCGAATGTGTGTGGACTACAGATATTTGAATAGGGCAAGCCCTAAGGATGACTTTCCACTCCCCCACATTGATATCCTAGTTGACAATACGACACAACACAAAGTATTTTCCTTCATGGACGAATTCTCAGGTTACAACCAAATCAAAATGGCGCCTGAGGATATGGAGAAAACAACATTTGTCACACAGTGGGGCACTTTCTGCTATAAGGTGATGCCATTCGGACTAAATAACATTGGGGAAACCTATCAGCATGCCATGGTAGCTCTATTTCACGACATGATACATCACGAAATAGAGGTCTACATGGACGATATGATATCCAGATCTCAAACAGAAGAAGAGCATCTTGATCACTTATAGAAACTGTTTGATAGGCTGAAGAAGTACAAGCTGAGGTTGAATCTAAACAAATTCACGTTTGGGGTACAGTCTGGTAAACTCTTAGGCTTTGTCGTCAGCAATAAAGGTATCATGGTCAATCCTACCAAAGTTAAAGCAATACAAGAGATGCCTGCTCCTCGTACTAAGAAGGAAGTCAGAGGATTCTTGGGACGTTTGAACTATATTGCCAGATTCATTTCTCACCTAACAGCTACTTGTAAGCCAATCTTCAATCTATTGAAGAAAGATCAAGTAGTTAAGTGGAATGACGGATGCGAAATTGCTTTTGACAAAATCAAAGAATACTTACAAGAGCCTCCTGTGTTGATGCCACCAGTTGAGGGAAGACCGTTGATCATGTATCTGACTGTTTTAGAAAACTCAATGGGGTGTGTATTGGGGCAGCATGACGAGTTTGGCCGAAAAGGGCACGCTATTTACTACCTGAGCAAAAAGTTTACCGACTGTGAAACCAAATATTCATTGCTCGAGAAAACTTGCTGCGCTCTGGCATGGGCTGCCTACCGGCTAAGACAGTATATGCTAACTCATACTACCTTGTTTATACCTAAAATGGATCCGATAAAATATCTTCGAGAAGCCTGCTCTTTCTGGGAGAATAGCGAGATGGCGGATGATCCTGGCAGAATATGACATACAGTATACTACCCAGAAAGCTATAAAGGGCAGTGTATTAGTCGATCACCTTGCTCACCAAGCTGTAAAAGACTACCAGTCCATGAAGTTCGAATTCCCGGATGAAGACATCATGACATTAGACAACTGTAAAGAATTTAGGCCATATGACGGACCTGAACAAGGATCCCGATGGACCCTGTTCTTTGATGAGGCAACCAATGCACTTGGCAATGGTATTGGTGTTATACTCAATCTCCGGAAGGATGTCACACTCCCTTTACTGCAAGACTCTGCTTCAACTGTACAAATAACATGGCGGAATACGAAGCGTGCATCTTTGGTCTCGAAGCTGCCATAGACTTGGGGATCAAATCTTTGAATGTATTCAGAGATTCAGCTTTGGTCATTAGCCAGATCAAAGGGGAATGGGACACCAAACACCTTAACCTTATCCTTTACAAAGAACATGTTTTGACATTACTCCCACACTTTGAGAAGATTACCTTCGAGCATTTCCCGCAAGAAGAAAATCAGATAGCAGACACACTAGCCACAATGTCATCTATGTTTAAACTTAATTGGGATAATGAGGCTCCCCAGATCACCGTCGAACGAATGGATGAACCAACACACTGTCACGAGATTAATACTGAAGAAGTAATGGACCAACCTTGGTTTCACGAAGTCAAGAGGTATCTCGAGGCTCAAGAATATCCAGAAGGAGCTTCAATCAATGACAAAAAAATTCTTAAGGAGATTCTCTGCTAAGTTCTTCCTTAGTAATGACATCCTGTATAAACGCAATTATGACTCTGTGTTACTTCGGTGCGTAGATAAGGTTGAAGTTGAAAGAATCATGGCTGAATTGCATGAAGGCACTTTTGGTACCCATTCCAACGGGCATACGATGGCAAAGAAAATCCTACAGGCAGGCTATTACTGGTCTACCATGGAAGCAAATTGTTATCAACACTCTCGAACCTACCATAAGTGTCAGATTTATGCTGACAAGGTGCATGTAACTCCGGTTCCTCTGAATGTCTTGACGGCTCCTTGGCCCTTTGCTTTGTGGGGGATTGATATGATTGGGGAAATCAAGCCGACAACCTCCAATGGACACCGCTTCATCCTAGTGGACATTGACTTTTTTACAAAGTAGGTTGAAGCAGCCTCCTTCGCCTCCGTTACCAAGAATGTTGTTGCCTGTTTCATCAAGCAACACCTTATCTGCTGGTACGATATCCCAGAGAGAATCATCACTGACAACGGTACAAATCTCAACAACACTATGATCACCGCCTTGTGTGAGCAATTCAATATTCAACATCATAATTCTTCTCCCTATCAACCAAAGATAAATGGTGTTATCGAAGCTACAAATAAAAACATTAAAAAGATCATACAGAAAATGACAGTCACATACAAAGACTGGAATGAGATGTTACCATTCGCTCTCCACGGATATCGTACCACGGCTCGCAAATCATTCAGGGAAACACCCTATTCTTTGGTTTACGGCATGGAGGCTATCTTGCTTATCGGGGTTCAGATCCTCTCTCTGAGGATTATGAAAGATGCAGGGCTGAACAAAGACGATTGGATGTATACTCGACTTGATCAATTGAGCTTGATTGATGAGAAGAAACTTACTTCTGTTTGCCATGGTCAAATGTATCAAAAACGGATGATCAAGGCTTTCAACAAGAAAGTCAGACGCCAAGTGTATCAAGTTGGGGATCTAGTGATCAAACGCATCATCTTGCCACAAGGTGATCCCAGGGGCAAATGGACTCCTATCTATGAAGGACCATTTGTAGTCAAAAACATATTCTCAGGTGGGGCAATGATCTTGACCACCATGGATGGCGACGATCTGCCACACCCTGCGAACGGGAACATAGTCAAAAGATATTATGCATAAGAGACCCGCTAGGTTGACACATCTAGGCAAAATAAGGGCATCCCGGCGAACCAAAAGGTTCGGGAAAAAGTTAGGGATAAAATAAAAAATCTATACACACGGCAAGTTGAAAACCCGAAAGGGCGACTTGGGAAAAAAGGGTTTCCCGGTGGACTGAAAACCCGAAAGGGCGGTCTAGGAAAAAGTTAGGGAATAAAGGCGTACGACTATGTCCCGTTGGATCACTTTATGGACAAACTTTGGCTTCCACTGACAAACTCAGAGGTTCTGATCAAATTCAATCATCTTCGGACAAGGCAACAAATAGACAAGACGCTCGGAGATATGAAGGCTATAGCAGGATGGAAACCCCATGGGATTATTACACATAGCTATCTTTTCTTTGTATCACATTTCTCTTTTTTCACGACAGCATTCTCTTACTAGAATGTTTGTCTCCTTGTACAAAAATACTTATTCAAAATTAATACAAAATATTCCTTTGAAAGTGAAAAAACTATTTGTCTTTTCTTTACACTTTTTTTGTTTACAAAAACGTCCAATGATTCATTGTTGAGCATATGCATTTGAACATAATTACTGTTTACAAATAAACAAAATGAAAAGAGGCAATTACTGATGGGTTGAACGGATAGGAAAAATATCTCTAGGCTATTCCATAGGTAATCCCCTGCAGCACGTCGTTTAAATCCCCAACAAAACAAAATTTCAAACTATTGATCCCCAGTAGAAGTCGTCAAATTTCTCAGGATTCCCCAATAGGATTTTACAAGCAGCACATGGCATTTCCCTTACAACGGAGTTTATTTCTTAAAACGGAAATTCATCAATACTTCGACTTCAAAGCATGAAGACTTACATATCCTCAACAATAGTCAGGGATTTGTTTTCCCCAATCCAACTGCAGTGCAGCAAGTTAGCTCACATACGCATACATTGCATTCATATATCATCAACATTGATAAAATAAATGCATTATATCATACATTTCATGCAACATGACTCTGCATTTTAGCTAACATTTTACCCTTTTCAGGATAAGGTTAACAACTACCATTAACAATATTCAAAACTTGATACAATTCAGATACGCCCAAGACACGGATGCCATTCTGATACTCATTCAGATTCAACTTTTAGATACAGTTCAGATACGCACCAGATACGGATGTCATTCTGATACTCCTTCAAATTCAAACTTCTCAAATACAGTACAGATACGCTCCATACGCGGATGCCATTTTGATACTCATTCTGATTTCAACTTTTGATACAGTTCAGATATGCTCCAGACACGGATTCCATCCTGATACTCATTCAGATTTCGACTTTTTATACAATTCAGATACACTCCAGACACTGATGCCATTCCGATACTCATTCAAAGTCAACTCTCGGATACAGTTCAAATATGCTCCAGACACGGACGCCATTCTGATACTCATTCAGATTTCAACTTTCAGATACAGTTCAGATACGCTCCAGACATGGATGCCATCCTGATACTCATTCAGATTCAACTTTCAGATACAGTTTAGACACGCTCAAGACACTGACACAATTCTGATACTCATTCTTTCAGCTTACAAATTACAATTCAACAATCACTTTTGGATGGCATCTTTAATCCCATCTCCCATAGATTTCTATCACCTATCTAAATGGCATCTTTAAAGCCCATTCCTTCTATCATCGCATCATCGAGTGCAAATTTCTGGGCACTCTAGTGTCCAATCATCTTCCACCTTCGAGTCACGAATGGAAAAACTCGCCAGTCTAACTCTTCAGGTTTAAGAAGATTGAACAGGGGCAGCTGTTATACCCCAAAATTTTCCCTCTCACTTATCAATAATTTTCTCACAAGATCTCTTGGACTCAAGACTGCATTAGGGTTTGACCAGCTCAAGACACCTCCTCATGCACTGATGACCAACATTAGGGTTTGAGTTTGCACAAGGATTTTTGGACTATCAATGTTTCATATGATTTCCATGGATCATTATGGACCCCAAAGGTTACTTATGCCAAGTTTCAAGCCTTAGATCACATTCTTGATCAGTTAATTGGGCAGTTGACCTAAAAATCAACTATATTGGGGAAAATTCAACCATAGCCAATTTACAGTCAAACTTCATAATTTTTTATCCACATCAACATTTCAAACTCATAGGTATCATTTGATCAAGTTTGGACCATAATTCCTCAAGAAATTTGATCAAATCTCCAAAAGGGCAAAATGGTCAAAATTAGGGTTTTGATTGGGAAATGGCAATTTCTAATTTTTGACCTAGAAAATGATCAATTGGTTTAAGGCATGATATCAAGAGTCCAATTGCATCATTTTACCTAATAACATGGTTCAAAACATTGCAAGTCCATTGGATTGACAGATGAATTTTGCAATCAACTGATCAAAAGTCAACTGTATACTGAAAAGTCAAACTTTGACTCTTTGGTCAAATTCAAGTGCCAAAGATCATAATTCATCAAAACATGTCAAAATATGAAACTTATTCATCAAGAAATCAAAAAGTCAAGATTTCATTTTGAAAAGTCAAAATTTCTAAACTTAGAAATTTTTCTGTGTTGGAAATTTCATGTTTTTTTTATAACTTTGAGCAAAATTTTCACCATGATGCAAGATGATTCAAGAGAAACTTCCAACATGAAAGTTGTAGATATCCCTGATATCTACAACATTTATTTACCCAACTTCTCATAATTATGCTTGGATTTCAAGTTATAAATTCATGAAGTCATGACATTTTCATTTAACACTTAGAGAAATTTTTAGTAGTTTTGGTCAGGTTTTTTGTCCCAACTTCTTGGCCAATTTTCATCAAGTTTCAGTTTGATTTAACAAAAGTGGTCAACATGAAAGTTGTAGAGGGTGTTTCAAGCTTTCCAAAACATCCAAGAGTATGAATTTATCATATTTGAGCTAGGAGATTCAAGAGCATGAAGTTGAGCATCCATTATTGAGTTGCAAGTCATTTTAGTGACGAACACATAACAAAACTCTTATGATTTGCTGCATGATCTTATGTTGCAGGACTCCTTTATTGCAAATATCATCATAATTTAATGTTTACACAAGAGCTCGAACTATTACCCAAGTGTTTAAACCATTGTCCAAAAGATCTTTCCATTTATGGCATAAAGGCACCGTTGCTATTCTTGAAAAGCAAGCTTTTTGTACAAAGTTTGTCTTAAGACCATACCTTGCTTGTTGCTGATTATACTCCACCATAAATCATGGGAAGTAACTCCTCTATACCAGCAACTTTAGTACTTCACCTTGGGACTATGGAGTACTTGACATAGTTTGATTTTTGTAATCCAACCAAACCATAACATGCTGTCTTGCAAACTTAGTCAGCTCATATGCACAAACCTCCTGCCTATAAATAGAAGAAACATTTGCAATACAAAGAGGTTAGAGAAAGGATAGAGAGAAAAACCATAAGTTATATTGGTAAACCCTCAAAATCTCATATTCACAAAAGCCATAACAGTCCACAAAACTTCCACTCTTGAGTTTTAAAGTCCAAACCTTTGAACCTCTCATACCTTGAAAATTTTGTCCAACCATCTAAACACTCCACATACATCATATAGAAGTTGTTCAAACACAAGAAAAAATTCTGTAACATCACTATCATCACTTCCCAAGCTCAACAACAGCCCATACAGCAGCTCAAACTCAAAGCACAAACTTTAGTTTCAAGGTAAGTTTTCTTGATTTTGAACTCTTCATACAAGCATCATTAATGGTTCATTTGTAAAGATAAAATGTAGATATCATTGCCTTAAAGCTAACCATATGCTTGCTTTTCATGTTCACTAACCATGTGTTGAGAATTGACTTTTACATGTAGCAAAACAGTGATAAAAACAAAAAACAACAGTTATGCGTCGACACGAAATGTTATGAGTCGACACATATTATGTCCAAAACAGGTTATGAGCCGATGCAAAATATTATGTGTCGATACGAAATGTTGCATGCGTCGACACGAAACGCGAATGCGTCGACTCATACTGAGTTAATTTTCATTTTTCAGCAGCAAGAAAGTTTTCGTATCAATACATAATGGCATGCGTCAATACATAAACTGTTTTCGTACCAATACGTAATGGTATGCGTCAATACATAAACTGTTTTCGTATCAATACATAATGGCATGCGTCAATACATAAACTATTTTCGTATCAATACATAAGTGTATGTGTCAATACATAAAAAAAATTCAAAAAAAATTTCTTTTATTTATTTATTTATTTTTGTATATTATTTATCCATTCAATATGGTTGTAATAGTAAATTAGGATTTATTTGCTTTCATCCCCCCATTTGTGAATTTGTATCCCCATCCCTCAAATGATGTAGTAGCGTAGGATTTTAATTTCCGCAACTTATCGCTTTAATATAATTGTTAGTAATTAGGGTGTGTATGGAAAGATAAAATCAACAAGTAGAAAACCCTAATACAAGACAAAACAAGAATGAAAATCAATACACTTGCACACAAACAACCCTAGGGTAAAATCCACTTGGTTGCCTTATAAATGGCCATATTACGCATGTGAGGTATCTTAGCAAAAACAATCAAAATACAAGATCATAGTCCCTCGATGACGCTACGAATGTTGCCTTATAAATGATCTTAGTCCCTCAAGATAAATGGTAAGATACCTTGCAATATTGCTAATCATGGTTATACGATGACCCGCGCCCTTTCGTTTACATCCAAAGATAGGGTTGCTTACCAAATCAATGGTAAGACAACAATGTCAAAGGAAAAGGAAATGAACAAGAAAGACATTTGAGTATGTAGATTGCTCTTAATTACTTACTCCATCTTAAAACAAACATCCTTGCTATTTTCAAAACAATCACATACACTTTCAAACATCTTACAAAATTGAAAATTTTTTCAAAAGATCAACATCTTTGTATACATTCTTATGAACAAGAATCATTACAAAGATTGCCTAAACAATGGCCTCTTTACAAAATACTTTCAAAAACCATACAAAACACAATTTCAAACAAAAGAAAGTGATCTAGCAAGTAACTAAGAGCCGATGGAAAACCATGGATGAAAAGGGTGCTAATACCATCCCTATTCATAATCTACCCCCCGAACTCAAGAAACAATCTCAAAGGTCTTTCTTGTGCTTTTTCACCTTTCCTTTTGGATAAAAGAAAAGTCGGTGGCGACTCTTGCTAACCGCAACATTTGCGATAAAACGTAAAACACCCAAGTCAATTCTCCCACCGTATCACACCTATATATATATATATATATATCTAAAATTTCATTTTTAGTCCTTATTAAAATAATCGCAAGTTTTAGTCCCTACAAAATTATTGTGCACGTAGTTTTAATCCCTATTGTTAAACCAATGTGTAATTTTGAATGATTATTTTGTAGACATGTTTAGAACGTTATAAAAAGTTCCTTGGAAAAAAAGAAATTTAAAATTTGATTTGTAAGTTGAGATTTTCATTATTTTTATCAATATCTTTTGAAATTTAAAAAGAAATCATATTTAATTCTTCTCATTTAAAAAAATTCTAAAATTTGATAAAGAAACATTTTATAGTATTCTAAACACGTATGAAAAATATTATTCAAAATTTTGAAATTTTAAGGGTAACTAAACCGTTTTTAAAATTTTAGAAAATAGCAGAGACTAAAACTGGATGAACAAAAATTTTTTAGGGACCAAAATTTGTCATTTTTTTAATAGGGATTAAAAATGAAATTTGAGATATTTATAAGAATAAAAAATATATTTAACCCTATTTATTTATATATATATGTGTGTGTGTGTGTGTGTGTGTGTGTGTGTGTGTGTGTGTGTGTGTGTGTGTGTGTGTGTGTGTGTGTGTGTGTGTGTGTGTGTGTGTGTGTGTGTGTGTGTGTGTGTGTGTGTGTGTGTGTGTGTGTGTGTGTGTGTGTGTGTGTGTGTGTGTGTGTGTGTGTGTGTGTGTGTGTGTGTGTGTGTGTGTGTGTGTGTGTGTGTGTGTGTGTGTGTGTGTGTGTGTGTGTGTGTGTGTGTGTGTGTGTGTGTGTGTGTGTGTGTGTGTGTGTGTGTGTGTGTGTGTGTGTGTGTGTGTGTGTGTGTGTGTGTGTGTGTGTGTGTGTGTGTGTGTGTGTGTGTGTGTGTGTGTGTGTGTGTGTGTGTGTGTGTGTGTGTGTGTGTGTGTGTGTGTGTGTGTGTGTGTGTGTGTGTGTGTGTGTGTGTGTGTGTGTGTGTGTGTGTGTGTGTGTGTGTGTGTGTGTGTGTGTGTGTGTGTGTGTGTGTGTGTGTGTGTGTGTGTGTGTGTGTGTGTGTGTGTGTGTGTGTGTGTGTGTGTGTGTGTGTGTGTGTGTGTGTGTGTGTGTGTGTGTGTGTGTGTGTGTGTGTGTGTGTGTGTGTGTGTGTGTGTGTGTGTGTGTGTGTGTGTGTGTGTGTGTGTGTGTGTGTGTGTGTGTGTGTGTGTGTGTGTGTGTAGTTTAGCTTGTAGATTTCAGTTTCACTTGCTTAAAAACAACACACACAGAATCCTAACAAAGAGTCTTAAATCCATATACAAAGAGTATATGTGTTTAGGGTTCTCGTTCGATACTTACTAGAATGAAAGATCGAAATTATTTTTTTCACTTCTCCTTCACATATATGGTAAGTCAAATATCACTACTCATGTTACACTTACATTAATGTTGTTGTTTGTTGTTGTTATTGTTTCCTGTTGTTGAGACCTGAAATCCTAGAGGTTTAATTTTGTTGTTGTTTAAACTGAGATTGATGTTAAATGTTATTGTTTTTGTCGAGATAAATATGTTATAGGTTTATTGGATTGACGTTATAGGTTTATTATTGATGTTGATGTAGTTTTGTTGAGAGAATTTTTTTACTTATTATTTAATGTTAGTTGTTATTTAGATTGAGATTGAACGTTAATGTTGTTTTTGTTTAGTGTTGTTTTTAAGTTGTCGATGTTATTGTTGTTGTTTAATTTTTCTACTTTGCAGAGTTATGAAAAACTATATGTTGTTGTTTAGTTGTTGTTATCGAGTTTGAGTTTGAGATTATGTTTTTGTAATTTTTTTGCAACTCTCGTCTTGTTCCGTCGAACATGTTAAAAGGATATTATAGTGACAGAAAATACAGTTGATTTTATTATATCTAATATCAATTATTTGTTTCATTATTTGAACATATAACATATTAAATTATTTTTGGAAATAATAATATAAAAAATTATGTTGTATTTGAAAAACCACTTACATTAATTAATGTTTTTAGAGTATTTTGTAACTCATCATCATCTCATGTTCTTTTATAGTTAAAATATATTTAATGCTTATAGTTTTTATTCAACTTTTTCCCATTGTTCATTTCGAAAAGCATCAAATTCTATGCTTTCAAGAATGAATTAGTAGAAAAGGAAGTGTTGGTTGAAGAACCTAAAACATTGAACGAGATTCTAACCGTTAAAGAATAGAAGATGAATGACGAGTTACACGATGCTCGAAAATCATTGATTAGTGTAATTTGTTCTTCAAATATAACATAATTGTTCATATAAGTATTTTGTAAACCAATTTGAAAAGTTATATATTCAATTAGGGCTTCGAGAAATAAGCAAACCACATTAGATACAATAAACTCAATTGTGATTTACTCGTTGGTTAATTGTCAAAACCGAGGGAAAAGGTGTTTTCTCTATTTAAAAATTCCAAAAAGGATCTCCATGGGGATCAAACCCATGACCTTTACATCTTACCTGTCGATAGAGCTAAAGCCGAGAAGTAAATTAGTTCACTTTTATGACACACTTTATTACCTCACATATGAAACTAAGGCAACATCTCATATCCAACTGAAGTTAAATGTGTTTTTCATCATAGTGCACCCCATCATAGAGAACTTCAAGTTGCCATTGTTGGCTAAGTCTGACAGATGCATCAGCTCGTACTAGCATGCAACATCCCTTAACACTCATATGGACATCATTGGAGCACCTGACTCTTTAAAGTGCAATCTCATGTATGGCACATTTAGATATGCATCCTTGAGATGATATATGGTCTTCCTTATGCTATTTGTCACCAACTATCATAACTTGGTGAATAAGCTATTCCATCGATTCGCTACAAATAGGCACCAGAATCTAATCGCCACTAGATTGTTCAACATATGTCAGGGTTTATCAGAGTCTTTAGGGGAGTATCTTTTAAGAACGAGATGTGGTTATGCATCTGGCCTTTAGTTTTGATAATAACAATACATTATTTCTTATAGAACAATTTTGTACCCTAATTGTTTTGTCTGGTGTATAACTTTTGCTAACAGGTTTTGACTCTGATAGAATAGCGTGTAATGTCATCAATTTCTTAAATCCACACATTCTAATCTGGAGAGATTCAAGTACGTGTTACAAAGATCTAGTCAAGTTTTTTAATGCCTCTAGAAAACGGTTCTGATGAGCGTTAGTTTAAAACTTCTAACTGACTCTGATTGAAGAGCTTCTGAAGACTTCTCAAGCTCTGAAGATTTTTCTCTTCTAAGTTCTGAGATTCTAAATCCCAAGGTTCTAAAGACTATGAAGACAATGTTCTTTAAAGAACAAGTTATGAAGACTTTAAAGACATAGGATCTGAATATTCTCTTTGTAGTTTTTGGTCCTTCTAAGCATACTTCATCAACATACATTCTGAAGCCTCTGGAGATTAAAAGATAAGATCAAAAGGTTTTATATGAGTGAATAGTACATGGTACAAGATCAAATATTTCCACTACTTTGATTTTGTGGCGCAATGATTGTACTATGGTACGATGTTGTCTACCACTCTTACTGACCATTACACAAGATGACATATGGAGTTCAATATTCCTATTCTACCCTCCAACAGATTTATTTTTGGCTATAAAAGGAAGAGTTGAATGAATTGGAAAATAATAACTTTATGCTAAAACGAATTGCTGAAATGCTGCTTAACCTCTAATGAATTATCTTGTGTAAAGTTTTGCAAAAGCAAGGAACTTTTGTTTGTTAACTTGCAAGCAAGGAAATTTTGTTCATTCAACTTGTTATTAACATTATTGTGTTATATATTTGCATTTCAACTTGTGTAATATGCTTTCTAAGAAGCATCCTTGTAAACACACTTTGTAGTTTAACCTTGGAGTTGATTGTTCCTTGAAAGACTAAGGTATAGTCAGAATTTATCAAGCAGACATTGATAGTTAGTCTCTGTGCTTTATAAACATTGACAGGTAGTCTTTGTTTATGTCTATAATCAACTTAGTTATAGTGGATTAAGTCTTTGTTGAGATGGACAAAATCACCTTGGTGGGTGGACTGGATTAAGTTTGTTAACAGTAAACCAGGATAAAAATAATTGAATTCTTTTATTTTTGTTCTTTTGTTATCTTTGAGTGTCTTGGGTTGAAAAAAATTTTAATCCTAAAACCCAAATCAAACCCCTTATTCCTTATGTTTCTCATACCTTCATATCTCGTCCTCTTTAATAAAGCAACCATAAAGGTGATCCATCATAATTAGGAAATGTTTGTATGAGAATTTTAGAACGGGCTCAGGGGGGACATTTTAATGAATCCATCTCCTAGAGACCAATGTTGACATTGGTGGAGGTAGTAACACGAGTAGAGTGCTATATTAAGAGCGGAGATAGTAATTCTGAGAAAAAGGCATAACTCGTAAAAGAGTGTCCTTTCGGCGTCGATAACTTATGAAGGATCCAAAACATGTCACCCATAAGAGACATAACAGTGTTCAAGCAGAGTGGAAAGTCCAACGAAAACTTCACCCTTTAAACGCCCATCGGGAACATATATGGCGAAAGGTCATGCACATGTACAAGATTCCCTAACAAACATCTTCCAATACAAAATTCATGGGGCCTGATCCATATAGTTGGTGCAAATTCAGTAAGGTGATTGGGCCTGATCCATATAAAGGATTGTTAGTAGTTAGATAAGGAGACAAAATGCCTCATTTTAAGAAGGGAACCTGAAGAAGTATATCAAAGGCAGCTCAATCGGAGGATTTGGTCAATCTCATTTGCAAGGTTGACACTCGTCAGACAATTTGGGATCTTAAAAGGGTAGGTAACAAGTAAAAGGTGGCGAGGATCGAGATATTTTCCATACGCTTAACACTATTGTAGGAGGATTCACTTAGTTCAATACTTCCAATCTTGCCCAAAAATAACGAACCAATTAAGTCATAATTGTTGATAGTCCACCCATTGAATATGAGGCTAGTGAATAAGAAGCTCTAGAAGCCATAATCACCTTTTCAAAGAAGTATGTCATTGGGATTCACCCTCACAATGATAACCCCAAGGTTATCATCGTCCATTATGATGTTTGGGAGATAAAAAAAGTTTTGATTGACCAGGGAAGCTCCATAGGTTTTGATTGACCAGGGAAGCTCCATAGACATCTTTAATATGACACATTTAAGAGGCTTAGTTTGAACACAGAGGACCTAAATACCTTATAGGGATCACTAGTAAAGTTTTTAGGTGAAACAATGAAGGTGAAGGGGGCACATAACGTTATGGGCTACCTTTGGAGAAGGATAAAATGCTAGAGAAATCAAGGTAGTATAAACAGTTATTGATGCTCCCTCTTCGTATAATATGATCATAGGGTCGTAGGCTTTTAACCAGTTGGGGGTATACTATTCACCTTATATCTATGTATGAAGTACCCACTCCTAGATGGGGGTAAGCATTATCCAGAGAAATTAGCAGGTCAGCAGAAAATTCTATATGAAAAATCTTAAAGTATAAGAGAGTTGGAACAATAAGTGTAACTACCATGATCACGAGGACAATGGTATATCCACTATAGAAAGCTTCGGTGGGAGAAATCTCTATCAATTCTTCAGAATAGACCACCAAAATTATGGTGAGGGCGGGATGATCACTCACCTTTAATTTAGTTTACTAAATGTTTATTTTAGGAGATTTATAACCGTGGCCATGTTGCATAAGGATATTAATGTTTTTATGGGGAAACTCATTTTCAGCATTGTTGAACCAACGCTCAATTTTTTATGAGGCCCTCTCCTTATTTATATGAATGTTGGATTGCTACTAGTTTTACTTCCAGGGTCTCAAAGGTAAATGTGCAAGGTCGAATTCACCTCTTAAGACTATTAAAAATGTTGGACCCTTAAGTGGGAGTTCTTGTTGCCTCTTAAGATTATTAAACATGACGTATCCTTGTGTGAGAGTCCTTGCCTCCTCTTAAGTTAATTAAACATGTTGGATCCCTATACGGGAGTCCTTGACACCTCTTAATGTTATTAAACATGTTGAACCCTACACGGGAGTCATTATCGCCTCTTAAGGCTATTAAACATGTTGGATCCCTATGTGGGAGTCCTTGCCGCCTCTTAAGGTTATTAAATATGCTATACTTACCCAATCTTAACGTGCCATATGTTTCGCTTAGGGACAAATATTTGTCCTGACTTTGAATGTGAGGATTTAGGGAAGGATGATCAAAGATTTCCTTGTAGTCCACTAGGAAGTCCTTGGGGAAATGAAGACGAGCATTTGTGGATTTGGTGGCATTAAAGGTATCATCACACTACATAGAATTTCTAGTTAGTGAGGCTCTCTAGGGGGAGGATATTGGCTCGCCTGCAGTAGCTGCAAAAAATTTCTCACCCTTAGGAGATGATTTAGTCTTCCGCCTTTGAGGCTTTGGTACCAGGAATCCTGTTGAGGCCTCACCCTCAGGTTGGCGCTTAACCCATGTATAAATCATGTCTTCTTGATATGGATTTGAGTGCTTCCATAAGATTTGAATATCAAACCAAATGAAATGACTCCAATAAAGTAGCAAATAAAAGGAGAAACAAAAACAATAAATTCAGAGTAGGAAAGAAATGGAAGAAATAACCACTCTCCACAAAGAAATGATAAAATCAACGTAGAATCATCATAAGAGTAAGAGGCTCTTGATAAAATTAAAATTTGCTCTAGAGAAGAACTCTAGAGAGCATTTATCTAAACTTACACAAAGTTTCTTCTTTTCTATTTCAATAAATTACCAAATATTACACCAATAAAAGACATATATAGTCTAAGATAAAAAGACATGGTGCCTAAGATGCACACAACTAAAGACATGGTGTTTAAAATAACATATTCTTAGGCACACAAACAAACCAAACTTAATTTTTAATTTAAATTACTATTATTACATCCAAAATAAAAGTTGGTCTTAAACTAATTCTATCACCAATATAATAGAATGATGTTGATCAATCTTGTCACGTGGCTTATAGCTAAAGAAAGTTAGTAAATTGTTACTCTAAATGTAACTTTAACTTTCTAGTATTTCCTCGAGTTAATGGTTTTTCCACTCATATATCTTGAATATCCTCAACCTTTATGTTGGGCAGATATTCATCACACCTTCCAATTTAAGATGATTTTCCTCTATTTTAGCTCCTTGTCATATTCATCACCTACATCACAAGGAGACAAATCACTAACATTGAATATGGCACTAAATCGATACTCATTGGGAATGTCTATCTAGTATTCATTTTCATTTATCTTCTCCAACAACTTTAAAAGACCATCACCCATTGGTTATGAAATTCTGGCTATCAGATCCCGGATGTCCTAAGAGATATTGAGACACCGGATCCGACTTCACACACCATATCAAGATGTATAAGCAAAATATAACAGTGCTGAAAGTAAATAACACATGATATGTTTACCCAGTTTGAAACAACCTTTCTACTCTGGGGGCTACCAAGCCAGAGACGAAATTAACTAGATAGTATCAATTTGCAGACCTTACAGCAAACCTCCAGTTTACAGTCTATGCACTTAATCACTATACTTTGCTTAAATTATACCTAAGACACACCTAGGTATGAGGCCCTCCTTAAATCTCTCTTTAATTACACTCAACAATTAGAGTAATACTAAACACAAGTAGAGAACAAAAACAACTGAAAGTTATACTTCCAAAACACGCAAGACTCAATGCTTAAAAGCTTATGAGAATTGATACACAATATGTTCAATGCTTAAAAGCTTATTGTAATACGGTAGGAGAACTGACTTGGGTGTTTTGCTTTTATCGCAATTATTGCGGATAGCAAGAGTCGCCACCGACTTTTCTTTTATCCAATAAAGGAAAGGGTGAAAAGAACAGGAAAGACCTTTTGAGAATTTTCCTGAGTTCGGGGTGTAAGTTATGAAAAGGGAAGGTGTTAGCACCCTTTTCATCTATAGTTATTGTTGTACCCCAAAATTTTCCCTCTCATTTCATCAATATTTTCTCACCACAAGACCCTTGGAGCTCAAGATCAAGTTAGGGTTTGCTCTACTCAAGACTCCTCCTTGCACTGTTGACCCAAATTAGGGTTTGAGTTTGCACAAAGATGTTTTGACCCAAAATGCCCAAAGTGACTTTCATGCCTCATATTGGACTCATAAGTTTATCCATACCAAGTTTCAAGCCTTGATTCCAATCTTTGCCCAGTCAATTGGACAGTTGACCTAGAAATCAGCTGTATTGGGGAAAAAGTCAACTGTGGCCAATTGACAGTCAAACCTCATGATTTTTGACCCAAATCAACATTTTGAACTCATATGAACCACTTGGTCAAGTTTGGATCACAATTCCACAAGAGATTTGATCAGATCACCAAAAGGGCAAAATGGTCATTTTTAGGGTTTTAACTGCACAAAGGCAATTTTTGACTGTTTGACCTAGCCAATGGCAAACCAAGTTCACATATGGACTCAAGAACTCAATGGCATGGTCTTGACACATTCAACAAGTTCAAAAAGTCCCAAATGCACAAGATTGGCAGATGAATTTTCCAGTCAACTGATCAAAATTTGACTGTATACTGAAAAGTCAAACTTTGAATTTTTGGTCAAAATCAAGTGCCAAGATTCATTTTTCATCAAGGCATGTCAAATTCATCAAGAAATCCAAATTTGCAAATTAGGGTTTAGAATGAGAAAATTTCATGACTTAGAATTTTTCTAAGTTATGAAACTTCCTTATTTTGTTCTAACTTTGTCCCATTTTTTCATCAAGATACATTTGGATTCAAACAAAACTCAAAACATGAAAGTTGTAGTCCATTGCAAAATCTACAACTTTGATTCACAAAGTTTCCTCAAAAGAAGCTTGTAGCTCCAGTTATGATTTTTGGAACAAGGGTGCAAAACATTCTTAACTTAGAAAATTTTTGACCTATTTTAGGCAGGATTTTTGCCCAACTTCATGGCCACTTTTCACATGCTTCCACTTGGAATTTCAACTTGCATTACAAAGATGGATTGTATTACACATTCCAAGCTTTCCAAATTGTCCAAGAACTTCTCAAACACCCTTGTGGTTAGGGAGAATCGAATTTGCAAAGTTGGGCAAAATCCACTTTTGTTCTTGACCAAGGCATGTTCATACACTTTGCATTTTCAAACTCAGCATGGTTCAAGCTAGATTACAGGCCTATAATATTTCTCACACTCAATAATTTAATGCATATCCTTTGTGTTCAAGTCTTATTTTGTGTATTTAGCCATTACATGCAAGATTGGTCCATAATTAGAAAAAGCATTTTTGCCATTTTTGAAAAGGTCCACTTTATGTCAAATTCACAATCCAAGAGGTACAAGCCAGATCTTTTAGGCACAAGTTTGTGGACAAATCCCACTGATCAAGAACCAAGTTTGCAGCATGCTTGAGGGGCCTGTATGAGCCTATAACCCAACTTGATAATCTTTGCTTAGATAAGAAGAAAACTTGCAAACAGAACCATAACTCTCATGCCTGCAAAGACCAACAAAAACAAACTTTGTAAACACATTTCATACTCCCTAACTGACCTAAAGCACGACCAAACCACAGCTCAAACCTTCTCATTCATCAAAACACCATTTTTCTGCAAGAAACAGGGCATTCTGCATTTTGACTTGGCCAGCATCATTCACTCGTGCATTTTTTCCCAAACAAGTTCCAATACACTCCATACCATCCATTGAAGCTGTCCCAAGCCTTAGATACAAGTTGTAACATCCATAGCCAAGTTTTCCATTTTCACTTTTCATTGTTGCAGGTTGACTTCCATAGCCTGATTCAGAAGGATTCAAGGCACACCAAGCATAGAGGAAGCATCCTTGGACCTCAGGCAAGCTGTACAATTCCTCAAACACCATTGAAGTTGGCCATATTACTCTGTTCGAGTCAAGCTGAAACAGGTAAAATGTGAACTTCTATCTCTCTATCCAAGCATATTTAGGCTTAAGTTTGTGAAGAAAGTATGCTCTACTCATAGCCCTGAAGCTATCCATATACTTATTTTTCATTTATATTGTGTGTGCTAAGAGAATTTTGGACCTGAACATGGAAGAAAACTTAGGTCAGAAATTAGGGATGGAGAAATTCTCCCTCTTTTCTGAGAGTTAGAACAACTTTTTTATATGTTTGAAATCGTGACTTGATGCTCTACATTATTGATGTTGTAAGTTTTTGCTAAAAGTCAAAGAATCAAGAGATGGCAGAGATGGAAGGAAGCGCGCGTTTTTTGTTTGAATATGGCTGAAGGTTGAAGACAGAGTTGACTTGGACTGGGCCTGAGTCAACCTGCTTTTTGCACCCTCTTTTCCAACTTACACCCCCTTGGCCCATTGTGTGATATTTTGATTATTTTTGACTTTTCTTTTTTTCTTCTGACTTATTATTTTTTGTCAAAATATAAAAAAACATTAAAATTAATTTTTTTACCCATTTTTGTATTTATTTGGCATTTGTTTGTTTATTTAAGCATATATATATAAACCAATGTATTTCCTTTTATTTAAAACACAAAACAATAATACAAAAATATATTTTTAGTTATTATTTTTTTTATTTGCATTTTTGAAAACATTTTCTAAAAATATACTTTTTTTTTGTAAATAATTAATACTTTTATTTTTGTACATATTTAGTATATTCAAATATATATAATATAAATACTTATATATTTATTAAGATATTTAGGATAAAAATATGAAAATAATACATTTTTATTTTTATTAATATACGACATCAAAAATACTTTTTTTTCACAATATACTTCTTTTTATTTTATTTTTTGTATATAATTAACAAATAATGTATATAATATAATTAATAAATACTATTTATTTAGAAAACTAGGGTTTTGCCCTAAACCATGAAAATATCCAAAAAAAATGACTTTTTTTATTTTTGTTTATATTTCACATGAAAAATACTTTTACATACATAAAAAACCATTTTTGTGCATAATACATTTTTGCATATTTATTATATTTGTCTTAATATTGTACAATTTTAATATTTGTATATTCAATATGGATGTAATAGTTCTAGATTTAATTTCTTGCTAAATATCCCCCCATTTGAACATTTGTACCCCCATCCCCATAATTATGTTGTAATAATTTAGGACTTTAAATTCCGCATTTTAAAGCTTTCTAATTATGCCATGATAGACTTAGGGTCTGTATATAAAATCAACCAACAAATAGCTTGACTAATGCAAAGACAAAAAAGCATGAAAATGGACAACACTAATCACACTTACACCCTTAGGGTTATTCCACTTGTTGCCTTCAATAATGGGCCATGTTGCATGTTGAATGTCTTTGACAAAACAAAACAAATCAAAATGATCATAGTCCCTCGATGACGCTTTCTCAAGTTGCCTAAAAAATGATCAAGTCCCTTGAAGGAAAAATTTCCAAAGACATTTAGCACTATTGCATTCATGGTCTAAACAATGACCCGCGCCCGTCTCGTTAATATCCTAACACAAGATTGTCCACCAAATGTAATGGTGGAACAATACTGTTAAAAGGGTTAAAACATAGGAAGGATCTTTGAGAAATTTAGGGTAGATAGCTCTTGGTTACTTGACCAATCTTGCAAAACAATCCTTGCCATTTTTCAAAACACACATCACAACACACTTTCAAAACAACTTTCAAAAACATTGAAAACTTTTCAAAAGACAAATACACCTTTGTATACATTCAAACATGGATCATTACAAAGGTTGCCACAACAATGGCCTCTTTTTAAAACCTCTTTCAAAATCACACAAAACACCATTTCAAACAATTGAAAATGCAAGGCAAGTGATCTAAGCAAGTAACTAAGAGCCCATGGATAACCATGGATAGAAAGGGTGCTAATACCTTCCCTTTCTATAATCTACTCCCCGAACCCATGAAAAAATCTCAAAGGTTTTTCCTGTGCTTTTTAACCTTTCCTTAGGATAAAATAAAAAAGTCGGTGGCGACTCTTGCTAAACTGAAACATTTGCGAAAACAAACGCAAAACCCAAGTCAGTTCTTCCACCGTATCACAGAACTGGCGACTCTGCTGGGGATAAATTTAAAAGTGGAGTAACCTTAGGGCTTAGATCACCCTTTTGCATGACTAATTGTTTTCTTTGATTGCTTTACATCTTGGTTCTCTTGTTTGGGCTTGAAATCCTACACCCGGATTTGGGGAAACATTCATAGATAGCAATACATTGTGGAAACTGTGCGGGGTATACCGACACGGTTGAAGCAATAGCTATATTGGTGCGACATATTTGTGAGTACCGGTAACCCTTGAGTTCAATCAAGGAGAGTACGGGGCCGCTGAGTGATGTCACTAAGCACTAATGACCTAGAACCTTACTTGACCATCTTGGCCTTTCATTAGGGGTAGTGAGATGACCGGCTTTGGTGCAGTCCGAAGTTGGTAGATACTCGATACTACACTCATTGAGGGTTATTTTCTTGGAATATTTTGGTCGCTAGTTAAGTGGCTAAACCAAAACAATGAACGTGGAAAACAATCCAATGATATTGAGCTCCTTAGAACCCGGTTACTATTTATAGGACAGGTTTTTAAGCCAACTTCACTCAAGAGGGTACTTACCTATGAAACCCCATGCAAGCCTGAAACTAGGGTTTTGTGTGAATTGCTTGTACATATGTTTGTGCATACATCATGAACATCACAAAACATCATATGCATACACTAACCATTTCAAGGATTTGGATCTTCATCTTTGTTCTTGTTTTGTAGGTCATGGAAATTCTTCGCAGGAAAACTATCCAAGTCAACCTTGTGAGAATCCCTCCTCAACTCAAGGAGCTCACATCCAGAATTCAGGAAAGCTCTCTCTTCAGTGAAAGACATGGTAGACTGCTCAGCCTAGTCAACACCAGCATTGAAGAAGACATGGTGAAAGTGTTGTTCCAGTTCTTTGACCCCCTTCACCACTGTTTCACATTCCCCGACTACCAATTGGTGCCCACTTTGGAGGAATTTTCTCAACTCCTGAGAATTCCTATTCTTAATCAACTACCCTACAACGGTACGGAAAAGGAACCAAAGCCTGAAGATGTTGCTCAAGCACTACACTTGCAACCATCTGACATCAAGGGGCATTGGGAAACTAGAAGCGGTGTCAAAGGCTTCTTGGCAAAATTATTGTTTGAGAAGGCACAAGAGTGTTGGAATTCATTGGATCTACAAGCCTTTGAAGAAATTGTGGCACTCCTCATTTATGGGTTGGTCCTATTCCCAAATCCTGACCAGCTTATAGATGTCAACGCCGTCAAGATCTTCTTATCCAGGAATCCCATACCAACATTGCTTGGGGACACCCTCCACTCATTTTACACACGAACAATGAGAAAGAGGGGTGTTCTCATGTGCTGTACTCCTCTCCTTGCAAGGTGGTTTATTTCGCACCTTCCACAATCTGTTTTGAAGAATGACCAGGGCTTAAGGTGGTCACAACGATTGATGACCCTCACACATGCTGATGTACATTGGTGTTCTCGGTCCAGAGAAAATGTCATCATCGTCGATCGTTGTGGAGAGTTCCCTAATGTTCCATTACTTGGCATTAGGGGAGGCATTACCTACAACCCTTGTCTATCTTTGAGACAATTTGGATATGCACGGAGGGATGGCCCTCATGACATGCTGATTCCTGACCTAATTTTTGACTTCGACAATGATGCGCAAGGACTTCGCCAAAGATTCATCAGAGCTTGGAGGATGCCTAACAAGGTAGATAGCAAGACACTGGGGCACAAGAACTCCATCCCTCTTGAGCCTTATCTCAAGTGGGTATGAACCCGAGCCCAGAGTCTAATGATGCCTTACCCCCACATTCTCCCTTTGATTAAAGAGCCCGTTAAGGAAGGAGAGGTTCCCTACACCATCCTATATCCTGACATGCCAACATCATGGGAGGAAATGCAGAAGAGTTGGATCCAACTCAAGGAGGAACGAAATACCTTTGAAGCCAGCTTCTACGCCAGTGAGAAGAAGGTTTTGGAGCTTACCCGCCGACTTCACGAGGAGGAGACCCTCAACACTTACATCGCACCAAAGAGGATGCGCAACGTCTTTTTACCTTAAGAAGTTTTTGTAATATTTGGCCCATATGGCATTTATGTACTGATAAAATTTCTTCTTATTAATATGACGTGTGTTCTTTTTGTCTGCAACAATTTTGAATTTCTAAATCCTTGAATGCATTGCATAAATAAACATATCATTCATCATGTGCATAAGCAGGTCTCCACACCAGGTTTCCTTATCTTTCTGCTGTTTATTTCAGTAAGATGGATCTCGAACAGACGGTCAAAGATCTGCAGTCGCAAAACTCACAGTTTCAACATTTCCTAATGACCTTGGCAAAGGGTCAGGAGGATCTAAAAGCACTGCTTGGGAACAAAGAGCAAGAGAAAGTGAAAAAGAAGAAGAAGAGAGTGGGGGTAGCTACCCTGGGGAGAAGGTTTGAGAATGAAGCCAGAAGAGTTCTTGAATTTCCCTCCGCATCTGAAGAGGAAACCAGTAAAGGAAAAGGGGCTGCACTACCTTCTGAATCCGAAGCTGAAGAGGAAGAGGCTAAAGAAGATGAAGACTACTCAGAGCAACAATACCCGCCGGCGGACGACAAATACAAAAACTTGGAGGATAGGCTGGCAGCTATGGAGCTGCAAAGGGTTCCCGGGTTAGATTTCAAAGATTTGGGATTGATTGTTGGGATTGTGATCCCTCCAAAGTTTAAGGTGCCAATTTTTGCAAGGTATGACGGGCTGTCTTGCCCAAAGATGCACCTAAGGTCGTACGTCCGAAGAATTCAACCTCACACATCCGATAGAAATCTTTGGGTACACTTCTTTCAGGATAGCCTGTCTGGTACACAGCTAGATTGGTTTTACAAGCTTGAAAGATCAGAGGTACATAGTTGGGAAGACTTGGCAGCTGCCTTTTATCGCCAGTATCAATATAACTCTGACTTGGCACCAACCCGTACTCAGCTACAGAGTATGGGAATAGCCTCAAATGAAGGATTCAAGGAATACGCCCAGAAATGGCGCGACTTGGCCGGAAGAGTGCAGCCACCTCTTTCTGATAGAGAACTAGTTGATATGTTCCTGGGGACACTATCTGGCCCGTTCTTCAACCATTTGATCGAGAGCTCTTCCGTAGGGTTTACTGAATTAATTCTGACTGGCGAACGGGTGGAAGCCGGTATTAAGAATGGGAAGATTCAAAAGGATGCCTCTGCATCTACAACTGTTAAGAAATCATTTCCGGCTAAGAAGGAAACAACTGTTGTGTACTCTCAGAGACGAGTGGGAAGAACTGAGCACCGACCGACTGTAGGGGCCGTGATGATCCAAAATTCATCAAATGATCAGCCTCGTGACAATCAGGCCAGACCAAATCAGCAACGGGTAGAGCGGCCACAATGGCAGTTCACCCGCATCAATATGACACCTGCGCAAGTTCTTCCCCATTTGTTGAAGTTGAATCTGACTGGTTTAAAATAGGCACCGAAAAACCCTAACACCACATCTCCATACTATCATGCCAATGCCAAATGCGTCTACCATTCTGATAGCGCCGGACATGACACCAACAATTGTTGGGCGCTAAAGAATAAAATTCAAGACTTGATAGATGCAAAAGAGGTTGAGTTCGATGCTCTAGAGAAGCCAATCGTAATATCCGCTCCAATGCCGAAGCATGGTCGAAATGTCCATGCTATTGAAGAAGATCTGTATGTTTCTGATGTTGATGACCTGATAACTCCACTGTTGACGATCAAGTTAAATCTGTTGAAGGCTGGGATTTTCCCAGGATGTAAAGAAGATTGCTACTGTTGTTCCTCTCTACCAATCGACTGTCCATTGCTGAAGAAAGGCATCCAAGGCCTAATGGACAGTCAACAAATTCTTTTTGGAAAGATTCCTGCTATTCCAACCCCTATCGAAGATGTTTCAATAATCACCATTTCCACCAATCTTTCCAAGGCCGCCAAAAAGCCTGTTAAGATTACATCCTCTACAAAGATCGTTCCCTTGAAAATAACTATGCCTGGGCCTGTCTCCTACATTTCTGACAAGTCAATACCATGGAATTACGGTGGAGAAATCTACTACCATGGTGTTAAACAAGTTGAGATAACCGAGGAAAACTCTGATGAAGAAGATGTCGGTATTGGAAACATTGCTGGTACAAGCAAGATCACCCGAAGTGGGAGAATATTTTCTCCAGAGATTGCCCCCCCAAAGGCAATCTTTGGACCCTCAGCTGCTGCCAAAGTTACTCCTGCACCTATAAAACTTTCCGCAAAAACTCCGTTGATTGAAGAAGCTGTTATTCCTATCGTTGTCCCTCCTACTTCTGCTGATAAGGGAAAAGGGATCCAAGATGAGCTCGTCAGGACGAGGGCTCAACCTTTGGTCGTCCCTGAAACCTCTAAGAAAGAGATGGAGGAGATTCTGAAAATAATTAAGAAGAGTGATTATGACGTGGTAGAACAACTGGGGCAAACCCCCTCGAAGATCTCCATGTTAGCATTATTGCTTTGTTCAGAGGAGCACGCCAAAGCATTGATAAAATTTCTGAAGATAGCCCATGTACCCCAGGAAACCTCAGCCGATCAATTCCAAGATTGCGTGGCCAGCCTTACCGCAGACAACAGCCTAGGTTTCTCTGATGCTAACCTGACTCCGAAAGGAAGAAAGCACAATGACGCATTACATGTGTCAGTAGAATGCCAAGGAACTACTCTGGCCCATGTTTTGGTTGACATTGGTTCTTCTCTGAACGTGCTTCCTAAGAAGGCTCTCGACCGATTGGATTGTGAAGGCTTGGAGCTAAGGCCAAGTAATATCATTGTAAGGGCATTTGACGGGTCAAAGAGAATGGTACATGGGGAGGTCGACATTCCCATTAAGGTAGGCATAGAAGTGTTCCCCTCAACTTTCTATGTGATGGACATCCGTCCGTCATACTCTTGCTTGCTAGGGAGGCCATGGATACATAATGCTGGGGCAGTCACCTCCTCCCTACATCAAATGCTGAAATACCCTGTCAAAGGAAAAATCATAACCGTGCACGGTGAAGAGGAATATATGATCAGCCACCTGAACTCCTTTCGGTATGTAGAGGTGGAGGGTGAATTCATTGAAACACCATTCCAGCACTTTGAGGAAGTCTCTCTTGAGGTGGCAGTAGCAAAAGCGGTAGCTGAGGTACCCAAGCAGGTGGCCAGGATGGCATCTCTGAAAGACGCAAAGGCTGCAATGAAGGAAGGGAAGAGCTCAACATGGGGTCAGTTGCCTGATATTCCTCACAAAACAGACAAGTTTGGATTAGGATTTACCGCCGCGGGGCAAAAAGCTATGCGCCGCTCAAAAGTTGAAAGAACACCCATCAAGATCTCTCCTTATGGAATCAATGCTTTGGAAGGTGAATACGAAGAGGCCAACATTGAAGATTGGATCTTCCCAACCATCGAAGGGGGACTACGCAACTGGGAGGCGAAAGACTTCGTCCCCATTACTTTTATTAATCAGTAATTATCTGTCAAACATTTCCTGTTGGTCTGTAATAATTACTTTTGAACAATCTGCACACTACTTTTTCACCTCATGCCTTGCCCGGGGCATGTAGGTCCATTTGTAAGGGTTTTGATTATCTTCATATTCATATGCCATGTTTAATGATCCATTGGACATTTTTCATTGATAAACTGTTGTGTTCATTTTCTTTCCTTTTGCATTTTTGTTCGTTTAAGGATGGCTATCCCTTACACACACCCACACTCACAAATGCAGGTACCCATCCATTCTGGATTCTATGGGTGACTCTTCTGCTATGTCCTTCAATAACTCTGAAGATCTGGTCAATCAGGCTGAGTATGAAGATGACGAAGATTGTGAAGTACCGAGAGAGCTAGCCAGACTTCTACAACAAGAAGAGTGGGCCATCTTGCCTCACGAAGAGTTGTTGGAAACTATCAACTTAGGAACAGAGGAAGACCGGAAAGAAGTACAAGTGGGTGTCAATCTGGAGCCAAGTGTCAAGGAACGCTTGATACAGCTGTTGAATGAATACGTTGAAATCTTCGCCTGGTCTTATGAAGACATGCCGAGTTTAGACACAGATATAGTGGTTCACCGTCTCCCTACAAGAGAGGATTGTCCACCGATCAAGCAAAAAGTCCGCCGAATAAGGCCCGACATGTCTGAGAAGATTAAAGCAGAAGTAATGAAGCAATTCAACGCTGGCTTTCTGGCTGTTACATCCTATCCACAATGGGTTGCTAACATTGTGCCAGTACCTAAAAAAGACGGCAAGGTCAGGATGTGTGTGGACTACCGGGATTTGAATAGGGCTAGTCCTAAAGATGATTTTACGCTACCCCATATCGACATTTTGATTGACAACACGGCTCATCACAAGGTGTTTTCCTTCATGGATTGATTCTCGGGCTACAACCAGATTAAAATGGCCCCCGAGGACATGGAGAAAACAACCTTTGTTACACAATGGGGTACTTTTTGCTACAAGGTGATGCCGTTCGGACTGAAGAACGCAGGGGCAACTTATCAGCGCGCCATGGTAGATTTGTTTCATGATATGATACATCATGAGATCGAAGTTTACATAGACGACATGATAGCTCGATCACAAACAGAGGAGGAGCACCTTGAGCATTTGCAGAAGCTGTTTGCCAGGTTGAAAGAATACAAGCTCAGGCTGAATCCAAGTAAGTGTACTTTTGGAGTTAGGTCTGGTAAACTTATAGGATTTATTGTCAGCAACAAAGGCATTGAGGTCGATCTAGCAAAAGTGAAAGCTATACGAGAAATGCCTGCTCCCCGTACTGAAAAAGAGGTTAGAGGGTTCTTGGGGCGCTTGAACTATATTGCCAGATTCATCTCTCATCTGACTTCTACCTGTGAGCCAATTTTCAAACTATTAAAGAAAGATCAGGTAGTCGAATGGAACGATGATTTCCAAGCTGCTTTTGATAAGATCAAGGAGTATTTGCTAGAGCCTCCTATTCTGATGCCACCCGTCGAAGGAAGACCGTTGATCATGTATCTGACCGTCTTGGATAACTCAATGGGGTGTGTTTTGGGCCAGCATGACGAGTCTGGTCGAAAAGAGCATGCTATTTATTACCTTAGCAAAAAGTTTACCGACTGTGAGACTCGCTACTCACTGCTCGAGAAAACTTGCTGCGCTTTGGTATGGGCTGCTCGACGACTAAGGCAGTATATGCTGACTCATACCACCTTGCTGATTTCCAAAATGGATCCTATCAAGTATATCTTCGAGAAGCCTGCTTTATCTGGAAGAATAGCTAGATGGAAAATGATCCTAACTGAGTATGACATCCAGTATACTACCCAAAAAGCTATAAAAGGGAGTGTACTAGCTGATCACCTAGCTCATCAAGCTATCAAAGATTATCAACCCATGAGATTTGACTTCCCAGACGAGGACATCATGAATTTGGACAACATTGAAGGTAACAGACCATATGAAGGACCTGAAAAAGGATCCCGATGGACCCTGTACTTTGATGGTGCTTCAAATGCACTTGGAAACGATATCGGTGCGGTACTCATTTCCCCGGAAGGTTGTCACACGCCTTTCACGGCCCGACTTTGCTTCAGCTGTACCAACAACATGGCTGAATATGAAGCTTGCATTTTTGGTCTCAAAGCTGTTATAGACTTGGGGATCAAATCTTTGATCGTATTTGGGGACTCGGCTTTGGTTATCAGTCAAATCAAAGGAGAGTGGGATACCAAGCACCCTAATCTTATCCCATACAAATAACATGTCCTGACATTGTTGCCTCATTTCGAGCAAATCACCTTCGAGCATTTACCGCGAGAAGAGAATCAGCTAGCAGATGCTCTGGCAATAATGTCTTCCATGTTTAAACTCAACTGGGATAACGAGGCTCCCCAAATCACCATCGAGCGAATGGATGAACCTGCGCATTGTCATGAGATTAATACCGAAGAAGTAGTGGAACAACCCTGGTTCCACGAAATCAAAAGGTATCTCCAGACTAGAGAATACCCCGAAGGAGCTTCCGTCAATGACAAGAAGTTCCTAAGGAAATTTGCTTCCAAGTTCTTCCTGAGCAATGGCATCCTCTATAAACGAATCCATGATTGTGTTTTACTCTGATGTGTAGACAAAGCTGAAGCAGAGTTAATCATGACCGAGATACACAGCGGTACATTTGGCACTCACTTAAGCGGGCATACAATGGCTAATAAGATCCTAAGGGCAGGCTATTACTGGTCTACCATGGAAGCTGACTGCCATCAACATTCCCGTACTTGCCACAAATGTCAAGTCTACGCTGACAAGATTCATATTCCTCCGGTTCCTCTCAACGTTCTGATAGCTCCTTGGCCATTTGCAATGTGGGGCATTGACATGATTGGAGAGATCAAGCCCACGTCATCCAATGGACATCGCTTCATCCTGGTTGCTATTGACTATTTCACCAAATGGGTCGAAGCATCTTCCTTCGCCTCTGTTACTAAAAATGTTGTTGCCCGCTTCATCAAGCAGAACCTCATATGCCGGTACGGTGTTCCCGACAGGATCATCACAGACAATGGTACAAATCTGAATAATACTATGATCACCGCTCTATGTGAACAGTTCAAGATTTATCATCACAATTCATCTCCTTATCGGCCGAAGATGAACGGTGCTGTTGAAGCTGCGAACAAAAACATTAAGAAGATCATTCAGAAAATGACAGTCACCTACAAGGACTGGCATGAGATGTTACCGTTTGCTCTGCACGGATACCGTACCACGGCACGTACTTCAACCGGGGCAACCCCATTTTCTTTGGTATATGGCATGGAAGCTGTCCTGCCCATGGAAGTTCAGATTCCTTCTTTAAGGATTATGAAGGAAGCTGGTTTGAATGAAGACGATTGGATTCAGACCCGACTTGATCAACTCAATTTGATCAACGAGAAGCGACTCGCCACTGTTTTCCATGGTCAGACGTATCAAAAACGGATGATCAGGGCTTTCAACAAGAAAGTCAGACGTCAAGTATATCAAGTCGGAGATCTCGTAATCAAGCAGATTATCTTGCCGCAAAGTGATCCCAGGGGCAAATGGACTCCTACTTACGAAGGACCATTTGTGATCAAGAGCATATTTTCTGGTGGTGCAATGATTCTGACCACCATGGACGGCGACGATTTGCCGCACCCTGCGAACGCAGACATAGTCAAAAGATACTACACATAAAATAACCCGACAAGTCGAAAACCCAAAAGGGCGACTTGGGCAAAAATGGGCATCCCGGTGAACCGAAAACCCGAAAGGGCGGTTCAGGCAAAAATTAGGGATAAAACAAAAAAATCTGTACACCCGGCAAGTTGAAAACCCGAAAGGGCGGCTTGGGAAAAAATGGGTTTCCCGGTGGATCGAAAACCCGAAAGGGCGATTCAGGCAAAAGTTAGGGAATTAAAGCGTATGACTATGTCTCGTCGGATCACTTTAAGGACAATCTCTTCATCAACCAGCTCCAAGTTTCTGATCAATCCAGTCATCGGTGGACGAAGCATTGAATGGACAGATATTCAGAGTTGTGAAGGTTGTAGCAGAATGGGGATCCCATGGAATTGTTTCACATAGCCATCTTTCTTTTGTATAAATTTTTCAATTTTTACGACGACGTCCTCTTACTAGGATGCCTGTTTCCTTTGTATAAAGATACTCATAGAAAGTTAATACAAATAATTTTCCAAATACAGAAATTTGCTTTGACTTCCTTTTTCTATTTTGCACTTATGTTTATTTGAGAAACGTCCAATGTTTTGTTAAATAGGCATATGCATTTGAACATAATCATTTTCTTACAAATTAGGAAAAGATGGTTACCAATAGGTTGAATGAGTAGGTAGATATCTTGATGCCCTTTCAGAAGGAATCCCCGCCAGATTTAAACTCTAAATTCCTCAATCCAGAACTTAATTCCCCAAACAGAGTTAAACTTTAGGATCCTCAGCAGAGCATAAGCTTTCTCAAAACTGATTTCCCCAGCCAGAGAGTCTTCCAGAATTCAATTCCCCTCAGAGTTAAGTTTCAGTATCCCCAGTGGAGCCTTAAAAATCTGAAAATCTAATCCCCAGCGGAGCTAAAAATTCCAACTATCAATCCCCAGCGGAACCAAACTAGTGAACCTTCTCCCCACAGAGATACTTCCCACCAAACTGAAGATTCTCAGTCATACCTCTCCAGCATGAGTCTATCAGGTTCTGAACTCCCCAGTAGAGATCATCAGAAATTCTCATTCCCTACAAGTCACCAAGGAATTCCAATCCCCAGCAGTGGTCCTAGGATCCCTCGACAATTGAAGATCTTGCATCCCCCAAGCAGAATGAAGACTCTCATTCTCAGTTCCTCACAGGATATTCAAATATTCCCCAGTAAAGATCTCCTCAGGACAGGAATCCCCAGTAGATTGGCATACAACCCAAGCTCCTAATTCTCCAGCAGTAGTCAACAAGGATGTCTCATCTTCAGCAATCAAAGATTCTTGCAATCCCCTGCAGCAGTCAAGGACTCACTTTCCCTGGCAGCAATCAAGATCCTTTTATCTCTAGCCATCCAGGATTCATCTATCCTCAGCAAGATAGTTCTTCAGCTTACATGCGCATTCATTTACATTCATATCATAAACATTGATATAACATATTGCATCACACATATCATGCAACATAACTTTGTGTTTTAACTAACATTTCATCCTTTTCAGGATAAGATTGAAAGGCTATCATTAACAATTATTCAGGTACAGTATGGATACACCCCAGACACGGCGGTCATTCTATTACTCATTCAGAATATCAGTTCAGATACAGTATGGATATACCCCAGACACGACGGTCATTCTATTACTCATTCAGAATTTCAAGTCAGATACAGTACAGGTACACCCCAGACACGGCGGTCATTCTACTACTCATTCAGACTACAACAGTCAGATACAGTACAGATACACCCCAGACACGGCGGTCATTCTACTACTCATTCAGACTACAGCAATCGGATACAGACTAGATACGCTCCAGACACGTCAGCCACTCTATCTCTCATTCAGATTCACTTATCCACCTCAAGGTTCAATGCATTCCAAGCACGGATACCATTCTGACCTTTACAACAGCAGTCTGATTCTCCAGTGCGTTCGCCACTGAAGTCATTCTGTCATTTATTTAGATCCCAGTTACAGTTTCAGATACACTCTAGACACGGAAGTCATTCTGTTACTCATACAGATCTCAATCCCAGTTACAGTTTCAGATACACTCCAGACACGGAAGTCATTCTACTACTCATACAACTTTCAACTTCAGATACAGTCCAGATACGCTCCAGACACGGTTGCCATTCTGTCACTCATTCAGAATTCGTCCCCAGCACGCAGTTGCTCCATACAAATGTTTCTCTGTTACCCAGATACAATACAGATACACTCCAGACACGACAGTTATTCTGATATTCATTCTACCTTCAAACGCAGTTCCAGCTCAGATATTCCCCGGACACAGAGGCCATTCTTTTGCTCGTACAAACTCAGTCTCCAGATATAGTTCAAATGCATTCCAGACACGGATACCATTTTGACCCTCATATTTCTGACCTATCACATTGCAGTTCAACAAACATTCTAGATGGCATCTTTAAACCCATCCCCGACAAGATTCTGTCACATCTCCAGATGGCATCTTTAAGCCCATCTCCAAATGGCATCTCTAAGCCCATTCCCGCATCCATTGTTTTGACGAGTGCAAATTTTTAGGGCACTCTAGTGTCCAATCTCCTTTTACCTTCGAGACGCAAAAGGCTAACTTGCCAATCTAACTCTTCAGGTGCGAGAAGATTGAACAGGGGCAACTGTTGTACCCAAAAATTTTCTCTCTCATTTCATCAATATTTTCTCACCACAAGACCCTTGGAGCTCAAGATCAAGTTAGGGTTTGCTCTACTCAAGACTCCTCCTTGCACTGTTGACCCAAATTAGGGTTTGAGTTTGCACAAAGATGTTTTGACCCAAAATGCCCAAAGTGACTTTCATGCCTCATATTGGACTCACAAGTTTATCCATACCAAGTTTCAAGCCTTGATTCCAATCTTTGCCCAGTCAATTGGACAGTTGACCTAGAAATCAGTTGTATTGGGGAAAAAGTCAACTGTGGCCAATTGACAGTCAAACCTCACGATTTTTGACCCACATCAACATTTTGAACTCATATGAACCATTTGGTCAAGTTTGGATCACAATTCCACAAGAGATTTGATCAGATCACCAAAAGGACAAAATGGTCATTTTTAGGGTTTTGACTGCACAAAGGCAATTTTTGACTGTTTGACCTAGCCAATGGAAAACCAAGTTCACATATGGACTCAAGAACTCAATGGCATGGTCTTGACACATTCAACAAGTTCAAAAAGTCCAAAATGCACAAGATTGGCAGATGAATTTTCCAGTCAACTGATCAAAATTTGACTGTATACTGAAAAGTCAAACTTTGACTTTTTGGTCAAAATCAAGTGCCAAGATTCATTTTTCATCAAGACATGTCAAATTATGAAACTTGTTCATCAAGAAATCCAAATTTGCAAATTAGGGTTTAGAATGAGAAAATTTCATAACTTAGAATTTTTCTAAGTTATGAAACTTCCTTATTTTGTTCTAACTTTGTCCCATTTTTTCATCAAGATACATTTGGATTCAAACAAAACTCAAAACATGAAAGTTGTAGTCCATTTCAAAATCTACAACTTTGATTCACAAAGTTTCCTCAAAAGAAGCTTGTAGCTCTAGTTATGATTTTTGGAACAAGGGTGCAAAACATTTTTAACTTAGAAAATTTTTGACCTATTTTAGGCAGGATTTTTGCCCAACTTCATGGCCACTTTTCACATGCTTCCACTTGGAATTTCAACTTGCATTACAAAGATGGATTGTAGTACACATTCCAAGATTTCCAAATTGTCCAAGAACTTCTCAAACACCCTTGTGGTTAGGGAGAATCGAATTTGCAAAGTTGGGCAAAATCCACTTTTGTTCTTGACCAAGGCATGTTCATACACTTTGCATTTTCAAACTCAGCATGGTTCAAGCTAGATTACAGGCCTCTAATCTTTCTCACACTCAATAATTTAATGCATATCCTTTATGTTAAAGTCTTTTTTTGTGTATTTAGCCATTACATGCAAGATTGGTCCATAATTAGAAAAAGCATTTTTGCCATTTTTGAAAAGGTCCACTTTATGTCAAATTCATAATCCAAGAGGTACAAGCCAGATCTTTTAGGCACAAGTTTATGGACAAATCCCACTGATCAAGAACCAAGTTTGCAGCATGCTTAAGGGGCCTGTATGAGCCTATAACCCAACTTGACAATCTTTGCTTAGATAAGAAGAAAACTTGCAAACAGAACCATAACTCTCATGCCTGCAAAGACCAATAAAAACAAACTTTGTAAACATATTTCATACTCCCTAACTGACATAAAGCACGACCAAACCACAGCTCAAACCTTCTCATTCATCAAAACACCATTTTTCTGCAAGAAACAGGGCATTCTGCATTTTGACTTGGCCAGCATCATTCACTCGTGCGTTTTTGCCCAAACAAGTTCCAATACACTCCATACCATCCATTGAAGTTGTCCCAAGCCTTAGATACAAGTTGTAACATCCATATCCAAGTTTGCCATTTTCACTTTTCATTGTTGCAGGTTGACTTCCATAGCTTGATTCAGAAGGATTTAAGGCACACCAAGCATAGAGGAAGCATCCATGGACCTCAGGCAAGTTGTACAAGTCCTCAAACACCATTGAAGTTGGCCAAATTACTCTGTTCGAGTCAAGCTAAAACAGGTAAAATGTGAACTTCTATCTCTCTATCCAAGCATATTTAGGCTTAAGTTTGTGAAGAAAGTATGCTCTACTCATAGCCCTGAAGCTATCCATATACTTATTTTTCATTTATATTGTGTGTGCTAAGAGAATTTTGGACCTGAACATGGAAGAAAACTTAGGTCAGAAATTGGGGATGGAGAAATTCTCCCTCTTTTCTGAGAGTTAGAACAACTTTTTTATATGTTTGAAATCGTGACTTGATGCTCTACATTATTGATGTTGTAAGTTTTTGTTAAAAGTCAAAGAATCAAGAGATGGCAGAGATGGAAGGAAGCGCGCGTTTTTTGTTTGAATATGGCTGAAGGTTGAAGACAGAGTTGACTTGGGCTGGGCCTGAGTCAACCTGCTTTTTGCACCCTCTTTTCCAACTTACACCCCCTTGGCCCATTGTGTGATATTTTAATTATTTTTGACTTTTCTTTTTTTCTTCTGACTTATTATTTTTTGTCAAAATATAAAAAAACATTAAAATTAATTTTTCACCCATTTTTGTATTTATTTGGCATTTGTTTGTTTATTTAAGCATATATATATATAAACCAATGTATTTCCTTTTATTTAAAACACAAAACAATAATACAAAAAATATATTTTTAGTTATTATTTTTTTTATTTGCATTTTTGAAAACATTTTCTAAAAATATACTTTTTTTTTTGTAAATAATTAATATTTTTATTTTTGTACATATTTAGTATGTTTAAATATATATAATATAAATACTTGTATATTTATTAAGATATTTAGGATAAAAATATGAAAATAATACATTTTTATTTTTATTAATATATGACATCAAAAATACTTTTTTTTTCACAATATACTTCTTTTTATTTTTTATTTTTTGTATATAATTAACAAATATTGTATATAATATAATTAATAAATACTATTTATTCAGAAAACTAGGGTTTTGCCCTAAACCATGAAAATATCCAAAAAAATTGACTTTTTTATTTTTGTTTATATTTCACATGAAAAATACTTTTACATACATAAAAAACCATTTTTGTGCATAATACGTTTTTGCATATTTATTATATTTGTCTTAATATTGTACAATTTTAATATTTGTATACTCAATATGGATGTAATAGTTCTAGATTTAATTTCTTGCTAAATATCCCCCATTTGAACATTTGTACCCCCATCCCCATAATTATGTTGTAATAATTTAGGACTTTAAATTCCGCATTTTAAAGCTTTCTAATTATGCCATGATAGACTTAGGGTTTGTATGTAAAATCAACCAACAAATAGCTTGACTAATGCAAAGACAAAAAAGCATGAAAATGGACAACACTAATCACACTTACACCCTTAGGGTTATTCCACTTGTTGCCTTCAATAATGGGCCATGTTGCATGTTGAATGTCTTTGGCAAAACAAAACAAATCAAAATGATCATAGTCCCTCGATGACGCTTTCTCAAGTTGCCTAAAAAATGATCAAGTCCCTTGAAGGAAAAATTGCCAAAGACATTTGGCAGTATTGCATTCATGGTCTAAACAATGACCCGCGCCCGTCCCATTAACATCCTAACACAAGATTGTCCACCAAATGCAATGGTGGAACAATACTGTTAAAAGGGTTAAAACATAGGAAGGATCTTTGAGAAATTTAGGGTAGATAGCTCTTGGTTACTTGACCAATCTTGCAAAACAATCCTTGCCATTTTTCAAAACACACATCACAACACACTTTCAAAACAACTTTCAAAAACATTGAAAACTTTTCAAAAGACAAATACACCTTTGTATACATTCAAACATGGATCATTACAAAGGTTGCCACAACAATGACCTCTTTTCAAAACCTCTTTCAGAATCACACAAATCACTATTTCAAACAATTGAAAATGCAAGGCAAGTGATCTAAGCAAGTAACTAAGAGCCCATGGATAACCATGGATAGAAAGGGTGCTAATACCTTCCCTTTCTATAATCTACTCCCCGAACCCATGAAAACATCTCAAAGGTTTTTCCTGTGCTTTTTAACCTTTCCTTAGGATAAAATAAAAAGTCGGTGGCGACTCTTGCTAAACCGAAACATTTGCAAAAACAAACGCAAAACCCAAGTCATTTCTCCCACCGTATCACCGTTATCTACGGGCTCTTAGTTGCTAGCTCATTTTGAAATGCTTTGTTTGAAATGTGTTTGTGATTGTTTTGAAAGTATTTTTGAAAGTGCCTTTGTTTAGGCAAACTTTGTAATGATTTTCGTCTCTATAAGAATGTATACAAAGTGTTGACTTTTGAAAATATCTCATGGAAAGTGTTGGTGTATTTTGAAAGATGTTTTGAAAATGGTTGTGAGCAAGCGACTAAAAATGTTCTACCTACTCAAAATAAATCTTTGTTCTTTTCCTCCTCCTTTAGATATTGCTATCTTACCATTGATTGACAAGAAGCCCTATTATTGGATGTGAAGGGACGAGCGCAGGTAATCGTACAGTCATAAAAGGCAACTTATAAGACGCTTTAGAAATTTTCGTTAGGGACTAAGATCATTTTACCAAAGGTAACATCGAAGGGTCATCGAGGGACTACGATCTTGTATTTGAGGGTCATTGCCAAAGTATCCCACATTCGAGGGACATGACCATTTAAATCTGAGGCAACAAGTGAGGTTAACCCTAGAGGTGCGTGTGTGAATCGTGTTTTGATTGCATGCATTTTTGTCTTGAGATTAGGGTTCTCTAAGATTGATTGTATCTTTCCATACACACCTTACTTATTAATAATTATATTAAAAGTGATAAATTGCGGAAATTAAAGTCCTACGCTATTACATCACTTAGGGGATATGGATACAAATTATAAATGAAGATGAAAGTAATTAAAACCTAATTACTACTACAACCAAATTGAAGAGAAAAAGGTCTCAAAATCAATATTTTTGGTGTTTAGGTTGACACGGGCACCCGTGTCAGAACTCTGTAAAATCCATGCATGCCTTTTTTATCCCAGCTGAGCTGACACGAGCCGTGTCCCATGACACAGACACCCGTGTCAAAACCCTGTCCTGCCATTTTGCCAAGTTTTAATCCCAGTAAGAGGGACGCGGGTCGTATCCTGTGACACAGGCACCCGTGTCAGAACCATGCCTTGCCATTTTGTCCTACTTTCTTCCTGAAATGGCCCGTGTTAGGTGACACGGCCAGTCGTGTCAAACTTCCAAAATCACTTTTTTGTGATTTTTAGTGTTTGCAACTCTTCTATTCTTATTTGTCATGTTTTATTCTTTTGAAAATGAAAGTAAAATGATGTATGAACAAGGATATCACAGTTTGAGAAAACTTACCTCTTTAAAGTGAAAACTCAAAATGTGTATGGATGTTTCCAGGTGCAATGTGATGATTGATTGGGCTTCTTTGGACCTTTTTGAAGTTGTTCCAATCCTCACTTGGTGCTAAAAATTGTTGAACCACTCCAACCAAGTCAAATTGCAAAGTACCATTTTTGAGTTTAGAAGATAGTGGTAATGATATTATAGAAGTTGTTCTTGTGTTTGATGAACTTTTATATGATGTGTGTGAAGTACTTAAATGTTTTTTTGGGGCAAAACTTGCAAGGTGTGAGAGGTTCAAAGATTTGGACTTCAAAGCTCAAGAGTGGAAGTTTTATGGACAGTTATGGTTTTTGAGAGTATGAGGGGGTTTTGAGAATTTGTCTACACAAAATAACTTCTGGCCCCTTAGCTTGCAAATGGCGTCTCTATTTATAGAGAAGGTTTAAAAGGATGAGAGAGTTTGTTTTACAAGTTATGAAATTCTGGTTTGATTGAGATAAAACAACCAAGTTATATGAAATTTGATGTTCCAATGTATGGTACAAAAGGGATCTGAAGTGGCTAGGAGTTTTTAGGCATGTTGCTTCTTGATTTTACATTGTGTGTGCAGAAAAAATAGTTGAGAGGCTCAAGGAGAGCTGACTTTGTATAAAGCATGCTTAATATGAATGGTAATGGTGCCTTTGTGCCATAAATGGAATGATGCAATGGACAATACTGGAATCACTTGGATAATAGTTCAATCAATTGTGTAAAAATCTGATTATGGATAGATTTGCAAGTCAAAAGGCCTACAAAGTAAGATTATGCAGCACATCATGCAAATTGGATTATGTGTTCTTCAACAAAATGACTTGCAATTCAAGAATGGATGCCCAACTTCACGCCCTTGAATTTCCTAGCTCAAGTATGATAAATTCATGCTCTTAGAAATTTTGGAAAGAATGAAACATTATTTATAACTTTCATGTTGACCATTTTAGATAAATCAAATTGGAACTTGATGAAAAATGACCAATAAGTCGAGATAAAAATTGACCAAAATCTGTTGAAAATTTCACTAAGTGTTTATAAAAAAATGTCATGACTTCATGGGCTCATATCTTCAAATCTAAGTATTTTTTGGACATCAACCCTCTAACACATAGTTGTAGAATTCATCAATATCTACAACTTTCATGTTGAAAGTTTTCTTTGAATCATCTTGCATCTTGGTGAAAAAATGTCATGAAGTTATGAAATTATCATGTTTAAAACACTTAGAAAAATTTTTGTATAGAAAATGTTGACTTTTCCAAAGACTTTTTAACTTCTTGATGATCGAGCTTGATATTCTTGAATATCTTGATGAATTTTGATCTTTTAAACTTATTGTGACCAAAAAGTCAAAGTTTGACTTTTCAGTGTACAATTGACTTTTTCATCAGTTGACCAAATTTCATCTATCAATTCAAAGATCTTGAGAAATGTTTTAAGCCATGAAATTAGGTCACCATGTTGTATTTGAATCTTTGAGATTATGCTTCAAGCCATTAGGTCTTGTGTTAGGTCAAAAAGTCAATGATCAATGGTTCTTAGTCAAAACCTTAATTTGGAGTCTCAATGCTTCAGAGGTGATTTTGTCTGAGCAATTCCTTGAGAATCCTTGAGAATTAGATATCCTTTGTGAGGAATGTCTTGAAAAAGAGAGGGGAAATTTTGGGGTACAACAGCTGCCCCTATTCAATCTTCTTAAACCTGAAGAGTTAGATTGGCGGGTCCATCATTCGTGACTTGAAGGTGGAAGATGATTGAACACTAGAGTGCCCAGAAATTTGCACTTGATGATGTGTTAGTTGATTGTGTCAGGAATGGGCTTAAAGATGCCATTTAGAGAAGTGATAAAGAATTTGTCAGAGATGGACTTGCACATGCCATCCAGAGTGACTGTTGGTAGAAGTATCAGAATAAATCTTTGGTCGATTTAATCTGAATGATATGCTGGAATGGACCCGTGTTAAGCCGTGTCTGGAAATGTATTAGAAGGAATCCGTGTAAGATTTCTTCAGGATGAACCCGTGTGAAAATGTATTTGGAAATTTATGAGAAGGATCCTGGGTAGGGCTGCTTCGGGATGAATCTGTGTGAAACTGCATCTAGAAATATATGAGAAGGAGCCTGTGTAGGACTTCTTCAGGATGAGCCTGTGTGAAGTTGCATCTGGAAATAAATGAGAAGGAGCCTGTGTAGGGCTGCTTCGGGATGAGTTTGTGTGAAATTGCATCTGGAAATATATGAGAAGGAGCCTAGGTAGGGCTGCTTCAGGATGAATCCGTGTGAAACTGCATTTAGAAATATATGAGAAGGAGCCCATGTAGGGTTGCTTCAGGATGAGTCAGTGTGAAGCTGTATTTGGAAATATATGAGAAGGAGCCCATGTAGGGTTGCTTCAGGATGAGTCAGTGTGAAGCTGTATTTGGAAATATATGAGAAGGAGCATGTGTAGGGCTGCTTCGGGATGAACTCGTGTGAAGCTGTATCTGGAAATATATGAGAAGGAGACTGTGTAGGACTGCTTCGGGATGAATCTGTGTGAAACTGCATCTGGAAATATATGAGAAGGAGCTCGTGTAGGGCTGCTTCGGGATGAGTCCGTGTGAAACTGCATCTAGAAATATATGAGAAGGAGCCTGTGTAGGGATGCTTCAGGATGAGCCTGTGTGAAGCTGCATCTAGAAATATATGAGAAGGAGCCTGTGTAGGGCTTCTTCCGAATGAGTGCGTGTGAAACTGCATCTGGAAATATATGAGAAGGAGCCTGGGTAGGGCTGCTTCGGGATGAATCCATGTGAAACTGTATCTAGAAAAATATGAGAAGGAGCCCGTGTAGGGCTGCTTCAGGATGAGTATATGTGAAACCGTATCTGGAAATATATGAGAAGGAACCTGTGTAGCGCTGCTTCGGGATGAACCCGTGTGAAGCTGCATCTGGAAATATATGAGAAGGAGCCTGTGTAGGGCTACTTCAGGATGAGTCCGTATGAACTGCATCATATATGAGAAGGAGCCTGTGTAGGGCTGCTTCGGGATGAGTCCGTATGAAACTGCACCTGGAAATATATGACAAGGAGCCTGTGTAGGGATGCTTCGGGATGAGACCGTGTGAAATTGTATCTGGAAATATATGAGAAGGAGCCTGTGTAGGGCTTCTTTGAGATGAGCCCGTATGAAGCTGCATTTGGAAATATATGAGAAGTATCATGTGTAGGGCTGCTTCAGGATAAGTCAGTGTGAAACTGCATCTGGAAATATATGAGAAGGAGCCTGTGTAAGGCTTCTTCGGGATGAGTCCGTGTGAAACTACATTTGGAAATTTATGAGAAGGAATCCATGTAAGATTGCTTCAAGATGAGCCCGTGTGAAGTTTCATCTGGTCGCGCAGGTAGTTGCTCTGTCTTGTTTTAGGAACTAATCTTGGACATGTTGAAAATTGTTGATGATAATTATCTATTGATTGATCTTTTCTGAAAAAGTAAAGAGTTAGCTGTATGAAATGTCATGATGTATGAAATGCATTGTGTAATGGTGTTCTAAAAAATGAGGTTGTGTTATATGCGCTTTGTATGCATATGCTATGATGTATGAAATGTGAAATGTTGTCTTTGTTTGGGAAAATAAATTCCTGACTACTGTTGTGGATGAAGAGTATGTGTATCTTCAGTTTTCTTTTGAATACTTCCGTTGGGGATTCCTGCTGATGTTTGAGGAAACTCTGCGGGGAATGTCGATTTCTGCTTAAGGGATAAAGTTCAGGAACCTTGGTTGTCCATCCCTTTACTGGGGAATTTAATTCTTATATACCCTGACTGGGGATAAAAGAGATGGTTAAACTTTCGTCTCGAAGAGGATAGTTGACTAGCATCTGGTTGAAATCCATACTTTGCAGTAACTTTCTGGGGAGGATGAAGTTAACTGTTATCTGGTCGGATTCCAGGCTTCGCAACACCTTTCTAGGGAGAATGAATTTAACTGGTATCTGGTCGGATTCCAGGATTTGTAGCAACTTACTGAAGTTAACTATTATCTGGTCGGATTCCAGGCTTCACAGCAATTTCCTGAAGTTAACTGTTATCTGGTCGGATTCCAGGCTTCGCAACATTTTACTGGTGATAGTATCGACTCTGTTGGTGACAAGGGGTTTTGTCCATTGATTTGTAATGGTCTGAGAAAAGAACTCGGGCTGGGGAATTTATAGTCTGTTGGGGAAATAAACCTTGTTGAGAAGGACATTTTGGTGTCCTTATTAGAGAGATCACTTCTTTTGGGGAAGAGCTCCACAAAATTTCTTTTTTAGTTAAGGCCAACTTAGCTGGGGATTGTCAGGAGATTGGAACTCCGGATGAATACTGTATGAATTCCATCTTGTGGGGATATCCATGAATTTGGCCTTGTGGGGATTTTACCCTTATCCGTGAAGATTATTCTGTGGGGATAACCTTATAGAGGTGGCTCTAGCAACTTCAATGGGGATCACCTTATGAAAGGGACTTTATGGGGATTTTTCACTATCTATAGTAGTTAGTGTTGTAGCACACCCTTTACTGGAATTCATGTTCAATTCCCTAAGTGATCCCGATGGAGACCTGCCCCTGGCTATTTAGGACTTTATGAGAGATTTCTTGGAATCTTGACTTCACTGCCACATATGAGTTGGACAATAACATGTCATGCCCCATTGATTATGGGAGATTTGTCATTTGAAGTGTTTTTCCATTTGAAGTAATTCTGTTTCTTGAGAGAATTTTCGTTCATTGGATATTCGTCGTGTGAATTTCTCTGTTTTCAAACAGTTAGCTATATGCAAACAAAGATATTCAAACAATGCAAAGTTTATGTTTGTCTTGAAGTTTTTAAAATGCATTTTTAGTAAACAAAATTTGCAAGAATGTGGTATCAACTCAGGATTTATAGTAATCCTTATAGGAGTCAGGATACCTTTTGTAACAGTATGCTTTCGAACTAACCTATGCTTCAATTAGGACTTTAAAAGGGTTGCAACGTGGCCTGGTTCACGGTTTAAGAAACAAAGGATAAGGCTCAAAGTTTATTTATACCACCCGTTCTTCATGATGTTCTCCAGTCCTAAACTCAGTTAATTGTGCGTTTGAATTTCTATTGAATCTGGAATGATATTTTGGTGATGGTTCAGATAAGTTAAGTTTAATGGAGAAGGAAGTCATTTTTTGCAACATTTTTCAGTTGTCGAGGATCTGTAGCAATCTCTTTTTGATTTATTATCCCTAATTTTTGCCTGACTGTTTTTTGCTTTGAGACTACAGTCAGCGGGATGCCCTAGTTTTTCTTAAGTCTCCTTCATAGGTTTTGACTAAGTGGGCTTTCTTTTTTAGAGATAATGACAGCCTATTTTATGGGGAAACCATCAACGCCTTTTGATTCAGAAGGATGTTTTTGATGTCATTTGTTGTGTATGAATTGAAAGCTTACGACTGAACGTGCATTTGAATTAGCTGAGAAACTACCCTGCCCCAGGTTATGATTAAAGTTTCAATTTGTGCGAAAAGGAAAACTCTTACTTCTTTGGATCAAAGGGGTTGACTAGGGATTATCTTCCTTATAACTCCACTATTTTAGGAATTGAAAGAATGCCTTTACATCGTCAGCAAGGTCTATCCAAAAGCATACTGTATGATATTACAGTATTGTTATCGTCATCCTTCCTCTAAAGGCTTATAACTTTTAATGAGAGTTGAATATCACAAAAAGGAAAAAAAAACATAGTTTAAATAAAGTGAAAACAAATGGATTAATTCAAGAAAAACATATGCAATGCATTAATGAAAACAAAGTTTGACATAATAGATAAGTGTTCGAACAAACAAAAGAAATTACAATTGAAAATTCAAAATGAACTGGACGCTCTCAATGATTTGGTATGGGAGTAGTGATCACATTGGGTGTCTCAGGAGGGCTGAATTCAATCTCCTTGGCGTCTGTTGTACCCCAAAATTTTCCCTCTTGTGTTTTCCAAGATCTTCCCTTTGCATGGTGGTTACAAACACTTGCTTAAAGAAAATATTTTTTTTTTGAAGATGGTCAAGTGTCTTTCGATTGGCATCTGAACAAAGTGTCCTTCGATTGGCATATTAGAATGAAGTGTTCTTTGAAGGCAGGACGACAAAGTGTCCTTCGATTGGCATATCAAAACAAGATGTCTTTTGATAAGCATATCAACAAGTTGACATTTCGATTGGTCTAAATTGAGAGAAATTGAAGAAGGAAGACTGAAGCTTCGACCAACCCATAAGGTAAGTCTTCGATTGGCCCAAATTGAGGGAAATCGAAGAAATAATAATGAAGCTTCGACCAGCCCATAAGGTAAATCTTTGATTGGACCAAATTGAGGGAAATCGAAGAAGGAAGAATAAAGCTTCGATCAGCCCATAAGGTAAGTCTTCGATTGGCCCAAATTAAGGGAAATCGAAGAAAGAAGAAGGAAGCTTCGACAAGCTCATAAGGTAAGTCTTTGATTGGCCCAAATTGAGGGAAATCAAAGAAGTAAGAATGAAGCTTCGATCAGCCCATAAGGTAAGTCTTCGATTGGCCCAAATTAAGGGAAATCGAAGAAAGAAGAATGAAGCTTCGACCAACCCATAAGATAAGTCTTAGATTGGTCCAAATTGAGGGAAATCAAATGAGGACGAATGAAGCCTCAACCAGCCCCAAAGTCACTTCGAATGGCCACCTAAAAGAGCAAAGATTGGGAGCCTATCGAAAGAATCAGGAAAATCAAAGAGGCCTATTGGGATAAAGTTTGTTGGGTTTGTACTGGTTAGCTTGATGCCCAAATTCAAGCAAGACACCAAAGCCATAACATGTCTAGGTACATTGTGCTTCTAAGATGGCAAGAAAATGATCAAAATGGAAACTTTTGATATAAATTGAAAGTCCCATATTCTATCATAAGTGACTAAGATTTTGTACAGGTTTTAGTTGTAACACCTGTTAATTTAATTAATTATTTAATTAAATTAATTACGGATTAATGGTTGAATATGTTGTTGAAATTGTTGAAGTTACGAAATGTCGAGAAATATTGATTTAAGTTACTAAGTTGTTATTTGGTTGATACTTAATTGATTGGTTGATTAATATTAGCAATAATATTAATATAGATATTAGAATAATATAAAGTTTATTAGTTAGGCTTATTATTTCATCATATGGAGTAATAGGTGGGGTGTGAAAGTTAGGCCCAATAAGAATAGTAATAATTATAAAAGTTAAGATAATTATAAGGAATTAGGTTATTGAACAAGTCTTGGAGTATTTTGTGGTGAACGTGAGAAGTTGCAGAATTGCAGAAAAGAGGAAAAGAGGAAAAGAGGCAAAAAGTTGGAAACTTTGGCAAGGCTAGGTTCGATCGAGGAATTATAGGACGATCTCCAATCCAAGGTAAGGGTGGAGTTCTAAATCTATAACCGGATATATGATGGATAATATGTGGGGTTAGATTTGTATGAAATTATTCCTGTTTGTGTGGATTGTATTGTAGAGTAATTGTGTTCATATACTGTTGTCTCTGTTAATGGGGTTTTCTTGTGAGAAATTATTCCATGTTTATATAAATTTTTTATGTTGTTGTGGTACTGTGTTGTGCTGTTGAAATTGGTAAACTGATGAATCAAACGAAAAATTTGGAGAAGAAAAACAAAAAATTTCAGAAGCCACGGGAAGAAGCCTGTGCCATGCGGCACCGACAGGAAAAAAGAAGTGACGACCGACAAGAAGCATTATGCCGGACAACACATGTGGAGAGGAATGGGGTGCCGATTGGCACCTGTTTTACCCCAAAATTTTCCCTCTCATTTAACTTAATACATACTCCTAGAGATCCTCAATTTGCTCAGGGTTGCCCAAGGATGGACCAGACAAACTCTCTCCTAAGGCAGTGTGTCTCAAATTAGGGTTTCCACTTTCATTAAGATAGGTGAACTATAAAGACCTCATATTCTCTCCATGGTCCTAATATGTTCTCAAGACCCCCCATGTCAAATTTCAAGCACTGCACAAGAAGTTTGCTCAGTCAACTGCTTAGATGCTTGAGAATCGACTGTATTAGGTCAAAAGTCAATTGTGGTCCACATAAAGTCAAACTTCAAGATTTTTGGTCAAAATCAACATTTTGAAGTGATATCCATCATTTGATCAAGGATTGATCATGATTCTCCAAGGAATGCCCTAAATTCATCAAAACTCAAAAGTTGCTAAATTAGGGTTTCTCAGGAAAAGTCAACCAAACTTTGACCAAACATAAATTCCACATACTTTATCAAATATTTTCCATCCAAGGCTCATTTTGAAGAGGATGCAATTCCCCACAACTTATATTCATCCCACAAGTTCAAAATATTCATTCATGAAGAGATATGAATTTCTACATTATAGGTCTTTTTGAAAAGTCAACAAAAACACCTTTTGGGTCAAAGCTTCTTACATGAACATGGAAGACCCAATTGAAATGAGACCAAAAGTTTTGCTTAGGGGATATCCTAAGCTTTATAAAAAGTCCAAGAACACCTCTCTAGGGTTAAAATTGGAGATGTGCCTAGTCAAAGTTGACCTTTTTTGCAAAATTGCCAAAAGTCAAGTGGGCTAAAAATTACATGTTTTTCCAAATGGGCCTAACTTTTAATGCTTGCACCTCACTTATAATATGGTCCACGACCCAAATATTCACCCACACATTATTTGCTTCATTTTTCATTTTATTTTGAATTTTTATTAATTAGAATTTTAATTAAATCAAATAAATGACAAATAATAGCCAAGATGTGTTTTGATATGATTTTATGACAGGATCTCAATCAAATTATGTTGATATATCAAGACAAAATCGAATCAAGCATGATTGGTACAAAAATGGGATGATTTGGCTCAATTTAGAAAGTTTGCATATGGCTAAAGAATCAAATCAAATCTCATCAAAACTTCAAGATCCAATCTGTTTTGCAACCCTAATTCATTTAGGGATATATAATGAACAAGAACAAAGCATGAAACAAGGGTTAGCAGTCGTGAAAGAGCAAGAACAAACTCAAAAATCTTGACAAAAAGTGTGACTCAGTTTTCACTCCACAGGACATTTCAAAGAAATTTGAGGCCAGCAATCGCATCCTGGGCGTGCACTGAAGATATCCCAATCATTTGCAAGGCTTGTAGCATCCAGAAACACGAGCTATAACTCATACGGTTCGCCCACTTTTTCAAAATCGATTACTGTAATTCCTGCATTATTAGCACATTTGATTGACATATTTGTAATCTTTGACATGTTTGCAAGCTAACTGAATAGTTTAATTGAGGTTTTGACGTATATATGTGCAATTTCCATTGCTAGGGTTTTCACGTTCCTTTTAGGGTTTTTGTCCACAGGTGAAATTAGCCTAAATAAAGGGTGCCATCGTGTTCGTAAGGTCAAAACGAATTGATCAATGTATTAATAAGTGATTTATCATGCTTGTATTATGTTTTGATATATTGCAGGTGTTTTACCCTAAAATTTTCCCTCTCACTTATCAAGAATTTTCTCACAAGATCTCTTGGACTCAAGACTACATTAGGGTTTGACTAGCTCAAGACACCTTCTCATGCACTGATGACCAAAATTATGGTTTGAGTTTGCACAAGGATTTTTGGACTATCAATGTTTCATATGACTTTCATGGATCATTATGGACCCCAAATATTACTCATGCCAAGTTTCAAGCCTTGGATCACATTTTTGATCAGTCAATTGGGCAGTTGACCTAAAAATCAGTTGTATTGGGGAAAAAGTCAACCATAGCCAATTTATAATCAAACTTCATAATTTTTGATCCACATCAGCATTTCAAACACATAGGTATCATTTGATCAAGTTTGGACCAGAATTCCTCAAGAAATTTGATCGAATCTCCAAAAGGGCAAAATGGTCAAACTTAGGGTTTTGACTGGGAAAGAGCAATTTCTGATTTTTGACCTAGCAAATGATCAATTGGTTTAAGGCATGATCTAAAGAGTCCAATTTCATCATTTTACCTAATAACATGGTTCAAAACATTGCAAGTCCATTAGATTGACAGATGAATTTTGCAATCAACTGATCAAAAGTCATTTGTATACTGAAAAGTCAAACTTTGACTCTTTGGTCAAATTCAAGGGCAAAAGATCACAATTCATCAAAACATGTCAAAATATGAAACTTATTCATCAAGAAATAAAAAAGTCAAGATTTCATTTTGAAAAGTCAAAATTTCTAAACTTAGAAATTTTTCTAAGTGTTGGAAATTTCATGTTTTTTCATAACTTTAAGCAAACTTTTCACCATGATGGAAGATGATTTAAGAGAAACTTCCAACATGAAGGTTGTAGATATCCATGATATCTAAAACATTTATTTACACAACTTCTCCTAAATATGATTGGATTTCAAGTTATAAATTCATTAAGTCATAACATTTTTATTTAACACTTAGAGAAATTTTCAGCAGTTTTGGTCAGGTTTTTATCCCAACTTCTTGGCCAATTTTCATCAAGTTCCAGTTTGATTTAACAAAAGTGGTAAACATGAAAGTTGTAGAGGGTGTTTCAAGATTTCCAAAACATTCAAGAGCATGAATTTATCATATTTGAGCTAGGAGATTCAAGAGCATGAAGTTGAGCATCCATTATTGTGTTGCAAGTCATTTTAGTGAAGAACACATAACAAAAATCTTATGATTTGCTGCATAATCTTATGTTGCATGCCTCCTTGCTTGAAAATCTCATCATAATTTAATGTTTACACAAGAGTTTGAACTATTACCCAAGTGTTTAAACCATTGTCCACAAGATCTTTCCATTTATGGCATAAAGGCACCATTATTTTTCTTGAAAAGCAAGCTTTTTGTACAAAGTTTGTCTTGAGCCCATACCTTGCTTGTTGCTGATAATACTCCACCATAAATCATGGGAAGTAGCTCCTCTATACCAGCAACTTTGGTACTTCACCTTGGGACTATGGAGTACTTGACATAGTTTGATTTTTGTAATCCAACCAAACCATAACATGCTGTCTTGCAAACTTAGTCAGCTCATATGCACAAACCTCCTGCCTATAAATAGAAGAAGCATTTGCAAGACAAAGAGGTTAGAAAAAATAGAGAGAAAAGCCATAAGTTTTATTGGTAAACCCTCAAAATCTCATATTCACATGAGCCATAACAGTCCATAAAACTTCCACTCTTGAGTTTTAAAGTCCAAACCTTTGAACCTCTCATACCTTGCAAATTTTGTCCAACCATCTAAACACCTCACATACATCACCTAGAAATTGTTCAAACTCGAGAACAGGCACTTACAACACCTATGCTTTCTCTTCCAAAGTTCAAGCACAGTCAAAAAAATAAACCAAACTCAAAATATAAGATCTAGCTCCAAGGTAAGTTTCTTGACTTTAGTTCTTCATTTCAAGCATCATTAGTAATTCATTTTTTGGAGACAAAGTGTAGTAACCATTGTCCTTGAAGCTAACCCTTTTGTTTATCTTCCATTCTTTTCATTATGTGTTGATAAATAACCCATGTATGCAGCAAAGCAATGTTGAAATAGAAAAAATGACAGTATGAGTAGACACATAGCTGTATGAGTCGATACATACTGCTTTACATGCCCAAAACAGAAGGAAAAGAGTGTATGAGTCGACACAAAGCACGTATGAGTCGACACATGCAGTGTATGAGTCGACACATGCAGTGTATGAGTCAACACATACCATTATGTATCGACTCATACTGAGTTGATTTGGCAATACATGGGCAAGGAAAGTTATGTGTGGATGCATGTGAGCTTGTGTCGACACATAATAGTTCAAAATGCATTTTTTCCTTCTTTTTACACTGTTTTTACGTTTCCTTCATGATTATTTGATATGGTTGCAATATTAAAGTTCCTACGTCATCCCCATTCGTAAATTGTACCCTCATCCCCTAAATGATGTAATAGCGTATGATTTTAATTTCCGCAACTTATCGCTTTAATATAATTGTTAGTAATTAGGGTGTGTATGGCAAGATAAAATCAACAAGTAGAAAACCTTAATACAAGACAAAACAAGCATGAAAATCAATACACTTGTACACAAGCACCCCTAGGGTAAAATCCACTTGGTTGCCTTATAAATGGCCATATCACGCATGTGAGGTATCTTAGTAAAAACAAGCAAATACAAGATCGTAGTCCCTCGATGACGCTATCTAAGTTGCCTTTCAAAATGATCTTAGTCCCTCAAGAGAAATGCTAAGATTCCTTGCAATATTGCTAATCATGGTTATACGATGACCCGCGCCCGTCCCGTTTACATCCAAAGATAGGGTTGCTTACCAAATCAATGGTAAGACAACAATGTCAAAGGAAAAGGAAATGAACAAGAAAGACATTTCAGTAGGTAGATTGCTCCTAATTACTTGCTCCATCTCAAAACAAACATCCTTCCTATTTTCAAAACAATCACATACACTTTCAAACATCTTACAAAATTGAAAACATTTTCAAAAGATCAACATCTTTGTATACATTCTTACGAACGAGAATCATTACAAAGATTGCCTAAACAATGGCCTCTTTACAAAATACTTTCAAAAAACCACACAAAGCATA